>OLMO02000325.1:7033531-7056201 GCA_900291935.2 Cassiopea xamachana
AGGGCGTGTCCGGGGTTTGGTAGGGCGTGGTCTCAAAAAGTCTTTTCCTGTAACCCAGTCAGCTAAAATGCTGGATCCGCCCCTGGTGTAAATCCTCGGTAGATTTACAGGAGATTGATATTTAGACTAGTCTGGAGTGGTGGAAGAATTGCATGTGCCAATTTTTGTGGAACAAACTGTAGTACAGCTGTGTTTGGGTATGGCATAATCGATGTTTTGCCCATGAAATTTGAATGACATGGAGTAGCGAGTTAGAATCAACATGGCGTAAGAACATTCAATGCGGCTCATTAGCTAACTTTACTCACTTTGGATTTCGGTGGGGCATATGTCACAGTGACATCACAAATCTGGAAAAGGGAGGCAGCTTTGTAGAGCTGTGTAATTCGTCTAAAGTTTCTTAATTCATTGTTTGTCATCCTAAGAGTTTCTCTAGTACTAGGTTGCTTGTAGACTGTTCTCTCTCTCATAGAAAAGCTTGTATGCTTTCATTTGCGATTATCTCATTCAATTACCATGTATATGCGGCGTTACTTGGAGGGCAACATGCAAATGAAGGTGACTTTGAAAAGAGTAAATACTGTACGATATGCATAAGTTTGAAGAGCAATTTTATTCTTAACCATGGGCTTCGAAGCTACTTTCGAAGTGGATGGGTCTGGTCAAAATTCGCTACTGCATATTAAAAGTGATGGCCTGCCCCCTCCCGGCCTCCCCCACGGTTTCTACGTCCCTGTTAACATGAAAATGCAGTGTTGTAATGTTTTGAGCCTACAACGCAGGGCTCCACCTTGGGTAAGGCCGGTTTCCACTTAAACGAATGCACCGATTCGAGCCAGGCGGTCAGAGGTTGGTGCATGCATAGTAGGTTCAGATGTGGATTCCCACTCGACTACCGTCGACCGAATCGACTAATTGAGCAGTTCAAATGGTTTGAACTTTTCCATCGGTCGAAAATCCCCTTGTACGTACGCATCAACCTCCGGCCACCTCGATCTAATCGGTGGATTCTTTTAAGCGGGAACCGACGTTTAATCATAGATTTGTTATGTACCGCCAATTTGACCACTTTTTAAACCGTTTCTTGCAACCTTCCCTAGAATAACCTTCCATATAAGCGAAACAGTAACGTAACAATTCAAGACGCGCTCCTTCCTTGTAAGAAGGGTTGCATAACGGAGAATGATTACATTTTTAAATTATTTCAATTTTTTACAGACGGTGGCCCATTCAGCTGAGCTGGTTTGCAAGGGGCCGTCTATTTACAAAGTAAAAGCTAAAATCTTACAGAAATTACATATTTAAAAAAATCTAAACTAAAAAGTGTATGTAACTAGATATGTAAAACAACTATTTACAAATAAGATTTAAAAGATGCCAGAGATGGTGCAAATTTAGCACTAGCTGAGAGACTATTCCACGATTTTGCTCCTCTGAAAGAATATCCTTTTTGCCCATCATTAATTTTTTCAGTGGCAACTTCAAATCTCTATCAGTGTTTCTTAGGGCTCGACAAGATTGTTGAGAATTCCGAATTAGAAGTTGTCTAAGGTAATTTGGAGCAAGGTCATTGAGGGACTTATAAGTTATTAGTTTTAACTCATTTTCGTTAAGTTCGCTGATCGATCTTAGACCAAGCTTTGCTAATAGTGGCTTGGCAGGGGTATCGAATGCACTGTTAGTTATCATTCTAACTGCTCTATTCTGTAGCTTTTGGAGTCTGTTTATGTAAGTTGTGCTACAACACCCCCAGGCAGAGGAGCAATATCTAAAATGTGGCTCTATTATGCTTATATACAAGTTCTTCAAGATGTTCTGTGGTAAAAACTTTTTTGCATGCTTCAATACTCCTAAGGCACGGGAGACCTTCCGCGAGATTCTATCCACGTGCTTTTTCCAAGTTAGATGCCTATCAATCTGAAGACCAAGATATTTTGTTTCTTTTACGTTTTGAATATTTGTGTCACGTATTTTCAAGTCTAATTCGCCTAATACCTTCTGATGCTTTTGACGAGATAAGATATTCATGGAAATAGTATTAACTACATTTAACAATAGCTTGTTCCCTTTAAGCCAATTGTCAAGGCGCTCAAGATCCTTGTTAATGGTCTCATTCAGCTGATCTAAACTAGCACCACGATAGTATGGACCAGTATCATCGGCATACATGGCAACAGTACAGTGTTCTATGACTTTAGGAAGGTCATTGATACAGACAAGGAATAAGAGAGGACCAAGACACGAGCCTTGAGGTACTCCAATGTTAACTGCATTAACCTGGGATTCTGTCCCATTCACTCTACAAATTGCTTTCTACCTGCAAGATAGGACACAAACCAACGCAGTTCATTATTTCGGACCCCATACCTCTCAAGCTTTCCACAAAGAAGTGAATGATCTACAGTATCAAATGCCTTTCTAAGATCGACAGTCATGGCGTCAACTGTTTCACTATTATCAAACGCAGAATACCAATCATCAGTGCTTTTTAATAGGCAAGACACCGTAGAGTGGAGTGCTCTAAATCCAGATTGTTCTTGTGATAAAAGATTGTTGTCATTTAGATATTGATGCATAGAGGGTGCAAGAATGTGACAACCCCAAGAAACTCTCCATCGATCTTTCTTTGACGAAAGTCATTCCATCACAAATTGTGACAGAAGTCGTTCCAAAACAACTTTGACTGTGGACTGTCAGAAACATATTTTGCATGCATTCAGAAAAGAGAGTAAGATGATCAAAATGAATGCCGGTGCAATACATTCCAGCATGCCTATAAACAATAGTTCCATGTGCACCCCTCACCTTGCAATTGTCAACTGTCATTTCTATGTTTCTGTTACTTCTACATTCTTTTAATATATATGTTAATGATCTGCTCATGTTCGTACCAGACATTGGCATTTGCAATTATGCAGATGACACTGCCCTTTACGTAAGTGACACTAACACCATACATATACTGAACAAACTAGAGAGCTCTATCTCAGCTGTTGCTAGTTGGTTTACAGATAACTGCATGAGGCTAAATAGAGACAAATGTCATTTTGTGGTCTTTGATGACCAAAGCAACGATTTAACCTTACAAATTGCAACTATCCCAGTTGTTGAAAGTAGAGCGCAAAAACTACTAGGGATCACGGTTGATAAAAAACTAACATTTAAAACACACGTTGAATCTTTATGCAAGAAGGCACATCAAAAGCTCCATGTTCTTTCCCGTATTTCGTGCTACTTAAGCACAGAGCAACTGAACCTTACAATGAAAACGTTCATTCTATCGCAATTTAACTACTGCCCTCTCGTGTGGATGTTCTACCGAACCCTGGACAATAAAATAAATCGAATACATGAAAAGGCTTTGCGCATCGCATCCCAGAATAAAATAGCTGACTTTAACACCCTTCTGCTTGAATCAAACTCTGTATCAATACACAAAAGAAACCTACAGTTGTTAATGATTGAAGTCTACAAAAATGTACAAAATATCAACCCGAGTTTTATGATGGAAATATTTGTACAAAAGGACATAACCCACAATCTTAGGAACACTTTGCCAATGCGTATCCCCAAAGCGCGAACTTCTAGTTACGGAATTGAAAGCTTGTCCCGATGATTTTAAAAGCATTAAAACTCTTGCATCATTTAAAAGGCAAATTAAAGGATGGAATGATAGCTGCAACTGCTGGTTATGCAGAAAATTCGTTAGTCATGTCGGTTTCCTTAATTAGCTCTTTTAATCTTCATTTTACATTTGTATACTAGCTTTATTCTCTTCTTCTACGTAAATATATCACTGTTTTATTGCATTGTATTATATATGGGTTGTTGTAAGTAGTAGGCTTTAATTAGCTGGCATACTAGCTACGTATTTTTGTATCTGCGCCTACTGTAAATAATTGAATTAGTTTATATTATACAATATATTATATTTCATTTCTATGTTTCCTTCACTTCTAGGGTTCTTTCACTTCTATACTCCTTTCCACTGTTTAAATCTACCCAGCTAGTCTTTCCTTCACTATGAACACTTGTGCAATTTCTAATTGTTTAGGTTGAAACATAGAGCCTTTGCAAGTATTGCTGCGGATGAACACGAGGACTAGTTGTGTAGAAGATGTGGGAACGTACCATTTGACTTCTAGATGAAATTCAATTTCTGTCCCTTCTGCAGATGAGAAATACTTCATGGTAGTTACACATATTCAGAAAATCGAACGGCAAGGCTAGCTAGATAGATTCAAGCAGTGGAATACACGTTTTTTGTTTTATAAGAAAAAAGTTTATAAGAAAATGAGGCTGAAATCGTCAAAATCTTAAGAAAATCGTAAGAAAATCACGAGGCTCGATTTCCAAAAGTTAGTGTTTTTATAGGCAAAAAATCGGTATTTCGTCGTTGTTGCATTCAAAATGTTAAAGATGGAATTCAAATTCATGTATACAATATTATTAACGATAGCGTACACCTTCTTAGCAAGTTTATTCCAGCAAAAGTTAAGAAAAATTTAAGAAAATCTCAGGCTCAATTTCGGGAAATGTTAAGAAAATTGAGGCTCAGGTAAAATAATGATTTTCTTATAAAAAAAAAAACGTGTATACAAACATAGAAATGATCGAGGTGAATCATTGATGTTGGAATTCATCAGTCAGGAGCCCATTGGTCTATTAAAACAGCCAGGAGCTAATAGAAATTCTTTGATCGGAGGCATTTTGAAGCTAAGAGCTTTTCATGCTCTACATAATATAACAACAAAGCCATACCTTCGGTGCCCATAAATAAACTCATCATGCTCTTGTCTTGTGAGGATGCCCCTTGTGTTTTCTGGTAAGTAATAAAATTTCTTCGAAAACTACCTTCAGATCAAAACACATTTGCTTTCATTTTGCATACAGCAAATATATTTGACGTTGCTTTGTGTTGCTTACAGAAAAACGTACTTGTAAAGTTTTTAGGCCGTTCACAGGGCATCCAAATCAAAAAGTCGCATACACGTTTTTATATAAAATAACCTTTTCGCCCGAGCCTCAATTCTCTAAGCTTTTTCCAAAATTGAGAATGAGCTTAAAACGGAATACCCTCTCTTCCTTAAACCTACGAACTCGAATTAATGCTGTATCTTTAATATTTCCAATGTAAAACTGCGGTAAAGTCAAATTTTTGAAAGCAAAAACCTATACTTTTCAACTTGAGCCTGGTGAATTTTTTATGATTTTTAAAGAGATTTTGTTCTTTTGAGCCTCATTTTCCTATTACCATTTTTCTTCTATTAAAAAAGTGTTATTGAAATTTATCAGTTAGGGATTCAGTCGACTAGCAAAACAGTCAGTGGACCATAGAAATATTCTATCGCAAGCTTTTTCAGGCTAAAAGTTTTTAACGGTTAGTTATCAAATCATTTTTCATATGAATAGTGCAAAAATCTATCTTTTTAAAACCTCCTATGGCCCCCATTCCCGATTTCAAAAGCTTGGATTCTGTTAGAAGCTGTGCATACCCATATCGCTCGCGGTAACGTAGAGCTCTCTCCAATGCACCTTTTATTACTTTGCCCTCCCGTTTCTTGACAAACTTATATGCCGTTAATGAGAGCTATTTTAGTACTAACGTTACCTGAAATGATAGCTGATTAGCTAATAGTTTATGTCATTTTCTAATTATACCTATTACAGCCTACCGCACAGCGCTGTGACGGAGCTAAGTTGTCTTATTACTTTGGGCTGTGGCCATCTACAGGAAATGAAGTACGTTGCAACACACGACGTCACTTAACTACCAAATATTGTAGTTATGAATGACACAAACCACTAGAATGACGAGGGCTTACTACAGGACATCAGTTTGCGTTATTTCACTAGTAATACTCTATGCCATGTTGCTTCAGTATTTCTAGACTGCATACATTCCTCTAAAGTAAAATCGCTTTCTCGGAACGCTGACGGAATGTAAATAATTATTTGTCATAAGAAGTCAGATAACTTTTACTACGATGTGTGATTGGTTTCAATGCCTAGCTGTGGTTTTCTCTTGTGACCAACATTTTTGCGCATCATGAAACATCTATAGGCATCTGACAAAATGCAAAAGGTTATATCCAGTAGCGTTCTGCTAATCCTGTTCTAAATTTTGCACTAGAATCAATTGATTCCAAGCAAGGACGTAGACGGCACTCAAAAAGTGGGTGGCCGCATATTCTCAGGGGCACTCTGACAATAGAAAGTGATATTTTTCAGGCTGGAAAAGACCAGCATAGATAAAAATTTGCAAAAATGGGTGGTGCCTGCTCAATGTATACCCCGGTCTCTACATCTGTGATCCCAAGTAATTTGTAAGTAATAGGTAATATAACGCAGTTTTATTTGGTCAGGGGCGTTGTGTGCCTCAAACAGTAGGGCCGGGAACCTCTGCTAACGGGAAACCACTTGACTATGGGCTACCATTTGAATCGACTGGTAAACAGTAAGTCACTTTAAAAGAGGACAGTAGGGAAAACTTTTTGTTTACCTACTAGCGACACCTCCCATGCTTATAATTTGCTATGGTATTGTCAAAGCACTGCTAAGTGGAAAGACAGCTGTAATTATTTCATATCAAAACTGGCTGAGAATTCAGGCTACTGCACTCTAAATGTCAAGTTTGAAACCAGAATAACCTCTTAAATATCTAAGGATGTGCTTTTAGCCGCTGGATTTTCCAGCTAGTAGAAACGGGGAGGGGGGAGCTGGGCCTAAACACAATTGTAAGCAACTAATTATAACATAATTTCTTTCAGCAACCGCTACGATACAAATATTTGCATAAATACCGCAAATCGGACGGGAAAAGTAACTAGTGATGTAATTAGCGGAACGAAACTGAAAGACTCATTGCGTGGTAAGCGGCAGTACACGATCTGCAGGAAGGCAGTGAGATCAGCTGAGTATTTCTGCCTTGCTGTATAATATAAAAGGATGATGGTTGCTCTAGCAGTCTACGAAAAACAGTTAAAGAGATACAGATCTCAAAGACATCAAAGACAAGAGACAAGAAACAAATTACTTTTTGAGCATAAGAAAATTATACGAAGAGTTGAGAAAGGAGCAAAGGAATATTTTACGGCATTATGATTTGTTACAATGTAAGTACTCTTTGCTTTATCCTTGCATTTATTTTAAGGACACAAAAAGGGGACTTTTGCAAAACAAATGCAAGCTGTGCTGAATTTTTATCTTGCTTTTCTGCTGAAGTCATGTATTTATAGGCACGTAGCTAACGTATTCATACGAAAAGAATGCTAAGTAGCTTCTCAGCAATAATGTGATATTCTGGCTGCTGTAAAGACCTGAAGAATCCAGATCCAATACAAAAGCAAAGCTTATGCTACTTTATTGATATCCAGTAGTTCCATTTACTGATAGGTGCTGGTTTAAAGCTTTCTTTTACTTTACCTGGAGAGTGGCTACTGCTACGAGAAACTTTCTTTAAATACGGTATAAGCTTTTTTATAGGAAATATGTTTGCAAGAACCATGAGGCGAAAATCAGGCAAAGATTAAAAAACAGTTGAGAAATATAGACAGGCTGAGTTTCAAATAATAACTTGCACAAACTGTTTTACTAGTAAAGTTTTGATCAATTTAGCAAGAAAATAGAATGGACATGCATTATATGCCTCACAAAACCTGAGCATTCTTTTCTTGCATCATAATTACCTAATCTGGATTGTCTTTGTCAATGGAATTCTTTAAATTTAAGAAATATTCAAGAACTATTTAAGGCTGGATTTGAAAAATTATTTACAAACATCCAGGCTGGCCAGAGAGCTGGTTTCTTATAAAAAAGACGTGTATTTGAACCAAACCACAACCGCAACCGCGACCGCGTAAAGGATATTCGCCAATGCCAGCCAGAATTCCGCTTTTGATTCAAATTTTAGATTCGAAAAGGAAATCTTTTTATTGAAATTTTTCTATTATAATTTCATGTTTGAATTAGCAGAATTTGGAAGTAAAATGATAAAATAGCCACTCCTAAAAATAGTTCCGGTTTGAAGCGAATGCACAGCTAAAGACTAGGCTTTCGGATAAGTTGCTTAATGAAGTAAGCACTGTTGTATGCAGTTTTATCGATAGATTGAAGCATCAGCAGCATTTCTGTAGACAGGAAAGGGGATTTCATCACAACATCCACCATATATTCTTATTCTGCTTCTAACTCTACGATTCCAATTTCGTAAATTTTACGTATTGTGAAAATCAAATAATGCAATCACTTGTCTATAGCGGTATAGGAATAAATAAATCCTCCATTTTTATTTCAGTGTGGCATTACTCTCCCCATCATCTTAGCATTTGGAGCTTTTACAACCACGCTATCGTTACCAGCAACTTATTCCAGTGTTGATGTTGGGCTTTCTAAAGATCCTCGATCGAAGATATCAAAGAAAATGCATCTACCTCGACTTCAACACGAAGCTATGACCAAGTCATTTCCAATGAGCTCAACTCTACCGGAAAGTAGGCACTTACAAAGTGATGTGACGGGTGCAAAGAGAGCAGTTAGTTTACTAAAGTCTAGCATTGGTAGGCAAAGGAGAGCAACAGGAAGTAGTACTATTTGTGATAAAATGGTCAACTTTGATAGCCATCGTGATGTAATGCCCATGGCAAGAGTAGATTGCAACACCTGCAAAGATAGCAATGGAAATCGTCTGAAATGCCAACCCAAGTATTTAGAAACAAGAAGTAGAATATTTTTGGGAATATCAAAGGGGAAGAATATTTGGCAATACAAAGTACAACTGATTCCGGTAGCGTGTGACTGCTCATAACCAATATATAATTTCTAGATAGATACATATTTTAAAATTACTTTATCCTTTCACAGGACTTCAAGGCTTTCTTTAGGGTTTTTACGTACTCAAAGTACTTGATTTTAGAAATTCCAGAGCTTAGTACATGTTCCTTAATTGTAGAACTACAATGGGGGCGCTTTTTAGATAACCCACAACCTTACAACCATACAAGCATTACTAAAGACAAAATACTATTAGTTATGATTTCAACTAAAAGCCCTACAGAATGTACCAGTTATTTTCATCACTTACAGCATCTTTCACTCATATTTGAAAGCTCAAAACTAGACGCTTTTAGGTTGAAGTCAAGATTTTATTTGCATCAGCCTAAACTTATCGTTTGAACAAGTTTTCACTCTTACATACGTAGTAATTCAAAATGGGAATCTGTTAATAATATTAATAAAGATATCATCTGTCGTAGGAAGCAAAATGCACTTGTATTGTTAAAATTCACTTGCATAGCCACTAAATATGAAATTGCACTCCCAAATATAATTCAGCCAAACGTTTAGGAATTATTTAGGCCATACATGCAATGATATATTTATCTAATAAAATATTTATTTATATATTTAACTCAAGGCCGGTACCTTGATAGTAGAATTATTGTGAAATTATTACTGAATGTGGCTTAGGTTGTGCAATAAGATTGCCTTTTTCTCAGCAACAGTAAATTGTAATTAGTTGTAAAATAAGTAGAAATTCTTATTTATGTGTCTCCTAAACTTTGGAAGGCTTTTTAAATTAATGGATGAAATGACTATGGAATGAAAATGTGCTAATTCTGTATCATGGTCATCTTCTGTAGTGATTAGAAGTAAACTGATAATAAGGATCTTTCCTATATACACGGGCGTAGGAATCGGGGCACAGGGGGCATGTGCCCTCCCACTTGTCAAAGACTCTGGCAAAGTGCTCCCCGCTGGTTACCCTCATTAAAAGCTTTGAAGATGGAAAAATAGATAGAAAAATACAAGTTTCCAGCGATTTCATAAGATCTAAGGTTCAAAATGTCCTGGAGGAGCATTCTCCCGGACACCCTACCTAGTTCAAATTTAGGGACTGGCTCAATATTAACCCTTTTTCATCATGCAAAGTATCTCGTCTTTTCATTCAATGTTTACCCCCTCCCCCAGACAAAGTGGTCAATCTCACTTCAAAGCACTGGTCCAAGGGCCCTTAAATCCATGTGCCCCCCACTTTTATATTGGTTCCTACGTCCTTGCGTACACGTATTTTTGTAAGAAACTAAGAACTAGTTCCAGCCATAGGAAAGTGACGTAGTAAAGATGGCTTTCTAACACTTGTGAACAAATAATTTCTCAAGTCTTGTAAAGTGTATTTTGCTTTCAAAGACACATTTCATTTACTGCACTACAATCGTGCCAATAAGCGCCCCCTTTGTTCTAAGGTATGCGCTTATTTGAATTTTCCGAAATTCACTGATTTCGAGGATTCCGCGACCAACTCGTTAAAAAAAACAAGAAAATTGACATAGATTTGATTCCGGGTGGCTGTACATTTTACATCCAGGCACCTGACGTTCCGTGGAGTAAGCTATTCAAACAACACTGTGCTGAATTTTTATGACGAATGGCTCTCAAAGTCTGTGAGAAGTTATCCAAGAAAATTGTACAAAAGTCTTTTGTTTCGTCTGCATCGTCATGTTTGACCGATGGGAGTCAGGATGATGGGATCACCTTCATCAAAGAATGTCAGCCTTGCAGCGAAGGGCGCTCTATGTTAGAAATGCATAGAGCACCTTTCGCTGGTAAATGAACACTCCTGAACTGCACCCCTTTGTTCCTAATGAACTTGATGAGGCAGATACCTGTCCTAAGGAACTAGTCATCGATGAAGACCATGAAAGTGACAAGGATAGTGATATTTTGTAGTATAACAATAATTTGTTTATCGGATATTTACGTGTGTGACTTTTGTTCTCCTGAGAAATATAAAATATGAAAAAGAACGTTGATTTTTGAATTTTTAATCTTTATTTTTCGAGGAATATTTTAAAAGCACGCCTTTCAAATCGTACGAAGAAGTGCGTGTATAGGAAAGGACATTTATCATCAAAGTGGCAGAACGCAGCTTTGAAGATACCTGTTAGCTATGAAGAGCTTCCAGACATTGCTTTCTTTCTTATTGAAAAAATAAAAACATGGCTCTGATACAGACTGAATGTTGAAAGGCTATGAAAACTATGAAAAACTGAAAGAAAATGTTCTGGGAACCAAAAGAGCTGCTTATGAATTGCACCTCTGCGATGGACATTTATTGCCTTATCTCATACGGGACGAGAAAATTTCTCAAAACTTCAGATTGAAAATACTGGTAATTTTCTATGCGCTGAGATAAAAGTTTTCGCATCAAAATCTAGCACGAAAATTGTTCTTTAAGTTAAGCCTCGATATGTACTTTTCTGATATCATGTAGGAGATAAATACAATATTACAGATACTACAGCATACCCTTGTACGATCAAATGATTGCCGTACCGAAGCACAATGGATTACCTAGGAGTAGTCGTTGTCAAATTGAAAATACTGGTTCGAAACTTGAAGAAACCGTAGGAATAATTCAAATAACGGAATTATCAATAGTTAATTGGGCTATTATCCTGTGTACTTTTTTGATTTTTGCTCACACGTTTGGCCATGGAACGCAAACAAGAAGAACTCTGCTGAGAATTTTCCTAGCAGCTTATTAGAAACAATAAGCTTCGCAGGTGAGAGAAAGGCAATACCTATTTTTCCAAGCACTTTTCCACACGAGCAGAAAAATTATACAAGCGCCCGGGCATTTATATAACGATGACGGTAGAATTCTACTTCAGAACCAGTATTATGAAAAAAGATCTAATTTTTAAAAAGAAGTATTAGTCCGACAAAGTCTTGTACTTACAAAGCATCGGTCGAGTCGGGCAAGTCCCCCTGTCTCAGTGCTTTAGAGCTAGATTAATAACTAGAGGGGTTCATTTGTGTATTTCCATTACATTTACATCCAAACCTTTTTGCCAAGCTCTTGCAATATCTAGTATTCACGCAATTTTTTTAGAGTCCCGAAGTGCTAGAAATGGAATCAGGAGCTGTCAAATATCATACCAAAACCTTGCTTTTATCGTTGTTATCAGTTTTTCATAATTGCGGATGCTCACACTCTAATTCATTCTCGTTTCCCTGTGCTTGCCCGCGGATGGCAAATGCATTTTTCCTTCTTGCTCTCATGCATAAATTCATGTATTTTAAAACGAGGCAATGCATTATATTCTAAAACAATGCTAATTGTCAATGGACAATATCCACTGGCATTATGATTCAAACTAAAAAGAGGCCACCTCCTAGTTTGAAACTTACACAAAAGAAGGTAAAGGGCGTAACATCTATAATTTCATTTAAAAACTGGATATTGCCCTGCGATAGTTACATTTAAACTTGATAATAGATTGAAAAGAGTACACTCCAGCGTTAGTAAACGGAGATAAAATCTCGTCTTTGCCAACCATGACAAATCGCTATTGATTGCTACCAAGTTGCATTCATACCACGTGTAATTCACGGCGGAGATGAATTCACCGATTTGCCAGAAGCTCCTAGCACCACTAAAAATGGAGGCGCACAAGCCTCCTATGGCACTTCACAACACAGGACTATTGTAGAAGAGGAGGGCGAGAAGGATGGGGGTCTGGGGGAATGCCCCCAGAAATGTTTTTCAGAGCTACGTCCTCTAGAAAACGCCTTTTGGAGCTTGGTATAAAAGATGCTACCACCATGATATCTATTCCCAGAGCGAAAGCTAATCCTTTTACTTGAAAACGAAATACAAAGAAGTTATGACGACTCTTGCTTTTGCTGTCGTATAGTCCAACGCTAGAAACAAGATCGGACGCCAGTGCGCCGAAAGAAGGATAGTCTACGCCAGAATGTGCATTGAAATTCAGTTGCCCTCTAAATTGAGTGGCTTGATCTGTTGGGGAAGGGAGCACTTCACACAATTTTCACCTCTGAAGAAGGCTGAAAAGTAGCTTCTTTGGAAAGAAGATGGCTTGATGTTATGACAAAGTTGAACATAGAGGAAGCCATTGGAAGGACTTCTCTTTAGAAAGAGGGCCATGGTAATGTTGATTATTCTAGGAACATGAACGAGAATTTCATAGCCTTGTCATTTTTCGCTCTGAATTAGTGTTTGTTTGGAATAACTAGGTTGAGGAATGATTGCAGTGTCATACTGCTTCATATCGTACCTTGTCGTACCGTGTTGTGTCGTACCGCATGTTTTGGTTTGTCGTGTCATATTAATGGCTTTGAGAACTGGGTGCTTGTCCTCCCCAAACTTCAGAAAAAGGAAGAAAAGTACTCACAAGTACATTCTTTCCATATTACTCTTTTTCCCTAGCAAAGACCCTTTTTCCTTAGCTCATGCACGTTTTTTTTTATCAGAAAACCATAATTTTGCCTGAGCCTCAATCTTCTTAACATTTGCCGAGATTGAAGCTGAGAATTTCTTAAAATTTTCTTAACTTTTACTGAAATAAACTGGCAAAAATGGGTTACACTTTCTTTGTTTACCTTGTATGCTCGAAATTAAGGCTATCGTCGCGTTACGTCACGGAATAATCTCTGTCGGATAGGACAATCGTTTATACAATACCGGATAGCGTCACAATAATATGGAATGACTTTTATAGCGTCTCGTACCGGATGGCTTTGGCATGATGTAAATGGTATCCCTTATCCAATAGAAAACTTGCAGCGCGACGATAGCTATCCGGTATAGTGTAAAGGGGGCATTAATGCCATCTTTAACAGTTTGAATGTAATATTGACGAAATATTGAATTTTGGCCAAAAAAACACATAATTTTGGGAAATAAGCCTGGTGATTTTCTTAAGATTTTTGTAAAACTTGTTTTTTATGAAACGTAAAGCGTGCACTTCTGAGCGTGTCCCCTCATCTATGACCTATCTCATACATTGATCCTTTTTGAAGAAAGGCTTAACAGCACTGATTTGCAATGAAAATAATGGTGAAATAAAGCGAAGAAGATAATGTTAAAATGTTGTATGGTACAACCAAGAAAACAGAGTAACAAGTCACAAAGACGAGGATTCACGGCTAATTAATCCAACTCAAGTTGCAGAGAACACATAGCTGCAATCATAGGTCCTAATTTGATGATAGCGCATAACTACTTACTGTTTTCTGTGGTTTTGGATTCTTGATTTTTGTGCAAAGCTCTTTAGAATTCACTAGCCAATATCCTGCTTTTTTGCAAGACCAAAATCCATTATTAATATTTGTGGCTTGAAAAACCAGGCCTTTCGTACATTTGGTGTTACAATATCATCGTTTTTTATGCTTACGGTTATATGGTTGCGTAGAGCTTTCTGATCTTCAAAGCAGTTAGAGATTTCAATTTACAAGAACAAGAAGAAAGATAGCAGACTTGAGAATCAAGAGTAGAAAACATGACGTGGGTAACAGAACTAATAGCAAGTTGCTTTTTCATCTTGTCTTCTGGTAAGAATTCGTACTATCTTTTCTTTAACCACCTCTGATATAAAATTCAGGCTCTTTGCTCACAGGTCTCCACAAATCCAGTAACTAGACATGTTAAAATCTGAGAGATTTTACAGACATTGGGATGCCCAGGAATGGAAGCATGAACATTGTGTTTTCTTGGTATATTTCAAACCAATGGTTCAAAGTTCACTCTTACGACTTTGAAAAGGTTACTTTGCACTGATTCTTAGTAGCAAATACAGTAACTATCGCATCCCACCAGATTTTGACGTTTTGAGTTATCGTAGATTAAAGTGTTTTGCAATACAAAGTATGGTGTGGATCAGGAGTCACCAGCCTCCAGCCCCAGGACCACATACGGCCTCAGACCACCACCCGCTCTGGACACCAATTCTTGCAGAAAAAATAAATGTGTCGTATCATCTTAACAAAACAACATAGCACTTCAAATGTCTTGAGGTGGTATGCTGTTTTGATAAGACGCTGATGTTTTTTCACATTTGTTTCATACATGCAGTTGTTTGCCTTTTAGTCTGCCAATTTCATTCTTCCCACTGCAGAATTCAAACAGGGATCTGTATTGCCAGAATCTGACCCCAGCGATGGTGGTGTATAGTAATTTTGGGCCCAAAGCCCAAAACAGTTGTTGACCCCTGGTGCAGGACGTTAATGCTTTCGCTAACTTCGCATTTTTGAGCTACAGAAGTGTTTCTTAGGGAGAGATTTCAAAGCTGTCAACACGGATAATTGTATTTCCGTGGTTTTGCGACATTCAGCGCGTTTCAGCTTTCCCAATTTGGTAAGCTACCCTTCTATTGGTCAAAGGATGACCACTAGAACAAAGGCTATAGAACAAAGGCTAAAAGTCATTGTACAGTAATTTGATGTTTCATGATAGAAACGCGAACAACAAAATAAACAAAATCCACGAAAGAATATTAAGAATTTTTTCTAGGATGCGTCATCAAAAGTTGATGATTTATTGATGAAAGCAGCCTCAGTCACCATTCACCAAAGTAATCTACAGTTGTTAACTACAGAAACTTATAAAACCAAACATGAACTTAATTCCAAATTCATGGGTGAATTCTTCGTTGGGAGGAACATCTGTCGTTGAGGGAAAGTTAACACTCACCTGTCAGTACCATTTCCACGCACAAATGCGTATGGGTTGAAGGCAATTAGGTACACTGCACACAAACTATGGCAATCATTGCCGTTTGAAATAAAAGAGTCTCATACCTTAACAGAATTTAAGAAGAAAATAAAAAACATCAATTCAACAATTACAACTGTAGATTGTGCCAACTATATGTAGATAATTTCCAACCTTAAATAAATAAATTTTTATTATGTTATTATATATTTTTATTATGTTATTATATATTATTATGGTTCTCGAGCAGTTCGTACTAAGTAGCTAATAATTGCCTATTTCACTCCTAGGGTTTATTGTTGCTGCCCAAGCAAATACGGTATAATTAATTTTTAATAATGTGAATTTGCAACAATGCTTCACTGTAACACGTTGTACTATAGTTATGGCACAGAATGGTTTTGGTTGTACAATCAGCAGCTTGCCGAAGGACGTTTGAGATGATGGAAGGGGTGTAATGAATGAAATTTTCCGACAGGCTACTAATTGTTGCATAATTACCGAAAAACGATGATTGTTACGACAGGTTTTACCGACAGGCCAAAGAGCTACCGACGGCTTTAACAAGAAGTGGGGAATGTGATACCCCCAAACCGCCCACTTTGGTGCCCTCCTGCGTACAATTTTCACTAACTATGGTCCGTTTGAGTGTGCTTAGATGAAATGATACTTACGCAGAACCGCTTAATCGATTTTATGATCGTCAGGCTGTTAAATTTATTTTTGCTTTAGCGTCATATGTTGTTAGATTCTTACCTCGAGGTGAGTTGCAAAGCACTGATCTTTTGCTACTGTCAATCCCCACAGTCTTCTTAATGTGTACAAACTGGCTTTTGTAAAAATCTCAGGTTGATCAAGATGCCTTGTTTGAGTTCTTTTTACACTAATTCTATACTTTAGATGCCAAATTTTTGTTTGT
This sequence comes from Cassiopea xamachana, assembly GCA_900291935.2. Lineage (NCBI taxonomy): Eukaryota > Metazoa > Cnidaria > Scyphozoa > Rhizostomeae > Cassiopeidae > Cassiopea > Cassiopea xamachana. Next base: position 7,049,965 of record OLMO02000325.1, read on the forward strand.
TCTGTTCTTGTTTGTTTGTATGATGAATTAACACAGTAGCAAAGACTTTAATTTTTCCGTTAATCTTCAGTCGAATTGACACTCTTTGTTGCCAAAAATATGAGAGAAACACCTTAGGGACAAAATCCAGAACCTCTGAGAATATTAAGTCCCAGTATCAAATTACGTATTCTTATAAAATAAAATGCATACAAATCTTCTTACTTGCGAATAACTTGGCAGATTTTTGGGTGCCCAATTTGAACAGAGGCCTTATCTCCTAGCAAAATTGTCCCAATAACGGTGAAGCATCCTTGATGTATCATGACTTATGCAAGTCCTTGATTTATAGCAGCTGCTCTTAGGTCACTACATGTTTTGTTATAAGAAACAAACTTTCTGGCTTCAGCCTAGATGTTTCTTGATATTTCGATAAATCCAGCCTTAAACTTTTCTTAAAATAGAAGACTTCCTAAGACAATTACAACCCATAGTAGGAAATTGTGATGCAAGAAAAAAGATACTCAGGTTTTTTGAGGCATGTAATGGATGTTCATTCTATTTTCTTGCTAGTTTTGATGAAAAATTTACTAGTAAAAACAGCTTTTGCAAGCTATTATTTGAAATTCAACCTGCCTATACTTCTTAACTGTTTTTTAATTTTTGTTTGATTTCAGGCTCATGTTTCTTATGGACATGTCTCTTATAAAAGAACATGTAGTCGAATCTCTATAAATACTAATCACTCTTGTTATTGTTGTTCTACTTTTCAATTTCCAGGTGCCAAAGCTCGCTATCTCAATAGCCCACGAGAATAAAAACGAACTTAGGCTGGGGTAACTATTCATAATTTGCATACAAGTCTTGATGTATATACAGCTTATTGATTATAATTCTGTGAGAGTTCGTCTTAGAGTTGACAAGTCAATGCATTTTCACATATATCTCAACAGGGACGGACCAAGTGGGGGGCATGACCCCTCAAACGGCTATATTTCTTATAGCAATCAATAGTGTTAAGAATCTCCTTACATGACAAAGACAAAATATGAATCAGATGGCCCCTCCCCCCAAAGTCCATGTAATGAGCGTATCGTGTCCTAGAGCGGGATCAGAAATAAACAATAATTCATTATCATTGCACGTAATTCAACTTCTCATTCAAAATTAACTGTCTATAGTGATATACATTTAATCACGCCATTGTTTTGTTATGGTAATTATGTTAGTTACCAGTCCTGTTACATCCATATTCTGTATTCAATGCCATGCTTGGAAAGAGAGCTCTAGGGTGGACATAAAGTCTGCTTACAGAAATTAACATGGTGCAGCAAAAGCAAGCTCTAGAAACTGCAATTAAAGTTGCATAGAGCCTCGTGCAATATTACCAAATAGTTGCATGACGGAGAACCTTCGGAATCTGTGTTCTAATAGTGAAATATATTTGTCACAATCAAAATGTATGGCCTCATTTTGGGGGTTCTAGCACTCGATTAGGTATCAGAACACTCACTTTTCCTTCTTTCATACTCTCCTCTCTCTCCCTACTTTTCTATACAACTTTTTCTATATTCACTAGAAATTAATGGCTTCATACGCAAGTGCTCAGATGGAAATCATAAAAAATTTCTTCATTTCTCCGATAAAAGAGATACTAACATCTGACCAGAAATCCCGATTGCACTTTGATATATTAAGATTGATTATTATTATTATCGTTATAGCTAGTAAATATAGCCTCTATCGTAGTCCATCCTATATGGCTTTTGAAAAAGTTTGTTATCCCATGTAAATCAAAATTTCTCGCAGTGATCATCTACAGAGTCCAGAAAAAGTCGAACCTTCCGCCGGCAGTAACTCCTGCATGTATTACCTTCCTCATTTTACAGCATTGATGTGAAGTTTCCCATATTGTCCCTATATTTTCCTCATGCCAAATCAACTGATTTACGTGCATCAGAATTTTCCTCAACCGAGGTTTTTTTGTACAATTATCGAGCCTTTCTCAAAACTGGCACAAATTTAAGAAATCTTCCTATGGCTCGCAGCGGTGGAGCCGTGACTTTTTCTAGACTCTGAACCACTACATATAATATTAAAATTAGCTAGCATTCAGTAGAAACTATTCCTTTTATTCAAGAGAGAGCTTCTGGTATGCATTTAATTTGACCCACACTGCAGTGAGCAATGCAGATGCCAGAGACATCCAGATTACATGGTACATTCCACAGTACCTGAGATTCGTGCAGATTTCTGGGGCACTCGATGGTGTTCAAGTAATTGTTGACGGTGATGTAGTTGTCTTCAAGGTAAAAATGGAAAAGATAATGAGTTTTATTCTCTTTTACCATTCTTCTGTTCCTTTAGTAGATGTATTGTTACTATGACTGATGCAATAACAACAACTAGTTGTGAAACTTCTAAAAAGGGCCTATTTCATGGAATATTTCCAAGACCACACTATGCTGTGATAGAGCTTGACCACACCCCAATCGAGCACTTTTGGGGACCACGCCCTTCAAAAGATCCACAAAGTTCATGTGGAGCCTTTCATTGAAACACGTGTTGTACAGCTCTCGAAATTTACATAGAACGTATACTGACCAAGATGCAAAAAGACTTTCGCAAGAAAATAGCATATACAAATGAGAAAGTTGACCACATTTTTCAATTTCCAAGATCACACTCGAGATTTCCAAAGACCCCAAAGTGTAGCCAAAATCACTCTAAAAATAGGCCATGCTTCTGGGGCTCCTTGCTACACAGAATGGAGCTAGGCCTCTTACCAGCATAAACTCAAAGCATTTGATAATCAAAAGCTGTCAGAATTTTTAATTCAGTGGCAATAAAAAATTTGCTTTCTCAACAACTATTTCACGACAAGCTTCTACTAACATTTCAGTTGTCAAGTTCCTGCTATTACTTAAGTTTCCTTCTAGTGATCACTAATCCACAATTTGTTGTGTTGTAGAAGCCATCTTTGGTGTTGGGCAATACTGCTAATGTAAAATTCGAGGTTTCGTTGGTCAACAGTTCTGAAATCACACAAGGCCACCATTACGCAGTCACAATGACGGGCTTACTCTGGCACTCCTCCACAGCTGTTAAATACACAAACCCACTGCTATCATATAGCATGGAGTTCGTTGTTCCAGGTAAGTTCTGCACTATTAAAAACCAATTAAAGAGTATGAATCCGAGGAGATTGGAGATACCCTAACTACTGTTGGTAGCAACAGAGGGTATATCAGTTGTGATGTACACGTTGTGTTATAAGGAAGTGGTTTGTAAGAAAGTAGTACTCAGCTGCTCAAAAAGTTAAGAAAGTTCAGTACTGGATTTTTGAGACTTAAGAAAGCTTTTTAGCGTTCGTGTATTTAAAATTGGAGTTATCTGTGTACAAAATTTCATTTATGTGATGTTGGCTGCCCTTTAACAGTTAAATTTCTTTTATTTACTAATATTTTGTCATCATTTTAAGTGTACATGGAGCTTTTCCATTTTCCATTATTGTACATGCGCAAAACATTGGAACTCAAAAGTTTTTGCTAAGAAAGTCTGAAGAAAGTTTTGATGCTGGAATCAAGGAAAATTTAAGAAAGTTTCAATATTGGGCCGAAAAACACTTTCTTGTAAAAGAAACCTGTACACGCACGCTTTCCTACTATTTTCAGCATGAAAACGCCAACCTAATGCTTTTGTATGAGCAACAATTGATTCTGGTTTTCTCTCAATATGAAACACAATTAAGATACATCTTTGCTCAACAAGAAAGGTGTTTCAGTACATTTTGCTTTCTCACCTTTAATTTAAAACTGTGGTTCTTAAACTTGTTGGAGGTACTGAGTCCAACAAGTTCAATACATGGATTTATCGAACCATTCTTAGTTGGAAAAATGCGCTTGTTTTCTTCGAATTTAAAAAAATATGTATAGAACTATATGCTGTGTTAGTGCACAGTGCACAAACTGTACCGTGCATTATTTGCCCACAAAGTCACTTTGCTGAAACAACAAAACCAACAACACATGAATTTCACACAACAGCAAGAAGCATAATTAATATTTAATGACAAATCCCTGAAACTGATGCCGTGCACACTACACAGGGCTAAACTAACTTGGAGTGAACCTAGGTTGGTTGCGTCAACACTAGGAAAATCTAACCTGGGTTAGTTGAAATCCGGCGCAAACCTAGGTTAGTTTGTGTAGTGTGGACACGGCTTGAATCATCGAGTCCAGGGGCTCGGTAAGTCAGTTTCAGTATTTCTTGATGACAATATTGATTGCTATTCTGTTGTAGAATCAAGCACTAATAAATCTAGGAAGATTTGTAAAAATCTTGGTTCTAATCACATCTCAGGACACTATTGCACTATCCAGCAAACTGAAAGGAGGAATATTGTTAATGGTTGCTTATAGGGATTACTGGTTTTTTTTAAAAGAAACATGTCTATAGGAAAAATGAGGTCGAAATTGGGCAAAAATCATAAAACATTCAAAAAACCTAGGCAGGCTGAGTTTCAAATAACACTTGCAAAAACTGTCTTTTGTACTAGTACTGGTAAATTTCTTATCAAGCTGGCAAGAAAATACAATTATTATCCATTAAATGCTTCACAAAACCTAAGTATCCCTTTTCCTTAATTACAATTGCCTAAACTGGGTTGATATTGTCATTGGAAGTCCTTAAAATAAAGAAACATCCAGACGGAAGCTAGACAGTTCGCTTCTCATAAAAAAAGCTTGTACACGTTTTTCTTACAAGACAACTGTCATTTTGTCGGAGCCTTAAGTTTCTTAACTTTTCCCGAAATTGAGCCTGAGATTTTCTTAAATTTTTCTTAACTTTTTCTGAAATAAACTGTCTAAAATGGGCCACACTTTCTTTGTTTATCGTGTATACTCGAATTTGAATTCCATTTTTAACATTTTGAATGCAGTAATTCTTCAGATTTTCTTAAGATTTTGACAATTTGAGTCTCATTTTCTTACAAATTTTATCTAATAAAAAAGCGTCTAGTCTGCTACTTCCTTGAAGAACAGTTGTCCTTCTCTCTTTTGCCTGCATGCTTTCAGAGTAATAATTACTTTTACAGCTTTTTTTTATGAATACCTAACCTTTTACTGAGCATCAATGTTCTTAATCTTTCTGCTTTTGAGCTTAAAATTATTCTCAAATTATTTTTAAGTGTCCAATGTGTTATTTCGTGTAAAAATCAAAGGAATATATTCAAATCTTTGTTAATGTCTTACTTCATCAGACAAAAGAGGAACAGAATGATATACATTATATCGATAGTGCTATCCCCTCGGATACCCGTTTTTCATAAGAAAACCATCGTTTTGCTTGGGCCTCAATTTTCTTAGCTTTTCCCGAATTTGAGCTTCAGATTTTCTTAAATTTTCTTAACTTTTACTGAAATGAACTGGCTAAACTAGGTTATCCTTTCTTTGCCAATTTTGCCTACTCGATCTTGAAACTTTCAAATTCAAGTATACAAAATTCAAAATGTTAAAACTAGGCTACCTTTAACATTTTGATTTTAACAAAGATATAGTATCGAATTTTGGTCAACAAAAATACTTAAAGTTGGAAGCTGAGCCTTGTGGTTTTCTTTGATTTTGGCCCCTTGAGACTTATTTTCTTATAAAATTTTTTCTCATAAAAATAAAAACGTTTAAGCAAAAATAGTACTTCTTCAGTATCCAGCATTCTAGCAGTCAGAAATCAGCATTAGAATGCGTGTGAGTAGGTTATTTAACTATAAGTTGGCCCCAACATTTATTTTTTAAAATGAAACTCGAGCCTTGCATTTTTCCTTAATTTTTTCTTAAATTTCAACGATTCTGGGCCTTAATATTTTAGTAAAGTTTATTTTTTCATATAAAACGTGTGCTGCACCATAACATACAACTCAAGGATAGGTATGTAACGGAAGATGCCTGGTGACGTGAGGGAAGCTATACCTAAAAGGGAGATAAAGGGAAGCAGATTTACTCTATCTAAAAATAATAGACCACGCAATTGTGGTGTAAAAACGTCAATGGGATGTGGTAACAAGAACACACACTAAAACAGTGCTGAGAGGAATAGCAGTTTTATGCCTTTCTTTGCCGCAAGATTTATTGTGGTTTCTAACTTTCATTGAGTCAATTCAGTGATAAATTAGTCGTCTGCCTGTATCTTTCTTTTCTCTTCTTCCATATTATAATGCTGCGGCTGCGCATCGATTTTGAAAGTGGGGGGGGGGGGGGG
>OLMO02000325.1:7067496-7088630 GCA_900291935.2 Cassiopea xamachana
ATATATATATATATATATATATATATATATATATATATATATATATATATATATATATATATATGTATATACGAAGAAACACGACAATATTTTTCTATTTGCAAGACATGTTTCGGTCTGTTCATTACACCATCATCAGTTGAACATAGTAAGATTTACCGTTAGAATATATAACAACACAACACTATCAATCAAATATATTAATGGAAGAGAAGAACGAAAGCAACGAAAAAAGAACGAACGCTAAAAACTCAGCGAAACGTTGTAATGCTGTAACTTCTTATTCAAGTTAAGCCTTTCCCCCATGATATGCAATGCCTCTTTAATTTTTAAGCTGTGGTGTGTGCTTGCCGAATCCAACACCTTAAACCATCCCTTACCACAAGCATCCACACATGAACTCCAACTCTTTAGATATTTAAAATATATATATATATATATATATATATATATATATATATATATATATATATATATATATATATATATATATATATATATATATATATATATATATATATATATATATATATATATATATATATATATATATATATATATATATATATATATATATATATATATATACTTATATATAAGCATATATATATGTATATAAATATATATATATATATATATATATCTATACATATATGTATATATATTTATATATTTATACATACATACATATAAATATAGAAAAATATATATACATGTAAATATATATATATATATATGTCAATATATGTATATATATAAACATATATATATATATATATAATATACATACTTATATATGTATATATAAACATACATATATATATGTTTATATTTATATATTTATCTATGCTAATATCTATACTATTTAAAGTTTGGATCTGGTGAAGGCAATATGCCGAAACAGAAGAAAAAACAATAGTTATACTTCCGTTGTGGAGGACCGATGGAATGAAAGGCTGCAGGGTCTGACGACTATTTCAGTTTACACGAATTTATTGTGCAGTTCATTGGTCAATGGACAACCATTATATGGTGCTTGAGGTTTTAGGTTCGAAACGAATGCATACACAGTCACTAGGCATCCAAGTTCCTGTTTTACACACGTATTATTTTCTTCCTACCAGCTGATGTACTTTCTCAAAACAAGAGGCAAACATTCTAGGTATGTGCAGACAATCTGAGCATTGTTATGATCTGAGAGCTTGTCGCTAAGCACAACATGTGAATGCATTCATAGGAAACCACTCACTTTTGATCCATTTACTGTCATTGCCAAGGTCCATCCTCCTCCACCACACTCTCCCAGTGATGACATCACACAGTAGTGCTTGCCCGAAGTAAGGCTGTAGACACCATCAGCAGAGTTCTTTCCTCTATCAAAGACTTCTTTACAGCTGGCACTCACTGCAGTGAACAACAAATGTTAAATTATTCCTAGCTGCTATTTTGCTGCTTAATTACAATCAAAGAGCATGAGTCTATACTTTTAATCTTTGACACACCAAATGGCGGAGAGCTTACCACTGAATGGCCTCGCCGCCAAAAATCCCATGATTCATTCTCAAAGTTGCTGCTGCTGCAGTGACTGACCTTTTTACATTGAAAATAATTAATCTTGAGGTTGAGATATTGTTGAGAATCGTAAGAGACTAAATGCCTAATTTTCCCTGTAAAACTAAAAGCAAGAAAGACAAATAGATTTATGAAAGAAGAATTAGGTTGATTTAGGAAGCTTTAGTTTGTAGTAATGACAGCAATGCCTTCTTTTGTCAATACTTTATAAAATCTTGCTCCAGGACAAATTTTCAAGCAAATGCTTCCCGTCGTTAAAAATAAGCCATTCCTATAATGTGAGACTTCAACATTGAAGTATCCGATACTATAATACATCCTATCATTCCAAGAATTTATGTTAGATTGTTAAAGTCATATCTTATGAAATTCATTTCCATTTCCTTTCAAATTTTACGAACTTGTTTCAGAATCTTACAATCTATTTACTCTTTTTTTAGGAAAATTTCTAAGTAGCCAGAAAATTAATCAATGCGTTTCTAGTATTTATCCTTGATTGCACAACGACACAAATTACCTTGTTTTTCTTCATTCTTGAGCTCTTGGTGCTCGATTCTCTACAGAATACCAAAATACATACATATATACGTACATACATACATACATACATATATATATATATATATATATATATATATATTTATAAATAATATATAAATATGTATAGCTAGGCTTTAAAAAGAACCTTAAACATCAGAGGTGGATCGAACACTGGGCTTTGGGGAACCATCTAAATTCATTTTATTTTTTTCATGTGGGAAGTTTAAATTTATACGAACTTGTGTGGGAAGCTTATATTTTCTTAACACAGCTGCATGCTATATGAAATATTACTGTTTGGGAGGGACCATGGTCCCGTGGCCTTCTGGATCTGCCCCTGTTAGCTATAGTCTTTTTAATTTCTCCTATGCTTTGCTGTATTCTTACGTGTAAGTCATTCTTTTCTGCAGTTATTTATCTTGATTAACCTTCTAACGACGGGGGTACAACATAGACAACACACAGGACATTACCTTGAATTTCATTGCTAGCCAATTATCTGTTGTAGCAAAAGTAGGACAGGTTGGTTCAAACACAGGCTTCTGAAAGACCTTGAAATAGAAAAGACCAGTGAAGAATGAAGCTTTATCTTCTTAGTAACGAAGTTAGGAGAGAATAGAAGAGTTCGTTCTCTAATCAATCAATGCCATGGCAACCCTCTTAATTCTATGCTCTTAAGTGCCTAATTGCCGGGGGGTTGCAAGAAGTGGGGGTTTGGTCATTTTAGAAGAAATTAATAAGCGGGGGGGTCGGTATAAGTGGGGAGGGGTAGCACACATGATGTGAAATCTGAGATAATACTGCTATGAATCACTTTATGTTCTTATATCAGGCTTCGATGGTTCTGAGACTGCAAGCAGCAGAAAAATATTGCCAACAGACAAAAAGATTTTGCGCAAAAGCTAATAAGCGGGGGTCCTAATAAGAGCGGGAGGGGGTTGGAAAATTTTTCAAAATTTAATTAGCAAGGGGAAAGCAATTAGATACTTAAGAGCAATAGTCGAAAAGAAGAAGGGATTATTGGTAGATGATTATTTTTAATCTTTGAAATTTTGCTATGTAGGTTATTGAATGATAGGCCTTAGCTTGGGGCCTAGGAGTTCAATCATCGAGCTCGATTCTATTTTATAACTCAAGAGTTAAAAAGGATTATAGTATTAAAGTATCTGAAGCCTAAAAAAGATCAAACAAAACTCTGAAGTTGATTTGCTGTCAGTAGTTAGCATTTATTAGTCTATCTTCGCTTAGTACTATAAGTTGTCAACCTTGGGGTGCACTTAAAAAACTGCTATTTCATATAGAAAGTTTTAAGAAGTGGAAGAATAGAATGCTCCATAGATAAGTGCGAATGCATCATAATACACAGTTTTAAACAATTGTTTGCAATTATCTTCATAGAAAGCCATGATTTAGGACATTTTTCTGGATCGTTACTTATGCTGAGAACTTGGGAAGAAAAGTATGCGGTACTTCTAGATTTGGAAGTGGCGCATTTGTGTCTTGGAAGGGGCACTTTGGGTTTTAAAGAAGCAAGTTTACATCGTTTGCTTTCAAATTGGGGGGCCATGGCCTCTGCAGTCCCTTGGCTCCTACGTCCCTATTGGCAAATTACTTGCGACGAATCCTAAATAATTGAAGCTCTCGTTCAAAACTATCCAAGGAAGTGTATTCTATTCATAGAAGGATGGTTAGTCTTTTGTGAAGCATCCTAAATAAGCTTGTTAAATCAGAGTGAAAAAGTAATCTGAGATGGTGTTTACTCAGCCTGAACTATCTATTCTACTCATTATTAAATACAATCGAAGCATATTTCACATAACAATGATTTACTGGAAAGAACACGGAAATACTTTGGAGTCTACAAAGCGAAACATACAATCTTCGACCACTGCTAAAGGGTTCGTCTTAGAACAGCTCTCACTTTCAGAGCAACTATTTGCATGCACCATAATAAAACAAGTCAGCTTGCAGATAGGAACTTCACAAAAAGACTACAGTATCAGCAACTAATAAAAGTTGAACGCAAGGTATACGCGTTATTTTTTGTTGTCGCCTACCTACGATGCAGTCGTTTGATAACTCAAGCTTGACAAGAAACGATACGATATACTATGATGTTGATGTAATGCCTGTAGGCCTTCATTGGTTCTTAAACTCACTCATGGTCCTAACAACGTTGTGTGGTTTGGGAGGCAATGGCCTCGTCTGCTACTTTTTCTATAAAGGGAAAGTCAAACTTACATCTTTCAATATGCTTCTGCTTAACCTATCGATTGCAGACATGCTTGGGGATATTTTTGCTTATCCTCACATTTTTGTTGATCTCAAAGTGCTACGAAATGTTTCACAGTCTCATGCCAACATGCTCTGTGCTGTAACGATTGGAATTACACCTTTTGGGATAGTCACTGGGGTTACAATACTTACCATAGCTTACATTGCTGTCAATCGCCTGGTATCAGTTCGTTTTCCATTTAAGACTGCATTCTTCAAGTCACGAAAATACACAGCTTGGGTTCTCCTCATTATATGGTTATGGAGTATAGCATATGTTATCCCGAACGGTTTTGCCTTTCGCTATGATTACCAGTATGCATTTTGCTACAGAGAGTGGCCAGAAGACATTAACGGTACTGCCTGGGGTATCGTTGGCTTATTTCTAATTGCTGCCCCTGTTATCATCATGTTTGCCAGTTTTTTTGCAACGCTTCATAAATTCAAAGTGGTCTTTTCAAGTGGCTCTACTGAGCAACGAGAAACGATGGAGAAAAAGAAGCGAGCAGTAAAGCTTCTTGGATACCTCATCCTGGCATATTTCATTTGTTGGGGACCATCAACACTCTATCTCTTGTTTTCCATATTAGTTCCGGAGGCTTGGCCCGAAGGTGTTGAAGGTGAATATGCAAGGATGAGAGCCATTCGCGCAACATTTCTGATTACACTCACAAACACCATGCTGGATCCTATCATTTATGGCTATCACAACCTCGAGTTTCAGAAGTGCTTCAAAGAGGTATTCAATAAAGTATTGAAGCCCAATCATTCTCTTGCAACCGATTCAACAGCAGTGGGAAGAGGAAATTCTTCTGAACCAGATGGTAAGCAGATGGAATCGAACAGAGTTTGAATGAACCTTGAATAAGGAATTATGTTTGGGACTCGAGAAGTTTAGTAGAGCTATTCCTGAGGTATATTTACTTGATCAATATGCAGTAAACGAGTTTTGTAGATACCATCCATAGAAGGGGCAGTTTCTTATGCATTAAAAAAATTTGATGTAACTCTATGGACACAGAAAGGGAAAGCAAAATTAAGAAAGTTCATGTTTGCGAAGGCCAAACAACGATGACGAATGAGATAACACCTGAAAGTAAAAGCTGATGACTGTTGGTCAAATTCTCCAGTTTTGAACAGCGACTAATTAATGAGCAACCCAGACTATCGACTTGTCTGAAAGTTGATGGTTCAGTATAGTATTACAAATAGCTAAATAATTTTTGAAGTATTTTTCTTCACTTCATTTTCTAATCAAATTGGCAGTATACTCTTGTCCTATAAGAATCCCTGATTTTTGCTGAGCCTGAATTTTCTTCAAATGTTTTATTCTGAGCCTAAGATTATTCAAAAATCATTCTTTTGTGCAAAGGTACAGCTTCGCCTGCAAATCAAAGGAATATCTTCACACAGAAGAAACAGAAGTGGAAAAGAGCAATGATTATTATATCGAAAGTGCAAAAACAATGTATAAACAGTATTGCCGATACACAAAAATTCTAGTTAGTTATGAACCTTGAGTCCTGCAGTATTCTTAAATTACTCGTAACTTATTTTTCTTAAAGTTCAGTGTTTCTAAGCCTTAATGTTCTTACAACTTCCATTCTTATAGAGAAACTGTGCACGTCAAATTTAATTCAATCAGTTTTTGTTGAGAACAAATTAAGGCTTCCTGAAACGATAGCTGTGACTACCTCTGAAGGCTTTTGTGCTCATTCAAAAACTTGGAGAAACGGTGCCGTACACTCTATAAAACAAAGATAACTTTCAATCATTTCTCTTTCAACGTTTTTTATGCCATTCCCTATTTTGTTTCTCGTTCATGGAACTGTGCACATGGGAGAGTTATGTAGTGGCTGTGCGGAAGGTCATTGTTTCGAAGCACCTATGAGCCTTTGCAGAATGCTCGCTCACTTGTCCACTTATTAACGAATGGCTTCGCTGTTACAGGAGGAGTGGAGCTGGCCATTCTGCCAGGTGTTTCTTATAAAAAATCTATTACTACACATAATATTCAACGATGCTGTGTTGAAGTATAAAGTCCTGGTTGCAGATGGGATTTAGCTGCCTGCCATTGGCGAAATTGGGTAGATAACTGCTTCTACCTCTAATACTTCCATTTTTGGTGGTGCTTCGCACGGGCACCGACTACGTGGGGGCTTGGGGGCTCGAGTCACCCTTGAGCAATGTCACGGAGGGGGTGGCTGAGCACGACGATAGATTGTGGGAAAGAAGGCGTTTTGGCTGTCCAAATTACAAAAGCCCAAGAATTGACGTGAACGTGATGATGATACTACATTGACACTTCTATTCATAGGCGGACGTTCTGGAGAGGGCGTAGGGTACAACACCCCTCAATAATTTAGTTCCATTAGGGACATTCTGCAATATTCGTACCATTCGGTAATTTAAATAGATATGGAAATCTAAGATAGGGCTTAATGTACCGAACCACCCAAGTCAAAAAAGATTCCGAATAGGACATATCTCTGACTATGATGAACACAATGCTTGTCGTACTTCCCAAAGGACGTTTTCCGACATTCCGACATTCAGCTCGCGTATTCAAAACCTACTTCTCCTGACTAAATAGTGCTTTTATTTCATAGCATGTTAAATTTGCAATTTTGCACACATTTGAAGGAAATTAGTTTTTCCCACAGTTAAACAGCTTTCATGCTTTGCAACTGTTACATGACATGCTGTTGGCCAACCCCGACTACAATTCGGTAAACCTCAAGACGTGAGCCGCCTATTCCCCCCCAATGATAACATCTTAAGTCCATCCCCGCTTCTGTTATACATCTACATATTTGTCCTGTTTGTTGGGATAGTTCTTTCTATTGCTATCTACAGTAAAATATGTTATACAGCATATCGTTACAAAGTGTATTAATGGTACATAATTTTCAAAATTTTCTAATTTGAGCTCCCCCCTGAGAGAATCAAACGTCGGCGCCCATTGTGTTTCGCTTATCATTTCATACCTAAATCTATCATTTTTGCTGCTATTTACTTTCTTACATCCTCGGACCACTAAATAATGAAGTTTTGAATACCCCTCATCTTACCTCACATACCGATGGCTTAAAGTAAGTGTCGCATACATGTTTTTTATAAGAAAACCGCCATTTTTCCTGAGCCTCAACTTTCTTAATTTTTCCCGAAATTGAGCCTGAGATTTTCATAAATGTTTCTTAACTTTTCTGAAATAAACTGTCTAGAATGGTTTACACTTTCGTTATTATTATGGTATACTTGAACTTGAATTCCATCTTTAACATTTTGAATGCAATAACGACGAAATATCGAACTGTTTGCCAATGAAAACAACTTAATTTTGGAAATTGAGCCTCATGATTTTCTGAAGATTTTCTTAAGATTTCGGCCAATTGAGCCTCATTTTCTTATAAACTTTTTTCTTATAAAAAACGTGTATAGCAGACAGTCCCTTTCGTGCCAAGGTTTACAGGACATTACTTCTACCGTTAACTCCGCTATAGACGGTCCCAAGCCAGTTTGAGAAAGGATGGGGGCGACCATGGCGCTAGCGACGCCATGTTGTTTATCTATATTGTTACAGAAACAACGAAAAGTAGCATATGCAAAATGGAAAATATGGCTTGGCAGGAAAAATAGTAAATGCCAGCAGTATGAAGGAACGAGTTTATTTTTGTTGACCAATGCGCCCAATGGAACGGAAGACAGTAAGACTAAGACTTCTACCTTTGCCTCAATATTATTGCATGAAGCGAATACTTTGTATTTCGCAGTAAGCAAAGGATTGTCACTATTTCAAATCTAATACACGTATGTTTTATAAAAAAGCTTCTCTCGGCCCAGTGCTGAAGCTTCTTGACATTTTAACGATTCCAGTATCAAGACTTTCTTAGCAAAAATGGTTGAGCTCTAATGTTGGCACATCTCTGCTAATGCCCCGTTCAAACTTCTCCGTTTTAATACAAAAACGCAGATCTAAACTTCCATTTTTGTGAAACCATTCATACTACTCAGCACAAAACGCCCTCCAATGTGGATTTTTCCAAAATGGAGGTATTCTTCGAAGGCAGTAGATCAGTATGAATGTACAAAAACGGATATTAGTCTCGACCACAGCATTGTAAACCACAGAAACGGATACTTTTCCTCTGTTGCTGTGAGCAATATGAGCGCACAAAAACGGATATTTTGTACAAAAACGGAGCAGTGTGAAAGGTTGACAAATATCTGCAAAAACGGATAAGTTTGTAAGCGGAGGTATGTGAACCCAGTCTAAGCCTCTAATTCAAATGTATTTGCTTTTATTACATATCTGGATTTCCAATTAGAAAATGAAGTAAATCCTTTTTAAAGCATCGTTGAAGGGGTGTCCTGCTTCTAATCGTCAAATTTTTTCCTTGATTTTTGATCTAGCTTATACCCATTTCTATGGCTTACAACATTACCTATTTCTTTTAAAAGGATATGATCACGGGCTTATTCGAGCAGTGGTGGTCTTTCAGGGGCTGGGTGCTGAATTTTCCAAGTAATTTAGAAGAAACACGTGTACTCAACTAGTACATGAGAATATTTGTCAATTGCACCTGCTTCTCATGAGAAAAGGTGTGCAAGAAAATTGAGGCTCAAGCAAACAAGTACTCTTCTTATTAAAAATCGTGTATTTGGTTTTTGATTTCACTACTTTTGCCGAGAACTGGCCGACTCGATTGCACCTGGGGGCACTTTATCCCCTTTGCCTCCCTGATATCCTCTACTGTATTCGAGGATTCACGGCATTTAGCTTTCATGGCCCTCTCAGCCAAGAGGGTGCCCGCCCATAGGAAGTTTGCTCTCACATTATTCCACAAATGGTCACCAAAGAATGCGGAAGGACTTTCGAATTCACAAAACGAAACACACTGCTTTCGTGATTAAGTAGTCCTCATAGGAAAATGCTGATATTATGTTCAACTTCTTGTATGTCTCCAATAGATAACTGGGTAGTTATTCATATTTGGCATTGCAAGACAGCTCATCGGCACGAATTTCATCAAGGTTATAGCATCACGTCAAGCGAAAAGAAAGTCAAGGTAACAAGACATTTGTTGGTAGTGGCCTAACATGACATCACTGAACAATTCAAAACTAACAAGAAACGACACTGTATACTATGATGTAGATGTAATGCCTGTAGGCCTTCATTGGTTCTTAAACTCACTCATGGTACTCGCAACGTTGTGTGGTTTGGGAGGCAATGGCCTCGTCTGCTACTTTTTCTATAAAAGGAAAGTCAAATTTACATCCTTCAATATGCTTCTGCTTAACCTATCGATTGCAGACATGCTTGGAGATATTTTTGCTTATCCTCACATTTTTGTTGATCTCAAAGTGCTACGAAATGTTTCACAGTCTCATGCCAACATGCTCTGTGCTGTAACGATTGGAATTACACCTTTTGGGATAGTCACTGGGGTTACAATACTTACCATTGCATACATTGCTGTCAATCGCCTGGTATCAGTTCGTTTTCCATTTAAGACTGCATTCTTCAAATCACGAAAATACACATCTTGGGTTCTCCTAATTATATGGTTATGGGGTATAGCATATGTTATTCCGAACGGTTTTGCCTTTCGCTATGATTACCAGTATGCGGTTTGCTACAGACAGTGGCCAAAAGATATAAACGGTACAGTTTGGAGTATGGTTGGCTTAATCATAGGTTTTATTGGCCCTATCGTCATCATGTTTGCAAGTTTCTTTGCAACGCTTCATAAATTCAAGTTAATCAATGCAAGTGGTTCTGCTGACCAACGAGAAACGATGGAAAAGAAAAAACGAGCAGTGAAGCTTCTTGGGTACCTCATCATGGCATATTTCATTTGCTGGGGACCATCAACGATTTATCTTATGTTTTCCTTGATGTTCCCAAAGGTTTGGCCCGAGGGCGTGGAAGGGCAGTATGCGAGAATGAGGGCCATACGTGCAACCTTTCTCATTACGCTCACAAATACAGTGTTGGATCCTATCATTTATGGCTATCACAACCTCGAGTTTCAGAAGTGCTTCAAAGAGGTATTCAATAAAGTATTGAAGCCCAATCATTCTCTTGCAACCGATTCAACAGCAGTGGGAAGAGGAAATTCTTCTGAACAAGCTGGTAAGCAGATGGAATCGAACAGAGTTTGAATGAACCTTGAATAAGGAATTATGTTTGGGACTCGAGAAGTTCAGTAGAGCTATTCCTTGACCAACTTGTAGTAGACGAGTTTTGTAGGTATTATCAGTGTATGTAGGGGCGTAAACATTTAGCTTGTCTGCAATTTTGCATTACAGCGAGAGTGGTAGTCGACGAAGTAGTATTGATAAAACGCAAGGGAAATCTTCTCTATTAGCAAATTTGGCTGTACACCCCTCCAAAAATTCCCCAGCGTCGCCCCTGGTAGTATTGTACAAAACTACTTGAGCTTTGTCCGGATATAACGACAGACCAGAAACATAACAGTTATTGTGACACACGATACAATGATATACGACGCTATAGCAAATACAAAAAATTGTCACAGAGTTCACAGAGTTCATCAATTTTCGATGGCCGTAACGAACATACGGCAACTTTTATAATACGGCAACAGCAACTCAAACGACTTCAGCTCACTGACTTCCACACGGCAACATAAACTTACAACTCACAACGACGACAAATGCAGCAACTTTCAACGACAATTTCAATACGATCCAACTACACCTCTCGGCGACTGAAGCACGACCGACTGACTATACCGATGAAACAGCACAGCACATGGACAGCAGACCATACCTAATTTTAGTGTGCAGTGATAACCAATTTGTGCAGTGATAAACTCAAAACGTGCAGTGATAAATTATGAAATGTGCAGTGATAAGAACGGTGCTTAGCCATTTTGGTCATACTTGGAAAAGAGTCCTGACTTTTTTGTATGTACATATTGCAAAGTTTAACTGCTTGTCCAACATCTCCTTTGGAAAATGCCCCATAACCATGACAAAAAATATGCAAAAATCTTAGAATACCTTATAGACCTAAATTTCTTGAAAACAATGTTACCAGATCTCGGAATGTACTGTGAAATACAACTGCTCAGTTTACTTGACTTTTCGTTTACGGTATCCTTGTTTTTTAGTAATTTTAACATTATTTTTTAAGCTACTGAAAAAATATCTCAAAATAACTCATAAAACGTGCTGGCACATATATACCAGGCCCCCTATTGGCGTTACCCCCTCAGAATGCTTCATTTCTTGTGAAATGTGCAGTGATAAAATTTCCTTAAAATTAGGTATGCAGCAGACCCATATTACGCAAACAATAGATTTACTTTTAAACAAAGAGGTGATGACAGCAACTATGATCATGACATGTGACACAATAACATGAATGCGAACGATTACTAGAAAACCGAACCAACAGGAACAGAAATGGACATATTACACACCATTACGTACTTAGCAATAAAAACAACACCAGTACTCTAACAGTTGACCCCTCTGAACAATAGAAACAATAGAGAGACAAAATAAACATTGTTGAGTCTAACCTTGAGTTCAGTTGATTTTGCATAGGCCTTGAATATGATTGACTTTGATGTGCTATTGAGTTACTTTATTGATTGTTTATTACAGTGCTACGGTCTGTTTCATGCTTATTCACATAAAAAAAAGATCATATTTGCCAAGGTCAAACAATGTTGTTAATAAGATCACATTGAAAGTACTGAAAACGGCCTATACGACTTTGGACAATACCATGCAAAAGTTGAATTAGTTTTGGAGATTTGTGGTCATCGGAGGAATAAGACCAATATATTCTTTCAGTTTCATCTTGTTTCATCCCTTACGTAATAATTTTTTCGTTACATAAGTTTTGCTATGATTCAAATCATGTGTTTACTTTGGATTCTACCATAGAAATAGCCCTAGTATTTCTATGGATTCTACTCTACCAGCAGCATTCAGAAGCAAAGATATATAGACCTTTTCGGTGTGATGTCAAATTGAGCGTTGTCAATGACAACCAAGTTCACTAGGTGAATACAACCATCGATGCAAGTAGTTTATCACGCCCCGTGCTTCATTTCGAGAAAGAGTTTTTCAGCCATTGGTGTAATAATATCACACCAATACTTCAGCAGACTACCAGAAGTAGTATAGGAGAGGTACATTTAGGAACTAGATGCCGCTAACCTGACGGAATGCCCTCATCAATTGCCAAAATGATTGTGACCTGATGATCTTTCTCCATGGCCTAATGTGGAGCATTCCGCCGATAATTATCAATGTAGCTGTACGGCTGGGCTACACAGCACTGACTGCTGGAACAAAAAACAGTAGTAGGATTTGAACAATAACTTACTTACGGCATTGCTGCGTCTAAAATCGGTAGGGGAGCTTCCCCTATTATACTCACTATCCCAATTATGATTAGTGTTATGTCAGATTGGCTTTTATAGGGGTGAAGTACTAGATGCAATTGTCTTTAGAATATGAAGTTTGAAAAAGCAAGGCTGTTCTCGGAAGGTCGAGATGACAATGCTTATTCCAAACAAGACAGTAAAAAGGAAAAATATGCGAACTGTTATGTTTGAAATAACACTATAAAATCAAACATTTTAACGAGGGACCCTTACCAGATGGGGGTCAATTGCAAGGAATTAGGCTTAACTTTCCAGTGTCAAACAAGAAGCTTTCTTGCAATCAAACCTGTCACTTCAGTAAGCATATTCAAACCAAGCCTTTTGTATTACACTTCCATATCTTATTAGATGCATTAAACGGCTTCCTTCGTTCCTAATCGTAAATTGAAATTGAAATATGTTCGGCAGAGAAATTGGATAACATGGCCGCATGCTAATTCGACTAATAAGAAAAACTGAAGTAAGCTTGCGTATATTTTTTTGCAGTTAAGAAGATCTACCTTAGTTGTCAAAAATGAATTGGACCTAGTTGGGCCTAGTCCAGATACAAACAGGCAATATCAACTTTCCCTTATTAGCATATAACAAACAAACGAGATGAGAAAACAAGTAGGTAAATAATGTTTCGTAGTTCTTTTTTTACTTTTTCAACAACTACCCATTAAACATATGCACGTATTTGGTTGATAGATATCAAGGTTCCCGTGAATATTGACTCTTCTCATAGCTCACTTACAGTTGGTAGTGTTCAATATTTTCCAAGGGGGGTTAGTAGAAAGAGGACTTAATAAAATTCTTGATTCAGAGAGGGGGCTTATTGCAGAGGGGAGCGTAATTGAAGAGGGTTAAAAAAGAGAACTTACGGTATACTAATACTATGCAAGCTATCTGCTTTCAGCCTGCTGGGTGCTTCTTGTCAAACTGAGTCTCAGAACGGGTCTCAAATTTTTCGTAAAACTTTGAAGATTCCCGCACAACTTCCAGTAACAAAAGCACAGATAAGGCGACAATGGAATTTTTAGGTTCCCTGACGTATGCGGGTGCAAAATTCGAATCAAAGTATGCTAGATTAGCCGTGCTAGTCAACTGTTTTCATAGTTTTACTTGATTTTGGCCTCATGCTTCTTATTTCTTTGAAATGTGCGGCTATCCGCGACTTTGCGTGGCATCTCTTTCCCATTCATGAAAGCAAAATTTGTTTATGCAATAACATAAGGCTGCGAAGCCATAATTATGTACATTTTATTTCAAATTGCTTAAGCATTTTCATTTGGGTTCATCACTGGAGTAATTGCTTGCTGTATCATCGTCATAACGATGTTGCTTGAATCATAGGAATGTATTTTATCTCTTTTGAAACAGAACTGCCATAGAAACATACTATGAACTAATAGGAATTCAACCATCATTATCAAGTAGCTAGCAAGACGTTAGTCATTATTTGAAGTAAAATTCCTACTGCTTAAATTTCCTGACATATTCTCTTTTTTGTAAGAATAATTATTTGAAAAAACTAGCCTGAGCTTTGTTGGAAAATTAAGAGCAAATTAAGAAGAAGGCTGAGTCTGAAGCTTCATAAAATGAAATTTTGGAAAACGAGACATTTCTCCTTTTTAACCTGAGGAGAATTGACAGTCTTAACATTTCTTTCTTTGATTTTCAAAATTTCGTTGCTCCTAGCGAAACTAGATACTGTGCTAGCATTGTCTATGTATAATTGTTTATAAACTTTTGTCAATAAAGACGTCAATATGCAAGAGGGATCATCTTGGTTGTAACATTTGGCTCTCAATTCATCAATATCAATACATCCCATGTTGTCTTGTATATCGTCTTTCTAAGTATCGCTAAATGGCCTAAACGCTACTACTTTAATAACAATTTAAGAACAGTACAACCTCAAAATTCGGGAAAAATTAAGAACAACCAGTCTGAACCTCAATTTTACTGATTCTTATAAAAAAGAGTGCAGCGGAGATGTCACTGTCTACATTTGCTATCAAGTTCCATGCTTGAGAGCTCATGCAATTACAGGTTGGGGAAATTTTTGGAGCTGTGCTAAAAGTTGGGAGGAACAGCGCAAGCTGTTGCAATTTTCTTTTTGCTTTTCTTCTCCTTTTCTATATTTGTAATACAGTCGAAAAGTCCGCTACCTCGAATGGAGCTTATCTCGAACTTTTGCTAAGTCGACCAATTTTTCAAGTTTTCAAGCCCCCTGGTTTTGAGTTGATATTCCCTTGTAAGTAGCGTTGGATATCTCGAGCTCCATTATCTCGAACTTCTCGCTATCTCGAACAATTATTATGATCCCGTTTGTCAGACATGTCGTGTACGTTG
Organism: Cassiopea xamachana; assembly: GCA_900291935.2. NCBI lineage: Eukaryota > Metazoa > Cnidaria > Scyphozoa > Rhizostomeae > Cassiopeidae > Cassiopea > Cassiopea xamachana. Next base: position 7,082,652 of record OLMO02000325.1, read on the forward strand.
AACTTTCTGATCAAAGTTAAAAACAGAAATGCAAGTATATTTTTCTTTGACAAGTGAAAACATTCCAACGTTTGATTCTTGAAATGAGAATTCCCTACTTTGGAAAAAAAGGACACCCGTGCTTGTTAATATTCTACTTTTTTCATTGTCTTTTCAGTTTGACTTTTACTTTTCATATCTAGAAGATCAGATCTCCCATTATTTACAATTGCTGTAGTTATCCATAAATTAAAGTCAACGGTGGTTTAGAAAACCATTTTGGTGAGGGAAAACTTCATGTAGTGACTAAGAAAAAATGTGATTAACTTTATACATGTTTTTTTATAAGAAAAAAGTTTATAGGAAAATGAGGCTCAAATGGTCAAAATCAAGAAAATCCTAAGAAAATCATGACGCTAAATTTCCCAAATTTAGTGCTTTTTATTGACCACACTCGATATTTCGTCGTTATTGCATTAAAATGTTAAAGATGGAATTCAAATTCAAGCATGCAATATTAATAGCGAAAGTGTAAACCATTTTAGCCAGTTTATTTCAGAAAAAGTTAAGAAAAATTTAAGAAAATCTCAGGTTCAAATTCGGGAATGTTAAGAAAATTGATGCTAAGGCAAAATGATGGTTTTCTTATAAAAAAAGTGTACTTTCAGAGCTTTTCAATAATTTGGCTATCTCAAACATTCACCATATCGAGCAAATTAGTGTGCCCCGTGAAGGTTTGAGATAGCGGATGTTGACTGTACATATATTTGTAATTCACACATTCCCTTCACTAAAGTACCCGGACATTTTCGAGTTTAGTTCAGAAGCGTTTGCCTACGAAACTCAGAGGAAATTTAAACGAAAATCAATAGGCAAATTTTCTCTAACATTTTTGAAGACTCTTCAATCTTTCGGTCCATTAACTCAGCAAAAAAGTTTACTTCATCATTTTGTAAACAAACGATGTGAGGGTTGTTTGTCAAGATAGTAGCAATCGATACAAAAGAACTGGGTTAGGAACAGAGTTAGGACATGGTGTTTTCTTGCCAGAACAGAAAAAGCTATCACAACGTGAACAAAATGAGAAGAAGCTATCGCAGTACGAGCAAAAAATTGGCCGTGCCAACATCATTATCAACTGTGCAATCGCACATGCCAATAGGAATTTCGTTGTCGCAACTGCAACACTATTGACTGTCATCTTTTGCTTAACTCTGCTTTCTCCTATATTTCCCTAAATGAGATATTCAATATGCTTCAGCAACAAGAAACTCTGTATTTCGGATACACAAATCTTGGATCGTGCGTTCAATTTTTCAGAGCAATCGCTCTTGCAGAAATTGACGCTCGTGCACCAATTTCTTCCGGGCAAGGACTGTAAGCCTTGCACAAGTCGTCCAATCTTAGCCGATGCAATTTCAGCTAATGACGTCATGGGAGTGTTTTGTAGTTCTTACTTTTTCAAATTTCTTGCAGATATCGAGAGGTGCCTAACTTTAGCATCTTATGGAGTTTGAAATTATGCAATAGATTCGCTTTGATATAGCGATAAAGCACTCTTGTTTATACATCAGCTCTTTTGTGTTGATCGCTACTATCTTGAAAAAAAGCTCTCATAGTGTTTGTTTAAATAATGATAAAATTGAAATTTTTGAAGAAGTACTAGATCGAAGGTTCAAGAGTCTTCATGAAAATTGTAGAGAAAATTTATTATGCTATTTTCTTGAAAATTGTCTTTGAATTTTTTAGACAAACTTTTTTCACAATGTGGTAGGAACGAGATTCGAAAATGTCCGTTTACTTTTGCGAAGAGAGTGCATACTTGTAGCGCATCAGAATGTAGCTAAATTGTGCTAATGTATTTAGCCTTGTGAAGTTCACTGATGTCATATAAGCATAAATCAAAAAATAGACCAAATCATATATGAAAAATATGACCTATTTATATTTTGTCAACTTATCAGAAGTACGAAGCATGAAGCATAGCCCTGAATTTTCTGTTTAGTAGAAGCAGCTTGTAGGACAAGCACAGACCTGTATCAGGATCGCATCATTCAAAATACATTGAATTTTCCTGCTCCTAAGAGGGTAGAATACAACCTGATACCCTTTTCAGAGAGCTCCCCGTCCCTTTCACCAATAGGGGATTAAGTTCTGTCAGGTTCCTTAGCGTTGTAGTGTTCAAAGATTTGAAGAAGTTAATTGAAGTTTTATATACTGTAGCTCCAGGCCCAGATACTATGCATCTTTCGTTACTGAAAATATCTTCTTCTAGATTTAAACAAGCGTAGTGAAGGTAGTCTGAAAAAAACATAAAGTCATTTAGGATTACAAAATCTTATGTTGCATAGTCATCTACGTCTTCAAATTATTGCCATTACATCTGGGAGCATGTTATCGGAAGGTAGAAAAGAATGAAAATAACAATACCTCGCAGTTGTATGTGGAAACGTCATCTTTTGCTATGAAATTAATGAGTGTGCACTGTTTTTGAATTGAGCATTTACTAACACACTGAATCTGACTTGCAGTAGTATAAGATAACTTCTGTGCTTGAGGGCAATCGTATCTATGCCTCTCCAAAACATCCTCAACAAAGCCTTGCATTGCGCACAGCGACATTTTCATCATGGCACAGAAAGTAAGAGAAGCAATCAAAATGAAGCCCATTTTGTCTCTAAGCTACCTTGCACAGCAAATCGTGTGGCTGTGCTAACACTATCAAGAGAATCAACTGAATTAAGAATAGGTTGTTTTATAGTGAGCTACTGATAAAGATTTTGAATGGTCAATGATGATTACTAAGGCTAAATTAGGAAAATGCATTAAAAATTAAAGTATTTTTGACTTAACCTGAGGTTTTATTTAAATGTTTAATCTTAATACTAAATAGTTTCAGTAAATTAGATTTGATATTGAGATTCTGTTTATTCACTTGAGAAACCAAATGCTGGTTTTGTCTTCTGTTTGAAATCCACGTTAAGAGTAAGAGAGGATTATGTACATTATAAATTATGTTTATACTTATTTATTGTGCATTGTTGATGATAAAGCTTTCCTATCTCCAGTAATTCTGAGCAAAAATTTTTGCACGCTTTACATAGATTCTTCTGTTCGAAGCTTCTTTATGAATAATTGTCAGCCATCTTTGCAATGTAGCTCCATAGCTACAGATATGCTATAGGGAGTTTCAAATCAAACGTATTATATACGCTTTTAGTAATTTCAAGTTTTCTTTCTTTTACTTGAATTTATGTTTAAATATTCACACCAATAAAAATCCCTTTTCTTGTATAGAATTTGCAGTAGTAGAAATAATAACTCTGACCTTTTCGTTCGAAAATCACAACTAACTCTTCTTACAATAACGTGACTAAAAAATAAGCTTTTCCCCCGGAATGACATATATTGTAAAGATAACAAAAGCGATGCTTGAAAAGGAAGGGTGTATTCAGGCATGACAATAGATGTAAGCAAGAGATTAGATGCTATGACATACTTTGATGTTAACTTGCTGTGGGGGTAGTGCGTGTGTGTGGAAAATGATAGCGACGACATACATAAAAATATAAGTAAACATAATGAATGAAATGGAAAATAAAGTAACCAAAATGGGGTTGCTACAAGCTAACTTTGGAGTGGACATAATCTCAAATATTCTGCCAATGTGGCAAACATAATCTTCTCTCAATGTGTAAAAATAAGAATTAAAAAGACCATTTTTTATACTCTCCTGATTATCATAAGCTACAGGTTTCTTAGTAGCAGCTCTTGCGTTTTAAAATTGAAAGAGGGAAGGAGTTAAAGCAAAATTAATAATATGATAAATGGGCTGTAAAATGTAGGAACATGTAGGAGTGCATTATTCAAAAGTTGTTTTTGAATGGTTTAAATTTGAAGAAGTAGGCAATTGGGGAATGTCTGAGTCGTCCAGCTCTATGCTGCTGTATGCTGTCTAGGTTGCTCTGTATTTATCCTGCTGCCAGACTGTATTCTTTGTAGTGCGCGGGGAATATATTCTTCGTGCCATTTTCACTGTTTTCACCTCTTCATGCACCATAAAGTTGGTGAATGCTCTATTCACGGTACTATTTTAGCTGGTTCCACCTGCACACGTGCCAGACCCCAGAATGAGGTGTAATCTATGGCCACACTTGGGTGAACACCCTATTCGTGGTGCCATTCTCGTTGCTTCCACCAGGGCAACCCCTATTTGGTGTGTTGTTTTCACTGCTTTCATCCGCGTACGCACTATTATTTTTCGATACTTCCCCGCGCAGAACTCAAACAATGCAAACTGGTCCTACTTCAACAGTTCACAATTCATAATACAGAACTTGCAGGGTTAAACCTGAGCGTATCTTTTACCGTCATATTTCTTAGTAGTTCATAGAATGGACAGTTTTTACAGGGGCTCCTACAATTGAACCTTTCCCCGTTTCTTACACAAGTATTTAGCGTTATGTACAAGTTTGTTATTCAAGTTAGTGAATATGGGTTTAATCCTACGAACAGCAAAAATTTCATCTTTAATGCTCTCCATCTCCTACTCCAATCACATTCAAGTTTCTTCAATCTGATCTTATCTCATTGGCTAGCAACAGAACTTGTTTTGTTCTAGGCCATTGGCTTTATAATATGGATATGATATCAATGTCAGCATTGATCGAAAGGTTTTTAATACAATCCTCTTCATCTACATTTAAACATTAATAAGATCAAATTCATTAATCTTCGCCAAATGGATTTACTTATTGTGGTTTTATTCCCCGTATCTTCCATAAATCTTTGCTTAGAAAATACATAGTAGAGGATGACGTTATCTGGGATCATCCAAGCTATTATCAGATGTTCCTGTGGTAAATTCTGTTGCCATAAGAACATTGCACGTAATCCAGCCTTATTTGGCTAGCAGCATTAATAACTCTTGCTGGATTTCTTATCATCGGTAAAAGTTGATCATTAAGACGACGAGAATAAGAGACATGCTTCCAGTGTTCAGTTCAAAATAAATCCTGACAATACCATTATGTTGACATTACCAATATAAGACTTTTTACAGTGACTTAAACGGTAACTTAACTTAAGCAGGCATTAAGGCAAACTTACAGTAAATTTAGCACGGACGTTTCGAGTCTGGCTAGAATCATCATCAGCAATCAATTTTTTTATGCAAAATGTGCACAAAATTCATCAGCAATCAACGTTGCTTTGATTGCTGATGATGACTCTAGCCAGAGTCGAAATGTCCGTGCTAAATTCGCCGTTTACGTCACCTTAATACCTATTTAAGTTTAGCTACCGTATAAGTCACCATCATTACGTCACATGGTTTAGTCGTATATTGTCAAAATAATAGAATTTTCAGGATTTATGTTGAACTGAACATGGAAACATGTCTCTTATTCTTGTCATCTTCGTAATCAACTGTATTGCAAAGCTGCGATTCCCAAAATCTGAATCTATAATTGTATCATTTTATGGCACTCCTAGCAGTCAATTGTCATCATATTGAGATTTATAGCTGTGAATTTAAATAAAACGCATTATATGACCTTTGAGTTTCAAAACGATTACTTTTTCTCTACCATTTTTGTATGGTGTCGTAAAACGACTTGCAAATTTTATCGCACCAGGAACAGGCAATAATCATTATCTAAACAACTTCTGTACCTCTTATAGATTGCTAATGTATCTTGGAACGAGTTCTAAGAAATTTTCATATGAACTGGATTGCATTTCAGGTTATTTGCTTATTTCTGAACTTGGTGAACATGACTTTGAGCAAACTATCCTGACCTATGTTCGTCACTGTCTGAAAAGAAGAAAGTAGTTGTCAGTGATGATTGACAGCTCCTTTGAGTTGATTTTATCACAGACACCTCAAGGCTCTTGTTATAGTTTCATATTGCTTGAGGTTTTACTTTCTTTTGAATATTGTCTGTATATATATATATATATATATATATATATATATATATATATATATATATATATATA
>OLMO02000325.1:7088688-7101738 GCA_900291935.2 Cassiopea xamachana
ATATATATATATATATATATATATATATATATATATATATATATATATATATATATCAGTAAGATCGAGTTCGAGATAATTCGAAATTCGAATAAAGACAACTATGCTTTTGATTTTACAAGACATGTTTCGGATTCATCATCCATCATCAGTTGCTAATACAATATAAAGGTACAATCAATAGAAGTGCTATATCTATATACATTCGATATTCGAAAAAGAACGAACAACCGTTATAAAGAAAATAGGGGTAAGGCGATTAAAAGTTTAATAGAAAATCAAAATGCTGAACCTGCTTAGTTAAAATAGGTTTTTCGCACATAATATGTAAAACCTCTTTAATTTTAAGGTGATTGAAAGTATTAGCTGAGTCCAAAATTATGAAGCAACTGTCATAAAAGCCTTTTTACATTAATTGGAACTCCTTAAATGTTTAAAGATGTTAGAACTTTTATCTGTAAATAGATGTTCCCGAACTCTAGTGGACAGATATCTGGTCGTTTCACCAAAATATGCGGAATTACATTCCGTACAAATACACTTGTATACTGCTTTAGAACGGAACGATCTAGGTACAGAGTCCTTGACATTCATTAAATTCTTAACCTTAAATGAAGAAAATACCAATTTGATCTTCAGATTTTTACAATACCGTTTAGCTATGGTGCGTATTGTACGTTGGACGAAATTAGACAAGACAAGGTATGGATGTTCAAAATAAAGGGTGCAGAGACCATCAGGTGGCTTACAATCTACAAGAAGAGCAGTGGGCTCACTAACTTTGTCGAGATACTTATTCACTACGTAATTTATTAGACCTTCCGAAATTGATTCTTTTTACGCATGTAAGAGAGGTTCTTAACCTCAACATTAAAATCAAGAAGAGTACTATTAATTTTGTAAACCCTGTCTAGTAGCGTTCTGATAAGGCCAAGTTATCTTATTTCACTTCTTTTTCTTCCCCATGACATTTTTTGCAAAGTGCACTTCCATTTATTTTGGAATTTTTGTTTTCTGAAAATCTACTATATATTTATCATTTTTCTATGTTGCCAATAATAACAGCTGTTAAAAGATTCTTTGGTAATTTTATAGCAGTCCACGTGCTCCTTAGTGATAGATAAGGATGCTGGTTGATGGTACTTTACACAGCTAGAATCTCCCCTTTTGCTGTGCCTTGGATTTGTGGTTCTTCCACAATGTTTCTTGTTGGCAAATGCAATATTACACTTTACGAAATCTATGTTCTCTACCTGTGTAAGCCGATTCATTTCGAAACAAATTTAACACAAGCTGAAGTCAGTGTAGTAGTGCATGAGATCGAGGCATTTTTCTCCAATAGAGGCCAAGGACCCCCTAAACGTCCATCCAGCATTGATTTTTGACATTGGTGACCCAGAATTGTACAGACAAATCTATTCTGCAAATCGAAGGATACCTGTCGTCCTCTCCTCCTGGTCTATTTTCTTCATTGGCGGTTAGCTTTGTTCTGCCGCTGTAAGAGGGTGTCAGGCTATCAAATTTTAACACTATACCATTTTATATCATATCATATAGTTCCATTTTTATTACATTGTATCATAAGATGTTATATTCTATTGTATTATATTTTATTATATTGAATTAATTATTATTTATGTCTTACGCAATGGGAGGGCTCTGGGAAAAATACTATCTAGCGAAGAAGGGGTATCAGCCAGAGCTGCCTTTATGTTTGCTGGAGCCGTAGGAAAACAGGAGATTGAGACCCCTTGAAATTAATTAAAACAATTCTGGGCTACTTGTATAATGGTGGACATCCAGCTAGCATGATTTCTTTATGAACAAGGCCTCAACCAAAGCCTCAACCAAGCAAGTTAATATACTATCTGAAGACATTGCCACTCAATTTCAAGCAAAGACTAAACTCAGCAGCGCTTCCTAGGTTTTTGAAAGTTTGCTTGATGGCCCCTAAAAGTAGAAATGTTAGGGTGCTCCTGGGCACGTGCCCAGTGGTGTTTACCATTAATGTTAAATGCACCACTGGATCAGCTCAAGTTTGACAAAGCCTTAAATGGAAGTTTGCATCGAAATGAAAATTTTTCCGTTACGTACTTTTTGAATGATCCCTGAAAAATTTCCAATCCGCTTTGAAAAATGCCAGTTTCCCATAGAGATGGCTAGGAATACCCAAACTCTATAGTTTGCCCATAGAGCTTTCCCACTCCCCATTCCACAGTCCATCCTCAACTGGGTGATTGAGCCTCTTTTCTAAGTGGTCTTTGGGCCTAGTCAAAACAGAAAAATATTAACTGTTCAATTTTCAAGCAGCCGTAGGTTCCTTGAGGTAACATGCCAACACAATTCAGAAAATAGGCAGAATGGCAAAGTTTTCTATGCGAATAGTAGATGCAGATGTCTATCAGGCAAAACCAATTAAAGGTATTGATACCTGTTTTTCGGAATTCAGACAGAGTGAGACTCAAAGAGTTCCTATTGTGAGGATATTTGGCTCCACTGCTAGTGGGCAGAAAGCATGCCTACATTTGCACCAGACATTCCCATATATTTATGTGCAAATTCCAGAAAGAGATGAATCGCGTAGATTTGCAAAGCAGTTTGCATCGAGCCTTGATTTAGCGATTCAAATATCCCTTGGCAGATCTGTCTCACATGTTCAAAATTATGTCCATGATGTTTCACTTGTTAATGGAACGTAAGTATATACTTTGAAGCATTCTTAAATCAGACATATGAGAGGAAGGAAACTTTTGAAGAGAAATTTGTACTGTTTCTAAAATTTTATCCCTATGTTGTCAAATATCACCAACTAGCTTTTTGTTGTATGATATAGGCACCAGCCTCTTTTATCAAGCTCCATTTTACTTTCCATTATGTTATTCTTCACAGCTTCAATTTTGCTTTTTATTTATTTTGCTACCTGTAGCTCAACCATCTGCTGTTAACTACTTATTTTTATTTAAGGACATTTTATGGGTTTCATGATAAACAAGAGCAGTTTTTGAAAGTGTCTTTATATAACCCAAATCTCATTAAAAAGTAAGTACCTTGAAAATTTTGTCATTTATCTTTTCTACTGATTTAAGCAATTTAGTAAGACTCTAAATAAACATATTTTGCATGTGGTCATTCTTTGACTTCATGATGCATATTTTGATGAGTTGAGTATTCTGAAAAACATCAGGTCTTTCTTTGCATACAGGTAAAACTATTAATTGCAGTTTATCATTTTCCTTTAGGGTAGAAGAGATTCTTTTGAGTGGTTCAATTATGAACAGGGTCTTCCAACCTTATGAAGGTCATATTCCATATCTGCTTCAGGTCTGTTCCACTACTTATTGAATACCTTAGAATCCCAAATATAAGCTCTGGGCTTCTAGAGGCCTTTTTGGTGGGCTTATATTGGGGGAGCTTATATTCTGGGGGCTAATATTCAGAGGGATTTTTGAGTTGAAATCTGATTTGTGTATGCAAAAGTTTTGGAATTTGGTATCAAATCAAAGAGGCTAATAACAGCATTAGAAACATAAGTCTTCACAATGAACAAATGCAACTACAGAGGCTTTGTATGCTCTGTCAGTGTTGTTTACGTTACCTCAGGAACAGTCATTTTTTCATGCTACCTCAAAAACAGTGTTTTCCATTGAATCTTAACTACTTGCACTGAATCCGAAATGTTTTCTCATGGCTGGTATTTGATGAATTGTGTTTGAGTGAATATTTGGGTTAGTATACAAGGCAGTCCATGCTTGGAAACACATGTGATCACAAGTGCTCATGTCCACACATATGCAAAATCTCCAAGAAATTGCCCATGCCAGCATCACTGTCAACCATACAATCACACATACCAAATAGGAACTTTGTTCTCACAACTGCAATGCTAGTTATGGCCACTTTTTGCTTTTATGACTTTGCTTATTTTTTGCTTTTTGATCCTGGATGAGACATTTGACATGCTTTGGCAACAAGAAGCCTTATATTTCAGATACATAAATCTTAGGCTGTACATGAAATTTCAAACAATTAAGAGCAATCACTTGTGCAGACAAGGGAGCATGTGTGAAGTGACACTCTCACACCAATGTCTTCTGGGCATGGACTGCAAGGGCTTTATTCAAGGAATATTTTCATGGGAGCTTATGTCTGGGATTTTATGGTATATGAATATGCTGTCTTGGATAGTTAAATATCTGCAGTAAAGTAATATGCTATCTTGGATAGTTAAATACAATGTGGTGAATCCACAAATGATATATTTCATGGAGAAGGCAACAGGAAGTCTGATTTTGGCCATACAGCAGCTTCTTAGGTAGTGCAAACTAGAGCCCAGGTTCATGTGATCCTGAGCTTTTTTAAAATTTAAATTTAGCCCATATAGAATGAAATACTATCTGAAAAGGAATTGGAGCTTGGATTTGGACTCTTAATTTATTGATACATTATTCTCCAAGTCTTCTTTATTATTGTAGTGACATAAAGAAAATCATTCTTTTGATTATGAGAATAGAGCTCTAAATCAGAAGAAGAGCTTTCTAAAAATTTTAATTCTTGAAAAGATGCCTGTAATGATGTAGAAGACATGACTTTCTACTGTTTCATAGGTTCTATGTGATATTGTAATATATATATATATATATATATATATATATATATATATATATATATATGTATTTATTTATTGATCAAGTTTAATATCTTATTTTAGTCCACTAATTTATTCACGAATTATATTGGAGTGAAGATCTATCTCTATGTTACCTTTCAATTTCAGTTTTTTATGGATTATAATCTTTATGGAATGAATTATATTCATTTGGGAAATGTGAAGTTTAGACAACCAGTCATCTTCTCAGATTGTAGGTACAATTAATCTTATCTGCTATCAACATTACTCAATATAATGATATCTTCTATTTTTCAGCTGTTAATTTTACTTGAATTGCTAAAGGAATAATTTTTTTATCAGCAGCAATAACATTAATTTTGAAAAACAGCAGTGGTGATGATTTAATTAATAGCAGTGAATGTTTTATGTTAAATGTAGTGGTGCTCCCTAGAAAAAGGATCAAATGATCCCCTTCATCAATTTTGCTTTCTTTTGAAGACTGTGCAATCGGTGAGAAGACGAATTTGACAAGCCCTGCACATTTCAAGAGAAAAAAAACTATGCTGGCGTCACCACTTAGTTCACCATCACAGACATGCTATGACACCTGGCATCCAGACGATCTAGAAAAGTAAGTATTAATTAATTCATTATCGAGTTTTTGCCCGCCTTCTTTTCTCTTTCCAAGAATTTTTATTGCTACTATCTCTATGTTTGGTAAAAAAGACTTTTATAGAATCTTCTTATTGTCAAAAATTACATCTGTTTTGCTTCATTTCTTAACGAGCATGCTCAGAAGCTGCCCAAATTCAACGAAAATTATTATTTAAACGACTGACCATTTAGCGTCATTATCCTCATTGACTAAAGGAGTGTTATATGGTACTCATGTTGAGCCCAGAATAATTGATCACGTAGTTTCTTTTATGATTTCATAAATCTTATATCTGATAAGATACTTGCAAAAGGACTATTTTTGTCTCTGTTTTGGCTACCGTCTCTGTTTTTCCTGCCTGTAGAATTACATATCGATATAAACATGTGGGGCTATTGAATGTCTTGAAAAGTGATTTTAATTGAAATAGCGAACGGTTTTCCATCGCAGAATAAGTCAAGGATATGTATATGCGTCACACGAGTCACCTCTATAACTGCTATGTCTCTGTCTCCCGGCTTCTATAATTTCTCTTCCGGTTTTATAGACGCCTAGCAGAAATAGATCACTCGCAGAATTTATTTGATTTGATTCATCGTATAGGACTGGGTTACAATTTTTTTATTATAAGAGGCGTGAGGCTGAAATTAGGTAAAAAATTAAGAAGCATAGGCAGGCCGAGTTTCAAATAATAGCTTGCAAAAACAGTCTTTACTTGTAAATTTTTGATCAAACTAGCAAGGAAATAGTATGAACATCCATTGCATACTTCACAAAACTTGAGCGTCCTTTTTCTTGCATCACAATTGCCTGATCTGGGTTATTGTTGTCATTGGAAGTCTTTAGATTTAAGAAACATTTAAGAAACATTTCAAGCTGGATTTGGTGAAATATTAAGAAACATCCAGACTGAAGCCAAAGAGTTTGTTTGTGATAAGAAAAACGTGCAATGTATCTGCTATGATTTACAGATGAATAAGTTTTGATACAATGGTCACATTCACTTTCCACATAACAAAAATGTTTTGTTAGTTCTTGCTTATTAAAAAAAACTAAAATTATGCAGACACTTCTCATGATCATTTTTGTTGCAAACTGTTTTCCAACTGCAAAAGATTATCTGATGTGTCTATTCCCATAATGAATTACGGTGATTTCCCCGTAATGACTAAATCTCCCTGTTTTCTATAGGAAAAGTTTTAAATCTTCAAGTTTTGAAAATTTTAGGTTGACATGTCTAGTATTCTATGATAATATTTATACCTTTCTATGTTGTAAGGGAGATGCTTGTTCCTGATTCAATAGAGAGGCAAAGCACCTGTTTGCTAGAAGTTGACGCAATAGCGCCAGATATTTTGAATAGGAAAGAAATTAAAGGTAATCATTAGATAAAATGAAATGAAAGAAAGAATGGTTAGAAATCTCTCCTTGTCTTTCCATTGTGCTGTTTTGCATAAAGAATATTTTTAATGCAGCTGTTGGCTGTCACTGATAATCCTTTGTTATGATCAGGCCGAACTTTATGTCAATAGTTGGACAATTTTGATGTAACTCTCAATAGCTTGGCTTCTTAATTTCTTCATTTTCTTCGTATTATAGAAGTTTCTATCTTCAAAGGATCTCGTAGTCATAAAGAGAAAACGTAGCAGATATATTTCGGCCTTTTTGAAGGAGTTTGAAGGCCTTTTTATTCCGTTTAGTTGAGTAGTGTATTTCGTGCTGTTGCGCTTGTCTGCAAAGTATAAAGATATTTGTTACATTTGCAACTTAGGACTGGGTACTAAGTTAAGCCGTAAGTAGTTTCGTGACCATGTGTTTATAGGATAACGATAAATCAAGAGTGAAATGACGCGAGTTTTAACAAATATAGTGAGGGTGTATCGAGACAATTTACAAATTCAGTACATTTGTATGCCCAATTTGACTATGTTTTGCTGTTATTTATCCGTAGTGTGCTGGTTTCAGTAGCGTAACTGGCGTAGCTTGGGGTTAGGACAAACCCTAAAGATCACAAAGCTTTCGAGGTTCTGAAAAGGTACCTCAGAGGCTTTGACGAGACAAATGTTTTGTATTATTTTGAAGAGAGAATTAAGATAGGGTCCCAATCTTACTGAATTCTTATGGGCCCTGATTGTCTATGTCACGTCTCGTCACTTGCTGGCTTTTTGTACTTCTGTAGTGGTAAATACAGGTCATGTCTTTTTTTATAAGAAACTAGGATTGGTACCTAGTACTAAGAGTTTTGCAAAGTTGGCATAAATATTTTGGCATTCTAGTACTAAAAGCTTTTTAATTAGTTTAGTCACCTCATTATTCTGCACTTATGCTTCCCTCTAATAAAGCCCCATGGGGGCTTATTTGAGGGGGGCGTTTATTCGGAGGCGGGGGGCTTATTCGAGGATTTACAGTATTGGAGTTTCTTAATTTTTGACCTGCCTAATAGTCTTTCTTTGTAAACAAGTTTCTTCTTAAGAAAACGTGTATTAGTCCGTATCTCAAAGAGACAACACCATTATGCTGTCAATTTTATTACATGACGTAATTTTAGCATGTGAGTTATTGTTTTTCTAACTTCAACAGAGTCACTAGGAACCTGTCCTGGTCTAGCCTCGATTTGGGAAGAAGAGAAACAAAGGCGTCGTTTAAACAACGAATCGACAAATATTGCGGCTCCTATTTCACAAGGTACACAGAGTGCATGATTGCAAGTGATTGTGCATGTATACCTATCTGTTTTATAAGAACGAAGTTTATAGGAGTATTAAGGCTCAGAATCGCCGAAATTTAAGAGCGATTTAAAAATAATGCAAGGCTCAAGCTTCATCAAGACGTGGAATTTTTGTGTATTGTAGTACTTCTGTTAGATTGTTTCGCTTTATGAAAAAGTAAGAAATTGAAACGTATTTGAATATATTCATTTGGTTTTCAGGAGAAGCTACATATTTGGCACCTAGGAATAATCTAGGATTTACCTAAGGCTCAAATGCAAAAAAATTAAGAATTTTGAGGCTCATGGAAAGTTTTGGTATTCTTGTAACAAAGAATATGTAATGATTTTGGACCTGCAAATGCCTTTGGGTCTATTACTTTTCGTATGGATTCAGTTAGATCCTGTAAGTGTCTTGGAAGTATTTTTGATATCATAGAAGGTAAATCATTTACCCTTCCGGGCAGTGGTGTAGAAGGGTTGCGCCCGGAGGGGCACAGCCCTTTAGTTGTGACTTGAGGGGGGCCAACCTCCCAAGCTCGGAAAATTGTTTGAACTATAAAGGACCCTTACTTTGTTGTATCAAGCTATTTTAGGTCCAAAAAGCTGTCGAGATATTGTTAGTGTCCAATACATAAGATGCTGAAAGTACGTTGTATACTGGACCATATTCTCATTTTCTTATACAAGAAGGTGAACCAATCAGATTTTTTTTGTATAACAGCATATGCAAGAAAAGAGCCCCCCCCCCCAGCTATCAATTTACTTGTACACCACTGCATGCGGAGCATGAAGCTAATCAATGTGGTGGAGTAGCAATGGGGAGGATTAACTACTTCAGTTGTGCTTAAAGACCATATAGGAAATTCATTTCATTTTAGTATTCAGTCAATGTCCTTGTGAGAAGAGTTTCTTACCTGGTCTTTTAAAATCACCGAAGTACCTCACATTGTGTTTGTTTAAAATGCTAGTTAAAGTCTCTGTCGCTAGCAAAAGTCAATCTTTCAACTTAATGGCTATTATCCTTCCATTGTAGGTATTATCGTATTTAGTGCGTTACGTGAATGCTAACTTAGCATCATAACAATTGTGTTCTCTGTTGATCACAAGCATTTATTCTTTTTATTTTTTTGCATATGCGAATATTTAGACATAAACAATAATATCATCAGGACTTCATAAATATGAAAGCACTTTACCACACTGCAAGGGCTCTAGTTTTCTTCTCCAGATGCTTTAGTTGTCAATGGAATTAAAGCTTGATCACTGGTTCTAGTCCTACAAAATAGTTTGTCTTGGTTCTCATTCTCATATCTTTGTTCACTATAAGCATACTTAACTCTCTTGTAATTTCATTATATGGTATGTCCTGTTTGTTTACTTTTATTTTTTTTCTATGCAAATATTTAGATATAAAGAATAATATCATTAGGATTTAATGAACGCAAAGACTTTTTATCACACAACAAGGAAGATGCCACGGAATGCAAGATATCATGACAACTCTGCAGCCATTGACATTTAGAACAAAAATTAAATATATGCAACTACGATAAAAACACTTATAACTATAACTTACTTAGGCTTGTTTCATTTTGTTCGTGAGGCTAGCTTAGGGTAATCACAATCAGTAACCATCTATTTGGGTAAGCTTAGAGCTGCAATTACAAGAATTTATGACCAGGAAACTTAGTTTCAATGTTGTTTGCTCCAGGGGAACGCCAAACAATTATTCATGACGTGGAAAAGAACTTCCTTCATGATTTTGATCAAATCCTTGAGGAGAGGAAGCAAAGGTGAGTATTGTGAAGCATTACACAAACTGTTGCAAAGATACACCCTCATTTTGCTATGGAAAAATACCCCCTGGTTTTAGGTCACATGTTTATTAATATCGTGTAGAGTGGAATAAGTGAGTTAGTATTAAGATCGTGTAAGGATAGTGATGGTGAGATCCATTGGCGGATTCAGACATTCGCAACATTCGCAACATTCGCAAATGCGAATGTCAGATTTTTGTTAGAAAAATTTATCATGTGAAATTTTGTGTACATGTAAATGTCCAATTCATTGCTTTGCTCATCAGGCGTAATATTATTTTGTAAGAGAATGCCTCTTGGGCATCGAGCATAAATGTTTGGGGGCTCAAGCTGCCCACTTTATCCGCTATCGACATGATGTAATGCTGATAACTTTTCTCTACGTCAGCGTTTCTCAAATAGTGGGGCGCGCCCTTCAAGAGGGCGCAATGTAGTGCCAGAGGGGGCACGCATGACCCCGGGAAACAGCTATACAGATACAATTTTTATAGACAATGGTCTTATTTATAGCGATTGGGGGGACGAAATATTTTCTTTCCATAAGGGGGTCTTGCAAAGAATAATTATATTTTGCTATCCTTACTTCATCTATTCATTTCACTTCTTATGCCCTCCATTACATTGAAGCGATTTGTATTAAAGATTAAATATGGGTGTGGTCAATTAGGAGTGGTCATTTTGCAATTGAAATTTTGCGAATGTGAGATTTTGCTCTGGATCCGCACCTGGTGTGATCAATAGCGAATGTTAGTTAGCAATGTTATGTTATGTTCTCATAGAATAATAAGAATCACAAACGGAGTACTAAATTGTCTCAATTTCTAGCCCATAATTGCAACACAAACACACAGAGATATGGACATACCGACACAGACAGGGGTGAGCGTGTTCGCTTACACACACGCGTGCACACGTATGCAATCTTAAAAGCAAACAAACAAGCAAGCAAACAAGATTTCTATGCTGTGTAAATCCGTTGCATTCATGTTCGCTTGGCTCCAGCTTTACACGTTGTATTTACTAGAACTTCCCCCTCTGAAAGAAACCTGTTAGAAATATAAGCTTTTTCGGAGAATTTTTAGCTTTTATTCTATAATCTTTATTAATTTCAAATTACACGTCTTTTTATAAGAAAATGTTCAATAATAAAGTAGTGCTCAAAATTTTAAAAAAGTTCAGTATTGGAATCTTCATACCTCAGCAGGGGTGGACTGAACGGTCGGGAAATTCGGGCAAATCTCCGAAGGGCCGGATCCATGAAGTGGAGAAAACGTTAAATTCTGAATGTGGAGAACTTCACAATGTATATATAAACAAACTGACATTAAAGCTGTGGGTTTATCAGATATTTGCAGCCTTTTTCAATATCGCTGCCCAACGATTACACTTAATTTATAGGCCGCTTAGTCACACTGTGCCCGGACCAAAAAATTTAGCTAGTCCGCCCCCGGACTTAAGAATGTTTATAGTTGTATATGTATTTGAAATTCGAATCATTTTGTATAAAATATAAAATTTCATGTATCGTAGGTTTGCTGCTCTCCAAAAATTTTAATTTTTCCTATTTACTGAGATTTAGCATTAATTTAAACGTGCATGGAGGTTTTTCAGTTTTCATCAAAGTGCTTGCGCAGAGCATTGGAAGGTTGGAAAGTATTGAAACATTGGAAAGTATTTTTTGCTAAGGAAGTCTTTATGAAAGTATTGATACTCGAGGAAGTTTTTTATCAACAAGCATGACTTTACAAGAACACTGGATTATTTTCAAAGCTAATCTGATGAAATGATGATTTCATTAACTCGTCACATAATATTCAATGTTAAACTGATGGGAGACGCTTCATTTCTAGGTCAACACTAATGAAATCTCCAGAGTCCTCAGAATCTCCAGACCTTGAAAGTCCAAATTTAATTTCTGACGATGGAAGAACTCCTGAGATCGAGCTTGAAGATGCTGAGGGTGTGTATACATAAAAATTTCATTCCTTCTTATCTTTATTTCTTTAATCAGTAATATTTGAATTTACCTTTATTTCTTTAATCATAGCTTTAATCATAACATAGCTTAATATTTTTATTTCTGTAATCATACCTTTAATCATATTTCTTAATTCTTACTCAGTATTGTAATTAGTACTCTAGCAGTTTAATTTCTTGCGATTGCTGACCTGCCTCGCTTGGAAATGAAAAATAAAATCAATGCCTTTCGAGTTTCTCATATTTCGCAAAGATTAGCTTTGCAGTTCGAGAGTTTTAGCTAAGGGTAACGATACAAAATATGTAAAATGAAGTTAGTTCCGTATAATTTCGTACGTATGGGAGTACCTGTTAGAGAGGACACTTATCCTGAGCCATCGGCATGTGAGGTAGGGTGGCTAGTTTCTTTCCTCGCCGCCTTTATCTCCCCAGTGTTTCCACCAGGTACCCATTTGCTGCTGGGTGACCAGTGAGCAAGCCTAGAGTCGGACTCGAACCGCAGACCTTCCGCACTGGAAGCATTCCACTCTGCCACCTCGCCCACAAAATGAGCATGGATCGCAAAATTGGGAAAAATCCTTCTGAATAATAATTATTGGAGCTATTGCATACCCTATTTTTTATACGAATATCCAAGTGTTTGTTGAGCCTCAATATTCATAAATTTGTTTGAGTATGAGATTAGAATCACTCCTATATCATTCTTAAGTGCCAAATATGTTGCTAACATCACCTGACAATCAAAGGGAAAATTGGAATGGGTGGCCTGGAAATACTACTTTACGAGCACTCTAAAAGCAGTAAACTCATTTTTTATGAATATTAGTTGTAGGAATATTGAGGCTCAAAATCGCTGAAATGTAAGAATACTTTAAGAATAATGGCGAGGTTCAAGCTTCATCAAGACAATTTTTGTATCCTAGTTATAATGCATGTTTTTTTAGTTATAAGAAAGTGGTTTACAAGGAAGTAGTACCCGACTGCTCAAAATGTTAAGAAAGTTCAGTACTGGATTTTTGAGACCTAAGAAAGTTGACAAATGTATATGTATATATATATATATATATATATATATATATATAAATATATATATATATATATATATATATATATATATATATATATATATATATATATATATATATAAATATATATATATATATATATATATATGTATATATATATATATGTATATATATATATATACCGTATTTTCTTGAATAGAAACCGCGGCTTCTATTGTTTTCATTAGGGAAAAATTGCGGCTTATAATCAAAGGCGG
>OLMO02000325.1:7101838-7125462 GCA_900291935.2 Cassiopea xamachana
TATATATATATATATATATATATATATTTAAAAGTCAATATATCTGTGAATACAATGCCATGTGCATTACGCTGGCTGTCCTCTAGAAATTCAACTTATGCTATTTACTAAGATTTATCATAATTTCAGGTGCAGCTACATGGAGCTTTTAACTTCTTAATGTGCATGTGCAAAGCATTGGAACTAAAAGAATTTTGCTAAGAAATCTTACGAAAGTTTTGATGCTGGAATCGTGAAAAGAATAAGAAAGTGTCAGTACTGGGCCAAGGAAAGCTTTCACCGAAAATGAAAAGCATGCTCTGCTTTTTGATGTACTTTTGCATTATAAATACAAAATATAAACTCTTGCTTAGTTTTAAGACGCAGTACGACGTCAACAAAGATTGGAATATATTCCTTACATTTTAAAGCAAAGTTACATCTTGGTATTTAAGAAAACTGTAAGAATAATTCTAGGCTCAAAATCAAGAAACTTTAGGAATACTGAGGCTCGAGAAAAAGCTAGGTGTAGCTAGGTTTGTAAAAAAAGAGTGTAGTTTCAACTCAATTCTTATGACCCTATCAAATATCCTAATTCTCAAGAATCCAGTAGACACTTTCTTTTATAAGAATAAAGTTCAACAGAATATTAAGGCCCAGAATTGCTGAGATTTAGGAATAATCTAAGAATGATACAAGGCTCCAGCTGCATCAAGGCTGACAGTTTTTGTGCATTGAAGGTACAATAGGTATTAGTACTGCTTTTAGTTACCTTTTGGACTGTCTGTGCAATATTGATTGTTCTGCTCCATTTTTGTTTTGCTTTATAAAGAAGTACAAATCTTTGTTCTCTTGAATACAACAAAGACTTGAATATATTCCTTTGATTTTCAAGCGAAGCTACACCTTTGCTACTTAGAGATAATTTGAGAATAATCTTAAACTAAAAAACAACAAAACTTTCAGACTATTGAGGCTAAGCAAAAAATAAAGTATTCTTATGAAGTATGTATTGAACTCTCTTAACTTGGCAGGTAGTCAAGTAATGCTTTCTTTGAAACCAGTTTATTATATTTAGATGGGCAATTTTTATAAATAATTAGGCAGCTACCTTTCTAAAGCTTGCTTCTTCTCATCCACAGGATCTCAACCAATTGTGAATGAAGATTCTATCCGGTATTCCTTTTGTCACTCTTCTGTTCCTGACCAGTCCACACCATCTGCATCACAGCTTCTTGGTGAGTTTGAACTTCTATCTCATCTAATGCCCATGGATCTTCCACTGCAATTTTTATTGGAATGGGATCATTTGGATGTTGTACCTTGTCAGAGGCCTTGCCGGCTAGGCGACGTGACCATGCATGAAAGGTCATTTTGATGTTGTCAGTAGCAAAATGACAGTGTGGCAGGGCAAAATGTACCCAAGTCAATGCAATAGCGCCGAAGCAAAAATGTGATGGGACAAAAATATGTGAAGGCAAAGAGCATTTTGTGTGAAAGTCAGCGTCCAAATGAAAACTACGGAAATGAAAAACGTGTTTCCGCCCGGGCTCGAACCGGGGACCTTGCGCGTGTTAGGCGCACGTGATAACCGCTACACTACGGAAACAGCTGCCATGAAGATGGAATATCTTGGACTGATCACATATTATTTTCTGATTTTCATTTCTTAAAAGACTATGTTTGTTTCCAGCAATTTTACTGCACTTGTCAATTTTATATGTTGCACCAACTCTAGATAATCAGCTGATTGGCATCCTGGCTGATATGGCAAACTCTCAAGACATCATTTTGTCACAAGCATCATCACAAACTAATGGTAAGGCTTTGTCTCACTTTGTCATTGACGGATTTTGAAGGGTCTCATTAATATTGGAGAAGCCCCCCCCCCCACTCCAGATCCATAGATAGTGCCAGGGAGGAAATTTAGGGGATCAAGTGCTGCCAATATATTGACTGTGAGCGTAGTGAGAAGATTTTAGCGGACCACATCCGCAGGGATGTGCCGTTGGGGGGGCATGGGGGCCCCCAATATTGTCAAATTTGCAAGAAAGTTGGTCAAAAGTTAGCCAGGCAGTAAGAGGGTTGGCCACACTATTTTCCTTGACCTTTCTAGTTTTTTAGTAACAATTTAATAACAATAGTTGGTCAATTGGTCAGAACGCCCCCCCCCCAACAGAAGGTGTCTCTGCACATCACTTCAAAGCTGGCTGTCAAAAAGACGAGCAGTCTGTGCAAGCGCTAACAGTGCATAGAAGTCTTCAAACCTTAGGTGCTGACGGGAGAGCCCAGTGGCATTTAGGGGTCCTCCCCCAGCATCCCTGACCAAGTCCATAGCTCTGTTATTTATGATTGCAATAGTTTAATTTGTCATTAGTTAGTTGTAGGATAGCCATGGTATGCTTAATACAGTACATCCTCGATTATCCGAACAGATCAGAATAAATTTCCGGTAAAGTTGTTCGAATAAGCTGAATGCACGCTCTTTTCTTTATATTACATTATACATCTCTCTATATCAGTGAATGTAAAAATTGACTGTCACAGTGGTACAAAGAAAATAAAAAAATAAATAAAAAAAATAGGAAAAGATCAAGCGTATTAGCAAAGTCTTTTAATTACTGAGAAAGTCAACAATCATGTGCCTTGTAATTTTGGAGTTGTCTATGGCTCATTGCGGCAGCAGAAGATGTAATTTGTGCATCATATGGTGACGTTCATGATCCTAGACAGGATTGCCAGTTGCATTTTACTATCCAGTGCCGTAACCACCGGGGGGGCAAGGGGGGCTGGAGCCCCCCCAATAATTTCTTGTTAAAATACATTTTTTTTCAATTAGAATACTATCCTAAAGTGTGACCCGTTATAGCGTGTTTAGACGTTTGAAAATCGTAAAATTTTCTCAGCTCCTCCGCCTCAACCATGGTGAGGCCTCCTCCGATAGTGACTTCTAAGCCCCCCCAAAAAATGAAAATCGTGGTTAAGGCCCTGCCCCCCCAAAATGAAAATCGTGGTTACGGCCCTGCTATCAGAATCAACTGCCTTAAGCTGTTCACTGACAGAGTCTGAGGAGGATCCTACAGTGCCAAGAGCACCTAAGGATAAGTTTATGAAATTTGTTTGACTATATGTTGAATGCAAATCATGATGAAGAGGATTGTATTTTGAGCTTTGCGATCGCTGTTGACCTTTATGTTAGATTCAAATCCTATGGTGAGTTCAAGGATATACAGAGTTTTATTTTTAGTTATTTAAAGAAGGTCAGGTAGTAACATGGATATGTATACAGGATAAAATATTTCTGCGAAATAATCGCTGTTATCAATGTGTGTCCTGTTCTACAGTGAAGTAAATTAATTAAGATGGTAAATTAAATAAGATGGTAACTGCAAAACAGTAAAATAGTATTTATTAAAAGAAAGTTAAAAGTAGAAGTCCCTTTTTTATAAGAAAACCATCATTTTACTTGTGCCTCAAGTTTCTTAACTTTTTCCGAAATTGAGCCTAAGATTTTCTTAAATTTTTCTTAGCTTTTACTGAAATAAACTGGCTAAAATGGCTTACACTATCGTTATTAATCTTGTATACTCGAATTTGAATTCCATCTTTAACATTTTGAATGCAAGAATGACGAAATATCGATTTTTGGCTAATTTGAGGAATTGAGCCTTGCGATTTTCTTAAGATTTTCTTAAGGTTTTGACCATTTGAGTCTCAATTTCTTATCAACTTCTTTCCTATAAAAAACGTGTATGTTTAAATGACTTTTTTAATGTTTTAAGCGTCTCAAGCTTTTGAATGATTGAATTAGCTAAAATACTCTTAAGTCTCTTCTTGAATCCTGTGGAATCAGTGATGTTTTTATTCTCAAAGGTAGTTCGTTGTATCTCTTGGCCCCAATGAAATTATCGATCTTGCTTGAGTCATATACTGATAGTTCTTGAGAACTCCTTGTTTCTTTTTCAACTTAGGCATCGAAGAGGAAGAAGAGGATTTTGAGAATATAAGCCAAGCTCGGGAAGATGACAGGAATGAGACGATTATGATGTCACAGCATGTATTTGATGATATTGAAGATGTTGAACTGAATAATGAGAATGGCTTGAAGGAAAATGACAGCAACGTTGGCGATAATGAGTTAGTATTTGACTTGTTGGATAGACATTGTATTTTTTATCTCAATTAATGATTCAAAAATCTTAAGCAACAACGGAGTGAAGTCTACACAATGTGTGACAGCCAATCCACCGGGGTGATGGCCCAGTGGTAGAGCGTCTGCCTCACAACCGGTAGGTCGTGGGCTCGAGCCCCGGCCGAGTCACACCAAAGACTTTAAAAATGGTACTCACTGCCTTCTCGTCTGGCGCTCGACATATGAGAATGAAGTGGGAAAGTTAAACTCGGGGAGCTACCAGTGGACCAGCCCCCCGCTGTAGCTTTCACTGCATTCGCAGACGCGTGGTCTAGTCTAAGGCTATAGAAACGGAGATAGGAACCGCCCTATGTGCCTTTGGACGCGGGAAAGGACTGAAATTTTTTTGAATCCACCTTTCGACGCAAAATCCACGTGCTAGTGGTGGTCTCGTGACCTTTCAAATAGTCTCCTATATTGGATCATGTGACCCCATGCAACGCATGGACTTTGCGTCGAAAAGGTGGATTGTACGTTACCCACTGTAGTGAGACGTATCATTGTAATTAATTATTGTTGTAATTTCTATTGAAATTTAAGAAAATGCATAAAAGTATGGCTTTTTGTACCTCTTGAGTGAAAATCCTAGCGTTTAGGATGCCCCAACTGAAATTATGACCCCTCTGATGATTAGGCACGCCGGAACGATGGTGGGGCAAGGGGGGCCAACAGGAGCAAGGGGGCATCGGCTCGCATGGGCACCTCTTAGAACACCGCATAACATAGATACCTCTTTGGGATATTTTCGTTCCATTCTTTAGCAGGCCTTGTATTTCACACAATTATACAAATAGCTCTCCTTCCAAACATATCTTGCTTGTTTATATAGCTTATTTGATATCTCTTGTATAATATCAATGCCCAACAAAGATTCTATGAAAGGCAGGAGGGAGCGCTTGCTCACCTCTGCCCCCTTCTCCTGCGGCCCTGCTGATGATTATTGGCCATTGTTTACAGTAGTAGCATTACTGTTCTTGTGACTCTGATAGGAATACGTTTAGGACAGAAGTGACTATGATGAGAATAAGTATAAGACAGAAATTGTCGAGTGAACTCTACTGAGCTGTTTTGAAGGCCCTCTTCTTTCTTACTTTCAAAGGGTTGCTTATCAAACTGAGCTAGAAATTCTAGAACAGATCTTATTCCCTTTCTTTAGCTACATTTTCAGTAATGTTTTTCTTGGTTTAAGTGTTTGATATATGATTGCATTTTAGAGATGAATCCTTGGAGCTGGATGTGGATAGTTGGGATGCCTCGTTTCTTAATGCTATTCCCCAGATTGATGGAACCTTTGATATTGAAGATGGTGCCCATGCAGCTCGCAATGTAAATGCCGAATCCGGTAAATGCAAGGCTAAAGTTAGGGCTCCTGTTACGAATCCGGATGGTATAGAAGTCCAGCAGATTGGTGAAAGTTGTGCAACTTGTAGCTGTAGTTCAGAAACTTCAAAAGCTGAGAAGAAACGGTCAAGAGCTTTTGAGATTTTGCAAGTAGATGGAAGCAGTGATACCGACTTTTGGGGAAGTTGTTCTAATGACAGAGTTAGGAGCAGAAAAACTCCTTTAAGAACATATGGCAAATCATCTCGAATACGAATAAGGGGTGATAGAAATGCAGATAGGAAGAAGTTGGAACCATGCAGCTCCATAGAAGGAAAGGATGAAGATAAAGAGAAAGCGGTTAAATGCACTAAACGATTTCAAGTTTCTGTAAGTGGATTGGAAGTAAGTGGATTAGAAGAAGGTTCGGAAAAGAAAACTGAACGAGAAGTCAAACATGGTGAAGAGACTGAAGATAAAAAGACTGTTGAGGCTCATGAGAGAGAACGGGTGAAATGTGAAAGTGAAGAAAGACAGTCAATCTTCATAAAGCAATTATCTTCGCATAGCAGTTTGGGGTCACAAAGAGATGCTGCTGTGTCTCCGAAAGCGTTTTACTCAAAATCAAAACATCTCCCTTTGTCAACGGCTGGAAGCTCGAAGACACTTAAACATAAGAGATTGTCATTGAAGCCATTAGAATTTGTTGAGAAACATGGTAATAAGGATTTATCAAAGTCAAGGAAGACAAAATTATCACGAAGTTCTTCAAAAAGCAAAAAGATTTCATTTACTGAAATAGTCCCTGATTTTAGTGCTTCTAATAGAGGTATTCAGAAAAGTGGAGATAGAGGATTTGTACAGAAAGGCCTAATTTCGCAGAATTTGCAGCCAAAATTGAACGATGTTGCTTCTATAAAAAATGCTTCAAAGCTGGATGTCGTTTGTAAAACCACAGCTTTAAGCAATTCAAGCCAAGCCACTAGAGAGGAAGAAATGTTTTCTTCTGGGTCTAGTGTGGAGTTTGTTGCTCATTGTGAAAGAAATGAAGAGCATTTGCAAAGTCGACCCCGTCAGTCTGATGTTAAACCTAAAGAAGACTTGCCCCAAATAAGCCAAAATGAAATTGAAAATGAAGATGATTCTTCTTGCAGAATTCATGGATTATCAGGAGGCATTTATTCATCGAATGATAAAATTCGGGAATGTTTTGTTAGCCTTACTGACATCTACTCCGAAGAGATTATACCGCACTCTGCTGAATCCGGTTTATCAGCAAAGAGCAAATCTCGAAGGCATGGAAAAAGCTCTGCAAAGAGAGCTCGTATTGAAAGGGACGAAAACAGTAACATGAAAGGTTATTGTATTATGGACAAGTGGGTATCCAGTGGAGGCATAATGATTGGTAGTGAAGGTTCCTGCGATTCAGATATATGTAATAGCTGCTATGATTCTCTATTTAAATCCAGTTTTCCATCACCTGTAAGCTCCCAAAGCCGTAGCTCGCCACCACGTGCGTACTCTCCAACAGAGGCTTTGGACTATACGAGGCTGTTGCCTTCAAATGTGCTTCCATCATCAATATTGCATTCGTCAACATTGAATGATAATGTTGATCGCAGTACTTTTGAAAACAAAGAAGTGAGTAGTGATGTAGTGAATAAAAGCCCACATGATGTAGAGATACGTTTTCAAAATGATAATTTCAGTGCTGAAATTAAACCTGTGAGGTTGAATTTTGATGCAGAACAAGTAGGAAGTGGTGGGTCCAGGTCTGAAATTGAGGAAGCAGAAAAAGCTTGTCATACTACGAAAAAGAGGAAGAGAATACTCAGAAAAAGTGGCCATGGAGGTAGAAAAAGTGATAATGTTTACTTAGGAAATAATTCTAGTTTACATGAAAGTATGATTAACAAAAGCGGAAGGGATGGTGCTGATGACACACAGAATACTTCGTTGGCATCTGAAAACTCTTTACAGGGTTCTGATTATTGTGTAAAGTTTAGTCCTATGATTTGCAACTCTATTTCAAGTGAACAGCAGAAAAAGGCTGATACTAGTCTTAAATCGAAAAAGAGGCTAGGCTTAGGTAGGCTGTTGGTATCGAAAAAGAGCACCAAGTCAAATCATAGTAAAACTTTTAACGTTCCAAGTGTTGGGGATGCTACCCAGGCCGAGTTGTTGTTGGATGATGAACTGGAAGATAGTAATCATTTTTCTTCTAAGAAGAGTTCTTCAAATTCAGATTTTGTTTTATCTGAGAAAATAGATGGCTCGAAAGAGTTGACTGATTGTTGTGCTACTACAGAGAAAAAAGAACAAGGAACAACCACTGTAGGTGGGCTGTTGCAAGCTAGTGATATGACCAGGCAAAGCTTCACTGATGAAGAAGAAGCACCTTCTGCCAATCTGGAGAAAAATGATAAGCAATCAAAAGCCCATACATCTTTTGTAGTAATGGAATCAAAGGAAATAGTACTTGCGGATGATTCAATAGCTATTACACCTGAGAAAGACAGTGCAAGTGGTATGGATGCAGAGGGAGCTGTAGAAGAAGGTAGTTCGTTTACTTCTTCTGGTAGACGGAATGTTGAAAATCGAATAGTCATTGGTTTGGAGGCTGATGGAAGTATGTCACCTGCTGTATCAGCTGCTCAAGAAAACAGCGATCACGTTGCTGTAGGAAAGGGTGAGCATATCGTGGAAATGAGAGATAAAGTACAGGGTGACTCAGTTGGGATTCCTGGTACACCTGAGAAAGAAGTGTCTTGCATTGTCACAAAAGATGGTATTAAGCCAATGAAACCATCGCACGTTATGTTCGCTACATCTGCACAAGCTTCTGGAATTCAACATTCCTCAGTCTCCAGTTTTGTGAATACAAATCCCATAGATCAAGATCTTGTGCCATCACCATGTCTGCAAAATAAATCTGTAATGCGGATACAGTCAGATGCTGCACAGTCGCCCCTGAAAATTGCGAATGAGCCTAGCGTTGTCCTTACTCCGCTGAGAAAACCTCCATCTAGTGCAGCAATTTTAAAAACTGCAAAGCTGCATGGCCTTGGCGAAACCAGACATAGAAAAGCATATTTTAGTAACGCAAACGACCTTCCAGCTCGATCAAGGTATATTGTCTCTCTTATCTGAACTTCATGAGAAATTTTGGAGAAAGTTTCATTGTATACTGATGATTTTAAAGGCCTTAAAAATTTAGGCTGCTATTTTTTCAACGTTGGTCCATTTGATTGTTTATTATTTACAATTATGACACTTTTCAGTCTTTAAACCTTCCACATTCCAGTTTTTGGATGATTTTCTTATGAAGGGTATATGTATACTTGTTATGGGTTTACTAAACTTGATAAATTACTTGTTGGTAATATAATTTACATATTTTCAGTGTTGTTGGTGGTGTTAGATTACGCATCAAGTCTGCCCAGGTATGAAAATATATTATTTCAGATGAAGGGGGCTGGAGTGAACAGAGAAAAAGGAGAAAATGGAAGAGAAAGAAAGGGGGTGAAATGGAGGGAGTACAAATAAAAAGAAGGAAAAAGCAGAGCGGAGTAAGAAAAGAAGAGTACTTTCAATGTTTTGAGGAGTACAGAGGAAAATTCTAAATGTAAAAAATATAGAATGTTGCAATGAGGAAAGGTCTGAGTAGAGTAAAAATTGTAGAATTTTGTTGCAAAGGAAGGATGAAAGAGATCAAGCTCAAGCAATGGCTATATTTTCGGTGAGGTCTTTTACTCTTTTAGACCGAAGCACCCACTACAATTGGAACAGAGCAACTAGACTGTGTACTAGTGCAACTGCTATGAATATTTCGTTCCAAGTTGCAAATGCTGTTCTACGAAGTTTTTCCAAAGCTGCTCTTCATAACAAAATCATTTCATTTTTGCATAGACCATGTTCCTCTTAGCACTTCATATTAGATTCTAATTTTTGTTATTTTGCTATACACCCTTGCCTCATCGTATTTAGTTTGAATTTATTGTTTTGCAAGGCAGCTGAGGTTAAACTTTAACTTTTACATGCTCCACTTAGTAAATCTGACTGCCATTTCTTCAGGCGAAAGCCATTACTTGCAGCATGTAGTCATGATTCAAGTTATTACTTTGGAATATTTCGATGGTCGTGTTTGTTCATTATCTCAGGTAAGCAAGTTGCCGCTGTTTGAAACAGGGAGTGGATTTCAAGGTTCATTAGAACGGTTTCAGAACGAACAGTTGATGAATACATCCCTTTATCAAGATTTGCATAATCAAGGTACAACCGGATTTCAATTTATAATATGCAATTGCTAGATATACGCTTCACTATCTTCCAAAGTAGTAGATCAAGCCATCATGTTTTTTATTCAAAAGTAAAAGAACTACATTTTACTTTGCTTGCACCATGTACAGCGAGAAAAGACTGAGTCATCTGATCTCAACTGCTTATAGAAAGGTAGTCCCGTATACTTTCGTACGTAGGGGAGTGCCTGTTAGAGAGGACACCATCGGCATGTGGGGTAAGGTGGCCAGTTCCTTTCCTCGGCGCCTTTATCTCCCCAGTGTACCCACTGGGTACCCATTTGCTGCTGGGTGAACAGTGAGCGAGCGTTCAGTCAGGGTATCGAGTCGGGCTCGAGCTGTAGACCTTCCGCATGGGAGGCATGCACTCTAACCACTATGCTACCTCGCTCATCAACTGCTTATGATGATTACTATTTATCATATTTAAAAAAGTCTAAGCAAAGTTCATCTCATTTCATTTTATTTTCTTTACCCAGGGTAGAGTTTATAGGTACTACTGTGTCATATACTGCCCTGCAAAATTATATCAAACTAACAAATCAATTTACAGTCATAATGAAGTAACACTTACAATAGGTAACTACATACAATAGGAAAATTAAGATTAGATAATTAAAGAGTGATAATGTTAACGAAAATTTTGCTTGCTAGTTTTGTGTGCATTTTTAATTGTTTTTGGTGATTTCAAAAATTAGGAATATAAAATGGACATCTTAGATGTCCAGGAAAGACAAAATGTATAGAAGATAGATTGGACAATTACAGATGTCCAATACTACCAGACAGCTGATGTGAGATGAACTTTTTAAAACTCAAAGCAAAACAACTATGTTCATTTCTGGTATTTATTACAATGAGTTACACAAAATTTTGATGAAGAGAAAAACTGAAGCATTCAAACCCTCTTTTCCATTTTTTGAAGTGTCTTGATCGTTGAACTGAAAGAAACAAATTTTTAGTCAATTTCGTGTGTGTTTTGGTGTATAACTATTTGTAGAGGTATGTGAGTAGATGCTGTTTATGTAGCTGTGTATATCTTACACCAAATATTTTTCAGCTGAAATCTTGGATATGAATAATGCGGATTTAAAGAATTTTTTGACATCAGATGCAACGATTGTTTTGACACCATGTAAGAAACCTCCGAAACCGTCCGATATAAAAACGTGGCTAGAACAGAAATCTGCCAAGGAAGAAAAAGAAAAAACTATCGACCGCAAGCCAAGCACTTCTCACTTGAAGTCTCCAAATTCATCTGAAGTGGAAGAAGACAGCACGCCGAAGAATAATGCATCGTTTAGAAGTCCAGGAGGACTGCAAGATCTTGGAAATAGACTTTCAAAACAAAGGAGCATTCCAAATCTGAACAGCCCTCAATTGTCTCCAACAGTTGGTTCTTTGAATTCTAAGTTTGTCACAAGTCCAGTTAGTAGTACACCATTGACAACGAAAAGAACAGTGCCATCTCGTCCTCCACAGAAGTTGGGAGCGGTACCTTCTCAGCCTCCGCAGAAGTTGGGAGCTGCTGGTAAATCAAAGGATAACGTAAGCTATGTTCATGAAACACTGTACCTTCCTTTGTTAGAATTTGGGATTTTCAATTAAGAAATTCCTTCTGCAACTGGTTGGAAAGCACTTTCTTGGTTATTTTTCTTTAGGAGTAGCTATGACTCTACTTTAAGTAGCTCAATAGTCTTTTGAAAGATCTAGCTAGAGGTAAATTCTGGTATTGAGGTGATTTGGCATGGAGGGGGGGGATGGAAATACAAAATGGGAAGCGTCATTTTGATTCTTTTTATTGAGGAAGGTTGTATGTAAACAGCACCTGTCAGTGGAAAGCTTGACGTTTATCTGGAATCTATTTTTCCTATCATATTCTACTATAGTTGTCGTGCTTTCTCAAGGACTCAACATATGTTACCTGGATTTCTTTGAATGTGCATTCAGAGTGTTCTTGTGGTATCCAAATTTCTCTGATGAAAGCAGTCTTTTTGTAGTGTCTTTCTTCTATGACAACTCCGATGCAGCTGAAAAGAGCAGCGTCTGATGCATCCGATGTCGAAGGACCAACACCACAGAATGCTTTTGGATTTGGATTTACTCAAGTCAATTATGACAATGCTAGAAATGAACACGAGGTATAGAAAATTCTAGAGGCAGCTTAACCACTGACTTTAAGAGTTTTAGAGTCTTTTCTAGTATTTCCAATTTTGATCAAGTTTCACTCGATGTCTGTTTCTAGCTCAAAAGTTATAGCACTTATCTGGATTGTAGAATTTGAAAAATCCAGTTTCAAAGAGCAGAAACCGCATGGGTAGCTTCCTTTCAGCAGCATTTTCCCCATCGATAGGTCAACAGTGGCCTACCAAACATTGACTGTTTGTCAAGAGTACTCTGAAAGTATTGGATGCATTCCTGTTACGTATTTTATGAATGTTCAGTTTTTTTCTCTGTTGAATAAGATCACATTAATTCCACACTGTCCGTGGTCCAACTGTTGATGTCATTTTTTTCTTTAAGCCAATTTTCAATGATTTTGCTTTTCATTTTAAGAATCTTGTTAGTCATAATTTTTATTTCGCCAGTCTTTTTGTTTAATATAGAATTTTTTGTCAAAGTGAGGAGGCTAATTCCTCTTTCTAGATTCAACACTTGACGCTCCTCAGCATGGAGCTACACGTGAAAACGAGGCGTGACCTCTGTCCTGATCCGGGCTTTGATCCAATTTGTGCAATATTTTATCACATGACTTGCGAAACAAGTGATTCTAAAGAAACTGGAATATTCATCGTTGATCCTGACAGCTGTGATGAGAAAAATCCTAAAGACCTTTCAGAAACTGTGGAGGAAAGGAAAAACACCTCAGGTAGGAGCCAGAAAAAATGCTGCAAAATTTGATCAGTTTTATATTAAGTTGTGCAAGTTTTATGCAGAATGTCACTTTTCGAGCGCATTTGTTTCAAATAATCCATATTTTCATGGAGTGTTGGCAATTTCTCGAAGACAGCAGAGCAAGGAATAGCAAGTAATGCCTGAACTTTAGAAGAGTCACATAGTGAGACTCACAAAGCACCTATTGGACTATTTTCATTCATCCGTTAGTTTTCAAAACTTGAAATAGCATTCTCTTGTTGTCAAATTTCAAAGCAACTTCTTGTATTGTAGAAATATATTCTTAAGCAATTCTATTTTATGTTCGTTACGTAATTATTGTATATTATTTTTCAACATTTGAGATTGCATTCTCGTATGGTCGAATTTTGGTCGAATAGTTTCAAAGCAGTATCTTATATTATAGACCTATTCTTGTGCAAGTACATTGTACTTACATTATATTATTATTATATTTTATATATTATATAAAAAGAATATACATATATATATATATATATGTAATATATAGATACAAATATATTATATATTATATATTATATATACATGTGTAGATATGTATCTATACAATATATTTTAGCTATTTATAACGCAGTATTTTATGCTAAAAGAGTAAATTTCTTTGAATGTTATTTTCGAGATTGTTGTAATTTCTTGTCTTATTTTTGTACGTTCGTTCCAGGGACGTCTCATATACCCTCTTGTAGCAATATGGCTGAGCCGAACACACCCAGGGCTGGCTCTCGAAACCTTTTGAACAAGTCAGGCATTTCTGATTATGTGCAGCGTTACTTTAGTGATGAAAAAGCAATGATAATGGGATTTCAATCATTTGTACGATCACGTGATCCAGACATGATAGTGGGATACGAGATTCAAATGTTGTCGTGGGGATATTTGATCGACAGAGCCAAGGAACTCGATGTCATTCTCTGTCCTCTGCTTTCCAGGATTCCTAATGCTAATGACGTTGGCAAGTCGAGCGATAATGTTGAAAAGGAGGCTTTTCTGTATGGACATGTAAACGAGTTTACGATAACAGGCCGGATCTTACTAAATGTATGGAGGATAATGCGTAGCGAGGTAATGAGGGTATCAGCTGGGACATGGGGTTAAGCCCCACCTTGTTTAACCATAATACTTGCAATTACACACATCATTTTGCATATATAGTTTGAAAAAATATGATTGTTATATTTTAAGTACTTTATTGCCAGTTTGCATTCTTTGATTTTTGCGTTGGTAAGCGTCACCAACTTATGGCTCGTGCATGGATGGAAGCAGTGAAAGTAACGCCGCAGGTAGGGATAGTGCAGCTGGAAGAAGCGAAAGTGGCACCATGAACAGGGTTTCACCAAAGTGTTTTTTTTTCCATAGATATAAGAAATTACATTAAACAAGTTACAAATTGACAAACTACTTTACAATACTACAAGGACGATACCAGGGGGTGCAAAATATCATGACTACCCCCTGGCCTTTAAGGCACCCCCCTGGCCTTTAAGGCACCCTCACCAAAGTGTGACCACCGAATACACCTTTTTCTGTGGTTTAGGCTGTTTGTGTGGGTGAAACTAGTTAAAATGGTGCCACAGATAGGACAAATTTTGGCGCATGCGCAGTTGAAAACAGTTAGAATGGCGTGGAAAATCCCCACGCACTACAGAGAATGCAGTCTAATTTTATTTTTGGGATTTTTTTAAATTGGTAAACCTCACTTTTTAAATGTTGTTTTACCTTTGGATTGTTTCAATTTTCTCGCTCGCAATTCGTTTAAGTACTGCGTAAGTTCTTTCTGTATACTTTTCTCATAGATAGCTTGTGCCATACACGTTTTTTTATAAGAAAAAAGTTTATAAGAAAATGAGGCTTAAATAGTCAAATTTATAAGAAAATCACGAGGCTCCATTTCCAAAATTAAGTTTTTTTATTGGCCAAAAGTCAATATTTCGTCATTATTAATGTTAAAGATGGAATTCAAATTCAAGTGTGCAATGTTAGTAACGAATGTTTTACCCATCTAAGCCAGTTTACTCCAGGAAAAGTTAAGAAAAATTTAAGAAAATCTCAGGCTCAATTTCCGGAAAAGGTAAGAAAATTGAGGCTCAGTCAAAATTATGGTTTTCTTATAAAAAGAACGTGTATTGCTTTAACAATTTTTTGAGTGTGCTGGTATTTCCCACTGTGCTATTTTCTTCTCTTTTTGCCTTTTCTTCCATTTTCCTTTTCTCTTTTTCATTCTTTCTCCTTTTTCTCTTCCTCGTTTTTCGTCTCTTTTCGCTTTTTTCTTCTCTTATCTTTCTCCTTTCTCTTCCTTCCATATAATGTGGCTCCCTGCGAGGCTGCTCCGCAGCTTTGTGCACTGTTTTTACTTCTGCTACACTGTAATGTGCATATAATTCCCTTGGTATAACTTTTCTGTTTTCAGGTGGCATTGCGAGTTTATTCATTTGAAAATGTAGCATTTCATGTGCTGCATCAACGATTACCAAAATATTCCTACCGAACATTATCATCATGGTGGAGTCACCAATTATCTTTACACAGATGGAGAGTTGTGGATTATTACGTCAAAAGATGCAGAGGGAACTTAGAGATGCTTATAAGAACAGATTTTATCAGCAGAACAAGCGAACTTGCAAGATTGTTCGGCATACTTTTCTACTCTGTGATTTCAAGGGGTTCACAGGTAGGCTTAAGAGTGACAAAGCCTCCTTTCATCGTTGACCATCTCTGCAAGAAAGCCCACAAATGAGAGAAGCTCAACTGTTTTTGCAGCTATTTACAGAAGCTAATTTTTAACTGTATATATCCTGCTTATCGCAAAAATATTTTGGTAGGTTAATTCTATGAAAAGGGACTGCTGTAGTAGATTATTCTCCTACAAGCAATCAAGTTTTAGAGATAAGTAAACTACAGCTAATATATTGGCAGTTTCACTCAGTAGAAGTTGCTGTGGGACAATTACACCTTCCAACTACAGCTAATATATTGGCAGTTTCACTCAGTAGAAGTTGCTGTGGCACAATTGCACCTTCCAGTTTCAAAAATCATTTGGGTAGTTCCTCACTAAAAGTCTTTCGTGATGAAGTTCTCTTATCTGTTTTTATTTTTATAGTTTCGCGTTGAGAGTATGATGCTGCGAATAGCCAAACCAATGGGTTATATTCCTGTTTCGCCAAGCGTTCGACAGCGGGCGCTGTAAGTATCCTGAATTACACTCTTACATTTTAACCCTAAACTGCCGCATATTGAGAACGGTGTTTCATTCTAGCATTTTGGCTGTAGCATAGCATTCCAATTTAGGTCTCAAAGTTCTAGTGTGTTAAGTGTAATCTTTGATTATCTATAAGCAACAGCTATTATTAGCATAGGCGTCAAATCTTGATTGGCTAACAAACGAATCACCAACGAAGAATTCCTGCCAGTAATGTTGCGAGAATTCGTTCGAGAAGCGTGGTTGGTGGTAAATAGTGTACTTTCTTTGCGAAAAAACTGATAACACATTCTTTCGAATAATTAAAAAATATTTTCCAAGCATATTCAGAAGGCTTCAATTCACATTTGCAGAAGGAGCAATTTTTATATCTTGCGTAGATCAAAAGTTATCGACATTACAAGAAAAGATGGATAACTTGTAATGTTGAGAACTCTTGATCTGCACAAGATATAAAAATTGCTCCTTTTGGAAATGTGAATTTAAACCTTCTGAACTCGAAAGTATGTGTTATCAGTTTTTTCACAAAGGAAGTACACTTTTTACGACCAAAACACGCTTCTCGATGCTTTTCGAACGAATTCTCGCAACATCATTGGCAAGAATTCTTCGGTGGTGATTCCTTTGTTAGCCAATCAAGATTTGACTCCTATGCTGCTAAGACTATTGTTCTCCGTTTGATAATGTGATTGTTGGGGAAAAGATTCACAATTTAAGTAAAAGCTGCATTGTTTTGGCCACTACATTCTGTCACTTGACTATTCTACTACTGTTAGAAGTAGTTCATCTTATTCCATTAAGTTTCATATTTATCTCTGAAAACCTGGGCTATAGATGGTGTGTTTTACAAGAACAGAGAGCTTCAAAACCAAAGAAAACCAAGTTTGTGGGCATTTCAATTGAAATATAAATGCCGCTCAATTGATAAGCTGTTCTGAACTCCACACATGGAAACTGTTCTCAGTGAAATAATAAGTTACTGTTTACTTTCTAGAATGGCTGCACCAGAAGTAATACCGTTGGTTATGGAGCCGGAATCGAGATTCTATTCAGACCCTGTCATTGTCCTTGATTTTCAGTCACTGTATCCATCCATAATTATTGCATATAACTATTGTTATTCAACATGCCTTGGTCGCGTAAAACATTGGAACGAGTAAGTTCCTTTCTTATTCAATTTTCAAGCTCTATACTCCAAGCCACAATATTTACAAATTTTAATTACTTTATAGATTTTTGTTATATTTTACTATATAATTTTTGCGCTATTTTAATCCATTCCATGATATTGTCATGTTATATGATGTCATATCATAGTTGCAGCCCTTAATCTACAGCTAAAATCATTGACAAGCTAGCTTTCTGTAGGTGTGAAAGCTCAGACTGAGGGTAGGGACGCTGAAATTATAGTGGGGCCAGGGGGGCCAACAGGAACAAAGGGCACCAATCACCTTAGGCGATCAAAGCGAGGCGAGAAACTTAGGGTTCCCTGGATACCTTTTTGGGACGTTTTCGTTCCACCCCTTAGCAGGATCTGCATTCTTACAATCATATTGATAGTTCACATTCCAATCAAATGTTGCTTATTTAAATGGCTCTTTTGATCTTCATTGTACCATATCAACGTTTTGGAAAGCAAGCTATTGCATTTTGAAAAAAAAGGCACTTCTTCCTCCCCCCAAATGAAAAGCAGGAAGAGCGCTTGCTTTTCACTGCCTCCCTCTTCGGCCACCCTGATAATCAAGAATTTCTTACAAAATTAATGAAACCTCTACTGAATATTCATTGAACTACAAACATATGCGCTTTTCACCTTTTAGTTCCTATTTCATTACAAATTCTTTGGAACAATGACATATATACCGCTTTAAAATGTAATGACCTATTTAGCTGTTGTCTTCTTCTTTCCAGGTTTGGTGAATTCAAATTTGGAGCCACGTCTTTGTCAATACCTACCTCAGTTTTTGAGGTTTAGATTTTAGCATCTTATTTTGTTCCCTTTTGCTAGATATTATAATTATTGTTGCTATGGCGCTAAATTTATAATTCTTATTTTAAGTTTTCATCCCAGTTTATGTCCTTTCATTATCAATTTTATTTAGGTAATTGCTAAAATCAATCTATTTGGTTTGCATCTTAGACACTCAAAGATCAAATCCATGTGTCTCCAAATGGTGTTGGATTTGTCAAGCAGAATGTCAAAAGGGGCATCCTACCAAGGTATGCTTTTTCTCATCCAGGGACTCAGGAACCATTCATTACGTGTTGGGGCACATATATTCAGGGACACCCTCACAACCAAAACAGAGCAAATTTGTGAAAAGTGGGACATGGCCGCATACCCCTGTGGCCCCGTCTCTTACGTGCATATCGATCGCTTTATTCGTTGTCATGCTTACTTTTGTTCCTTCAAGATGTTGGTCCTCAAAGTGAGTTTCTTTACATCCAATAGAAGCTCACTAAATCTCTTCTTTGTTCTTTGAGAGCTACACCTTATTTAAATATTGGCGATGGAACGTATTTATGATGTATATGTAATTTTTCAGTTCCTTTATCTTAGAGCAGAGATCAATAAATAAAGAGAAAGAGGGTGTAAATGTTTGAAAGAAGGAATCAAGTTTATGACTGATGTAATTAAACAACTTATTTTTAGACTTCCTAATGACTTGCGTTTTTCAGGATGCTGGACGATATTTTGAAAACGAGAATTATGGTGAAAGCTTCGATGAAAAAGAATAAAGAAAACAAGGTCTATGATCTCTTATTTTAATTGCATTTTGATCAGCATTTGGTTGTTATTTCATTGTTGTTTTGTCTCCTTCTGATTGCTTTTTAATTGCTTTTTATTTCGTCTCTGATTGCTTTCTGACTGCCATCCGACTATGACTTCTCTCTAGTTTATTTGTCTATTCAACTCCTTCTGATTACTTTTTAATTAATTTCTGATTGAATTCCGATTGCCATTTGACTATGGCGTCATTCTGGTTTACTTGCTTAATAAATACTTTTTGATGGCTTTCTGTTTGCATTCTAATTTTCAATCTGGTTGACTTTGCTGACACTCTTTGGTAAATTTTTGTCTGTTTGTTCTTTGCCATGATGTTCGTCTTTTATTTGTTGATTTATTAATTACACAATTCGGCAACTTATACCTAAAATATTAGCAGATCAATGGTCTATAATTTCACAATGATCTCTCTTAGTACTTGTTAAATCTGACTCCACAACTAGATTAGAACAGAGTCAAAACACTGTTAGACATTTTGCTTTAGTTGGGAGTTTTATCATCTCATGATGATTTGAAAGTTAAATTTCTATCGCCTAATGCCAGATGATATGCTAAGAAAAATTGAAATTGACGATATTTATCAATCGCCCATATTGCGATATGATCTTATTGATCTTCGTGTGGCATTGCTTATAAAGCGCATATAAAAATGCCACACGAAGATCAATATGATCAGGCAAGAAGAAATTGCCAAATAAACATTTTTACCGTACCATATGTATTTTCTACGATTTAGGCCTTGCACAGGATGTTAGATGCTAGACAACTTGGTCTTAAACTAATTGCCAATGTGACTTATGGCTATACATCTGCAAACTTCTCTGGTCGTATGCCATGTGTGGAGGTATGTCATAGTCAAATAAGATATTTTAGGAGTATGCTTTTTTTGTTGAAAAGTGTTCCGCAATTATCTTTATTGTTGCAATTATTTTTGTTGTTATCGGAACTTCTCTGAGACCTCTCCAAGGCCTTTCAGAATTCTCTGTCTCAACATGAACCTTCTCTGAGCTAGATCTAGCTGTGTTCATCCTTTTGCTCAACCCAAGTAAAATGTTGTTTCAACGTTTGACTAGATTGCAGACAGTGTTGTGAGAAAGGGCAGAGAAGCTCTAGAAACTGCAATTAATGTGATTAATTCTACCGAAAAATGGAACGCAAGAGTAGTGTATGGTGACACAGATAGGTAGGCTTTTCATTAATCATCCTGCTGATTTCAGTACTGTTTATAATTCAGTGTATAGCCTTTTACAGGGATGGCCAACCTGTGACTGGTATTATGTGGCTCTTACAGTCATATTTAGTTTTGCGTTTCTTATATATGTTTACTTTGCTGGAGTTCAAAATGCGCTTTAGTGTTTGAGGAAGGGTTGAGGGTGATGTCCATGTGTGCCCGTGTGTTTATAATGACAGGGTTCGTACATGTTTTGGAAAGTTTTGAGAAGTT
The DNA here is from genome assembly GCA_900291935.2 of Cassiopea xamachana. Taxonomy (NCBI): domain Eukaryota; kingdom Metazoa; phylum Cnidaria; class Scyphozoa; order Rhizostomeae; family Cassiopeidae; genus Cassiopea; species Cassiopea xamachana. The sequence continues at coordinate 7,121,972 of OLMO02000325.1, forward strand.
ATGAAAATTGAAAGTGCTATTTTCCAGTACCTGGAAAGTTTTGGAAAAGGAAGGTTTTTCAAAATGGCTATGGAAAAGCTTTAGGTTTTTGTTTGGGAAAATTCTACAATATCCTGAAATTCATGTAATTTATTGTCGTATTAAACACCGTATTTGTTATTTTTACTCTTTTTACAATTTATATTATAAAGTATATTCCACCTATAAGTCATAGAATATAGCATTGAAAAAAAAATTTACTTTCTGTTTTTATGGGGTATCAAACTGCAAACGAAAATGCGCTTTATAGTTTTGGAAATTTGATAGTTTTGGAATTATTTTGAAAGGAGCTTGTATGAACCTTGATAATGTGGCTTTTTGTGGTAACACAGTATAAGGTGTGGCTCTTGGTCACTCATGGGCTGGCTACCCCTGGTTTATTAGTTTTACTGATACAGCTTCCACAAATTATCAACTTGGAAAGTAATACAGGACCTGGATAGTCTAGAAATCCCATAATGTGTCTAATTTTAACTATATTCTGGGAAAACCAATTGGATATAATTAGAAAATCAATTGAACAGGGACGCCGGAATGAAAGTGGAGCTAAGGGGGCCAACAGGAACAAAAGGGCACCAACTAGCATAGGCTCCTCTTTGAGACACCGCCTAGTATTGGCTGTTCGATAGGATCAAAGGCACCTCCTTGGGATACCTTCGTTTCGTTCTTTAGCAGGGGCTATTTTTCTCACAATCATTCAAATAGCTCTCTCTTCCAATCATATATTGTTTATTTATATGGCGTCTTTGATATCCGTTGTATCATATCAATGTCTGAAAAGGACTCTTGTTGCAATTCAAAAAGGCACTTTTGCTCCCCTTATGTGAAAGGCAGGAGAGGCGCTTGCTTCCCCCTGCTCCCTCTCCGGCGTGCCTGCTATTGAAATTCAGGGAATACTGATATTGGATCTCTTCAATAATGAACTAAATTGACTGAAGATCTTAGCTCAATTTCTTGGAAACTTCAGTTTTTAATCCATGTTTACAGGGTTTGACTTTTGTAGTATTGATGGTGTATTAAACAAGGTGTTCTTTTTTTAGCGTTTTCATTCTAATGAAAGGGGCTACGAAGAAGCGAGCTTTTCAGGTGGCAAATGAAATCGTAGATACGATAACGAAAATGAATCCACAGCCAATGAAGTTAAAATTCGAAAAGGTTGTTGATTGCAATTTATTATGTTTTTGTAGCAAAAACCAATCCTACTAGGGGTGATATCTTGAATTTTCCGATGAGGGGGTTGAGTCTTCTGACGAGGGGGCTAAAATACAGTTTTCAGGGCGCTATAACTGTTGAAAAAACTGAAAGAGACGAGTTTTTTTACTTTCCAACGGGGGCTATTATGCTAAGACAGGAGAGCTATAGTCCCCTAGATCTCTCTTAGCTCTACCCCTGAATCCTACCCGTTATTGTGAGTTCTTCTTCCGATATCATGTTCTAGTAGATTAACATTTATAATTTCAATGCATTGACAGTTTTTCATGTCTCTCATTGCTTCTGTTTATCTTCATGCTATCTTATTCCTACTGTGTTACCTTATACTTCTTTAGGTCTTTGATAACTTCTGTTTAACTAAATGGTATCATGTCTATTCAGTCCCAATGCAAAGGGTAACACCAAAAGGATCCTATTTGTCTTTGGCACTTTACAATATCTACTGACCAATGCCCCGTGTATCTAGAAGTGTCTATAGTATTATGTAAATTATTAAAGGCAAGTTTGAAGTAATGTACTTTAGGGGGGCTTTTTGAAAGATAAAATGTTTCTGAAGTCCTATTTATAAAAGACAGATACGTCATAGTTTTAGGTAGTTTAGGTTGCTGTACTTTTAGGCTTCTGATTTGCGTCAGGTTATTGTGATATGGTCTGGTTAATGTGTATCGATATATTATTAAATATTGTTTTTATTATTGTTGTCCTTGTTCTATGCTTCATCTCAAAACTGCTCTTTCCAACCCTCCCAAAGGCATTCCACCCTAAACATTTCCAGCACACATTTTGCCTTACCACACCACAACAAAGCGGCAACATTCTTTTCACATACTTAAAAGCTTTTTTCGTCTGACACTCATCAGAGTATGAAACCGTCGGATAGTGATACGCCGATGAGTGTCGGACGAAAAAAGTTTTTAAGTATGTGAAAAGAATGTTGCCACTTTTTGCTGCTGTGGTAAGATTCTGTAGTACCAACAGACTATTTACATCTTGCCTTGTTGCGGAGATCAGTTGAAAATTTATGTATCATGATTTTATCTTCAGGTTTATATGCCTTGTATTCTACAAACAAAAAAGCGTTACATGGGATATATGTATGAAACTCTGGATCAAAAGGAGCCCGTCTTTGATGCAAAAGGAATAGAGACAGTGAGGCGAGATTCCTGTGCAGCCGTAGCAAAGGTAAAACCAAGTTCTATACACAAGCTTAGTTAAAAATGGCGAAATATTCATATGAGAGTTTGTAAATCAAAATAAATAGACAGTAAGTGCAACATTTCTGTGATGTCGATGTTCCTATCTTCTTTAGAAAAGGATTACTTACTGAACGATAGGAAACTAATGCTTACTATGTTACGGTTGATTGAACACCATATTCCGGCCATCTTTACTTGCTTCTAGCCAGAGGGAGTCATACTATGCAGCAGGAAACGAAAAACAGCTCTAAGTTACCAATGGGTAATGCTAGTTCCTAAAATACTATGTAACGGTGTTTAGCTTTCATTTGCCCAAGGGGTAACGGACCTGGTTTTGCATTGAGATGGTTTATAGGTCTTTAACTGTACTGAGCGTCTATTTTTGTTCAAAGGTCTAACTTTTGTCACTCTCTTTCGCATTTTGGAAGCATCTATAGCGAGAAGAAGCTGTTGGAAGTTGAATATGATGACTCTGATTCATTTTGTTCATGTATGCCAATCCTTCTCTGTCCATACAGCTTTTTTACAAATCCATAGAAATCTTTAATCATCTATCGGTATGAGCAGTTGTAAATCCCTGTAGCTCACTTTAAGTTGGCTTCAATCTGGTTTTAGATTCTGGAGCGTTCTCTGAAAATCTTGTTTGAGACAAAAGACCTTACTTTGGTGAAGAGATACGTTGAAAGACAATTTACAAAAATAATGGAAGATAGGGTGTCTGTACAGGATTTTACATTTGCAAAGGAGTATAGGGGAATGAGCAATTACAGGCCTGGAGCATGCGTCCCCGCACTGGCAATCGCAAGGTGACATCTTCTTGTTTAGTTTCAGGTCTTTTTGCCTACTGCACAGGCGTACCAAATTGTCCTGTAACTCTCATCATCATCATCATCATCATCATCATCATCATCATCATCATCATCATTATCGTCATCTTCATCATCATCATCATCATCATCATCATCATCATCATCATCATCATCATCATTATCATCATCATAATCATCATCTTCATCTTCATCATCATCATCATCATCATCATCA
>OLMO02000325.1:7125562-7169657 GCA_900291935.2 Cassiopea xamachana
CATCATCATCATCATCATCATCATCATCATCATCATCATCATCATCATCATCATCTTCATCATCATCATCATCATCATCATCATCATTATCATCATCATCTTCATCATTATCATCACCATAATCATCTTTATCTAACGTAGGCTTGTCTTACAAAAAAAGATAGCTAAGTTACAGCGAATTTAAGCTTACTTAACAATATTTACGTAAGTCCATACTTAACATGAAAAAGAAAAGAAAAATATATATACACACCCACACAAGGGTAATAATTGCAAATTAAAAATGTAAAAGTTACTATATAAAAAACTCCACTCTTGGGATTTTCTCACAAGTACCAAGCATAGTTCCCTACTCTAAGTCTAAACAGAGCTTTTTCTACTGTGCAGCCACCAGTGAGCGAGCTGCCCCTTGTTTTGCCACACTGATTGGGATTTCTGTAATGAGATTTTCTTCTTGATTTGGATGAGTTGGAACGTCAGTCAAAACCATAACTACATCAGACTTTTATACAATACATCTTTTATACTATCTTTTGGCCTATTATAGTGTTATGGATTTAATGAATTTACATAGTTATATTTGTATTTATGTTATTTGTTTTAAAAGTTGACTTAAATTAGTTATGTTGCATTTTTGATGTACATAGAGATATGTAGCGCCAAATTTAAATAAGTACCGTAAATCATTAGGGGCCTATTTATTTTTGGGATTTTTGCATGGGGGATTATTTGAAGATGGGCTTATTCTTGGGGGGCTTTAAAAATTTTCTTGGTAGTTCATCACATTCAAGTTGGAGTTTTTCTACTAGTAAGCTATTTCTTCGATGCTACACATACAAGCAATAGGATATTTTTAAAAGGATAGGCAAATTTTCGTTAATTTACGGCTGCTTTTCTTTCCTCGCTCTATAAAGCACTAACAGACTCTAAAATAGGTACAGTCACATGCCTAGGCGGGGGCATATTCCAGGGGGGCCTTTTAACAGTTTTTAGTGTTTGGGTGGGGACTTATTCCAGGGGGGAGGTGCTAAATCGAGGATTTACAATAAATTTTTATTACGATGCACATGACTGTTCACCGAAGAAGGTTGGTTATTAAATCTCTAGTGCGGATATTCCGATGCCAAGCATTAACCCTGGAATACCGCATAGAGTATGTTTGTTTGACAATTTAATAGTTCATGCTCCCTATCGTTGATATATCCTTGCAGTCAACTTTCTTTGAAAATGTCTGTCCAGCTGTCCGTCTATCATTTCGCATGTCTTTTATCATACTTATCGTTGTTTTTGTTCTTTTATAATTTTCACCACTCAGTATTTTATCTTTTTTAATCCTTCTCTATTGTTCATTATTTTCAATTTCTTTAACTCCATTATCGCTAACCGTATCTTTCTTTTGTTTTTGCCTTATCTGTTTTCATTCACAGGATGTTTTGAAATTCAAATTCAGTGCATAATACAATCTTTCCTTTCATTAGGAGGCTACTTTCCTACGATAAACGTGCAGAGCCTCGTCCCGGTGAACGTGTCCCGTACGTTGTTGTATATGGTACTCCTGGATTGCCTCTTATTCAACTTGTGAAAAGGTACGCACTTTGCTGGCTATAGCATCTTCTTCCTTCACTTTCTTCCAACGAAACTGAGTTTCAAAACGATGTCAGCTATTCATGATTCTGGCTCTCCTTGTACGATCGTTGTTCTGGCCAGTAAAGTCTATAAATACACGTTTTTTTTATAAGAAAACCATCATTTAGCCTGAGCCTCAATTTTCATAGATTTTCTTAAGTTTTTCTTAACTTTTTTTGAAATAAACTGGCTGTAATGGTTTACACTTTCGTTATTGATATTGTATACTTGAATTTGAATTCCATCTTTAACATTTTGAATGAAATAACGACAAAATACCGATTTTTGGCCTATAAAAAGACTTAATTTTGGAAATTGAGCCTCGTGATTTTCTTACGATTTTCTTAAGATTTTGATTACTTGAGCCTCATTTTCTTATAAACTTTTTTCTTATAAAAAACGTGTAATATGATTTGGTGTAATGTTATATTTGAACGTAATAGCACAGAATAAAATTGCAATATACTGTAATATAGTACAACACAATAGTAAAAATATCAAATATAATGAAATGGGTTATGTATTTTATACCATTGGTTTAAAAAACATATGTATAAATGTATACACACACACACACATATATATATATATATATATATATATATATATATATATATATATATATATATATATATATATATATATATTTATTATAGACATATGTATATAAGTGTGTTTGTAGTATAAATGTATGTTTATAAATTTTATTTAAATGTATAGATATATATAAAAATGTATATATGTATATGCGTTTTTGTTGTATATATGTGTGCATATACATCTATGCATATGGGCGATTCCACACTTGAGCATCAAAATTGTTGATTTTTCAACTCTCTTGCTTATAGTGAGTCACTTTGGATCCCCATAAAAGTTCTCGCAGGGGGCACATGCGCCCCATCATTGCCTGAGCCAGCAGGCCAGAGACCGTAGGGACTGTGAGATTTAGTTGAAATATATCGTCCGTTACATTGAATCGCCCATATGCATAAATGTGTGTTTACAGTTGTCAATGTAAAGATACGTCTATGCTCTCAAGTCGTATAGATAGTAGCTTAAAGATCCTATCCTGTTAAATTCAGAGCTCCAATAATCGTATATGTTGTTATTTTCTTGGCTGGCATTCGGCATCAGCATAGAGATACATATCAGAACAATACCATCTGCTATAACAAGCAACAGAGATAAGGTCCTGCGTTCTTCCAGGCATGTGAAGTCGCTTTTGGGCTCTCCATACTGCATGCCATCGCTGAAGGAACATTTTTAGTTGAATTAAGTTGATATTCAGGTTGTTGGATAAATGCGTAGAAACATTCTGGCACTATTTGTGCTGATTGATAACTTTCATTTTCTTCCAAACTTTAGGCCTTGTGAAGTAATGCAAGATTCCAACTTGCGTTTGAATGGATCCTATTACATCACAAAACAGATCATACCTTCACTGAACAGGGCGTTCTCCCTGATTGGCGTTGACATTTTTGATTGGTAAGAACTATTTTCTATAGGCTGCCAAATCAATATGTCTTTCTCGTTGTGCTTGCAATCGAGCGTATGTGCTGTTTGTACGCAGGGCCACCGAGAGGGGACAGGGGAAATCCCCCCAGAGCCCCAGGGTCTCATAGTACCCAACATTTCACGGTCTGGGGGCCTCATAGGGTAAATCAGAAGTAATTTCCCATAGTAAATTTCTAGTCTCTGACAATTTCCTGTTCGCTTCGCTTGCACCCCTCCTCTTTCTCTTTTGACTGGGTGCCTTTGAATTCTCTCGGCAGCCCTGTATGTATATGTGTGTGTATGTGTGTACGTGAACGTGTGCGTGGATGTTTAAGAGGACCTGTTTGTTTGTTTCTTTGCTTGTTTATTGGTTGGCTGGTTGGCTGGTTGGCTGGTTGGCTGGTTGGCTGGTTGGCTGGCTGGCTCGCTGGTTGGCTGGTTGGTTGGTTGGTTGGTGAGAAAATGCGAATGAAGATTTATTATCATATAGACTTGCGTTTGAGACAAGCACATGCTAACTTTTTACACATTATTCTTTGTTCTATCTGATGATATTGCAAATGTAGATCTTATTGTCTTCTGTCTGGGAAGTTTCTTGGATAGGCGAAAAGTTTGCGAAATATATGAACAAAGTCATCTTTTATTGAAAGGTACAACGAATTACCACGACCCCAGAGAAAGATAAAATTGCTAGAACCTTTATCCAGGAAGAAGAAAAAGGTTTGAATGGTTCTTTATGAAAATTAATTCCATATGCCAAGTTAATGAATGAATTGATAGATAAATAAATAGACTAAAATTAATCAGACTTATCTTTATCTTTTCATATCTAATAATTTTAGCAATTTCGTCATTAAAGTTTGAGACCATTGAATGGCATCCAAGTTGCTGGTTATGTCGATATTCTTTGTCCAGTTTTTGTTTCTGGCGAAAGACAGTATAAAGTTTTGTCGATAATGCATTGGACAGAAATATGATCAGGCCGCTATCTTCTGTGTAGCGATTTGGACGATGTCCTACTTCTACAGCATGTTGTCAGCTTCTACACATGCTATGAAAAGAAGCATATTTGTTATTGATAATATCTTTTTTTTCTCTGAACTTCCAGGGAACAATTTCACAATACTTCTCTTCGACTCATTGTCCAATTTGTGGAGAGCTTACACGTGGAAATCTATGTAATGATTGTAAATCAGACCCCCAATGTGCAGTTACAATTCTCAGTAGCCGTGTCATGCGCATTGAAAGGAAATTTGCTCACTTATCTGAGGTAAAACTATTTTGAAGCAATTACTATTTAGTAGAACCCATGTCCCCGTCTCCACGTCTCATTCTCCTGCTATATGTAGGCATCATTAATTTCTTTCTTCAGTACAGCAGACACCCGCATAAAAGAGCGTAGGTTTTTCCTGAGCAGCCTGGATAGGTTCTTATTAAGTGGATTGATATTCTTAATTTCACCCTTTGAGGTTCTTAACAAGGTTCTTATTACAGCATATGCTTTGCATGCATTTACATTGTTTTCAGCACAAGAATTCTTGATACTTCTTGAGAACGCTTTTTAGTCAGAATTCTTGTATGATAACCTTGTCATATGTTGTGAAACTTGAAAAGCACAGACAGCCTATGACAATTCCTAAGCATGAATTTTTAGATCAACAGCATGAAGTGCATCATATAAGAACCATCCCATTTCACCCTATTCGGAGTTCTTATTTAGGGGGTTCAAGCAATGAAATTTCAGCCTCAAGGTTCTTATAAAAACAGGCTCTTCTACCCGGGTTTCTACTATATGCATAGAATTACCAGGATACCTGTACTAACCCTTGATGTTCGTGTTTCCATTAAAACTTTGGCTATTTGTGCTCAGTCATCAGCATGGTAGCTCAAAATTGAAGAAGTGTAATACTTTTGAGAACTTTATGAGCCTTGCATAATTGCTACCATCGATATCGTGTTCGTAATTCTAACCGGTTTCTTGATTTTTAAACTCTCTCCTTTCCTAACTAATTTCAAAATCAGCTGACTATTATTTGTTTCAAAAGAATTTATGACAGTGCTAATCGTTATAAAGAACAATGTCCTTCAATTTGGGTCAGTTCATCTTAGCAATTTCATGCCCATCATTTTATTTTATTTTTGTTTTAAACCTCAATGTTATGGCGTAGTTTGTATGGATCGTATGCAGTGGTGCCAAAGTCACCCTGCCATGAAAAAATCGTATCCCTTCGGTATAGCTTCTCTGAGCCACAATGTCATCAATGAACAGTAGCGGACATTAAGAGGGCAAAGATCTCCCCTTCTGCCATCGAGTCGGCAAATTCTTGGCAAAATTAGTCGATAAAGACTAAATAAACACCTTTTTTGATAAGAAAACCAGTTTTTGCCGGAGTCTCAATGTTCTTGGAAAACACATACTCGCCCTATACTCGACAAATACTCGACTGCTTCTAAAATACTCGGCAAATTTAGTACCTCTACCCTCCCTAATTTCTGTTGAAAAATCGCCACTGGCAATGACAGTTGACTGTTTGCTCTGCTAGAAGTTTCAACCTTGCAGACTCCTAAGAACTTTGCTGTATTTTCTAATCTTTATGAATGTTTATTCTTTTCATACCTTCCTTCGGACGTAAGCAAAGAGAAACAATACTTTTGTTCTCACTAGAATGTTGAATGATTTGACTGTAGTCGAAAGTTTGTTGGAGAGAACCTGAGGTGACAATGATAGTTTACTATCAAAACTCATAAAAAATATCAGATTGCCTTGTGGGCGTGGAGAAAATCTTAGGATGAGAAAACGTGGGAATCTTAAATCGGTTGTCGATCAAATTTGTCATTTAATGAAGGTTGGTGTACGCTATCAGTGGCCTAATTAGAGTTGTTTTTAATTGTAGCTGTGTTGTCATTGCACTGGTTCACGTGATCAGATAAACAAATGCATCTCTCAAGACTGTCCCATTTTCCACAAACTGTACCACGTAAAAAGTGATTTAGCAACTGCATCTAGTTATAGAGGAATACTGGATGAAGTTACTTGAATCTTTGTTGGACTCATCTCAAGGCTTGTATTCTGAGCCAAGGTTGAAGGGTTCTTGAAAGGTGTTGAACCTTTGATTGTAGCATGTATCTTATAATGAGCTTGTATTGAACCGGTATTGCGACTACCTTTTTACACGAAAGTGAAGCGATAAATTAATTAACGCGATTTTGTCTTCACTTAATTTAATTTATTTCGCGTTAATTTATGTACCTTGTTAATTATTCAAGCGCTAATTTGAACACTTCATCAAAAGCAAATCCCGAAGACCTGGCTTTAACGTGGGAGCATAAAAGATAGGAAAATTGTCTACATTATCCAAGCATAGGATTTCTTCAGAACCAAGATCATATACACAACGGGGTTCATTGTAAATCTGTTTACTTTCCTTTCTGATACATAGAGAAATCCATGAGGAAAACGTGGCATGACGTAATTTTATCCGCACTAATTAATGCTGATGAAACGCTGTTGTTAGCCAATTCGTGTTAATTAATGTTCATGAAACGTTGTTTTAGCCAATTCGCGTTAATTTGGCCCGCGTTTATCTTTTTCGTGCTAGTTGATTTATCGCATTAATTTCGTGTAATAAAGTATATTGGTAATATATCAAAGATGTATTGACTATATATTTATTATAATTATTGTGCTAATTTAAATCTGCATTTATTGCATCAAACTTATTGGTAAAATTTATTGGTATAAAGATACATGATCTGCTTAGGAGCTTATCACTTTGATAGTTTGAAGCGAGGTTGAACTCCTAAGAGGCTGGATAAGATTGGCCCAGTTCTCTAAAGCGTTTGCTAAAAGTTATGGACAGGTATTCAAATCATGAATGAAGCTTTGAATTCACTGAGTAATATACGTTGCTTGTCGTAAATTCTATCCTTTTCAGCCCCCTCCCTTTTGCAAGCAGGGCTATGAAGGCCCCTAACTGAGCCCTATTTGAGTATGCATTGATTCTTGATGAAGCAAGGTTACACCCATGGTGTCCATATTGAGGTTTACTAAGGTGCATATTTAATTTATACGAAAATTCTTTTGAAGCTCACCAGAACCTCAATTGAAGCTTGTTTTAATCTATGTGATGTTCACCTAGGAAGCACTAATTAAATGCTAAGTTGTGCTTTTATTGAATGTGTATTGAATCATTGCTGGTTTCACGTCCCTTATTTTTACGTACACGGCTGATACGCATATTATTAAGGAATTCTGCCAGTAGGTCTATGTATTGTTCTGTAGTAAATATACTGGTGCTTTATCTTAATGATAATTCATTTTCAAGATAAGTGGTCTGCAAGGGACAGATAAAACCTTTAAAATTGTATAATAGTGATGAATTTCCCGCCCCTACATATTTATTATTAATAATATTACAGATGATAGAGCCAGAACTGTAACGGAGACACTTGGGACTAAGATTTTTCTCTCCTAAGCCTCATGGGGCCGCGTTTTGCTCTCAAAAGCCAGGGGGCTCTTAGGATAATTTCTTTCCCAATTCTTTGTCTGTTTCGCCACTGGACAGATCCATAACTGATGTAAGTAGTATTCCAAGTGATAGGCTACAGACACTAGATTGCTTTTGCTAGAAATCACTGACCACTGCTTGGCCATAAGGTGAAAATTGAATTTCAGTTGACATCTTGCGATCTTTCACTTTGTAAACCACATTCGTTTTAAGTTGAATCTGTGTTTCATACTTGTTTCAGTTCAGTTTCATATTTGAGTTCCTCTACATACAATTTATTCAAAATAGCTAACAATTAACATTAGACAACTAATACTATTACATACGTACAATATAAGCAACTAATGCATACCTAAAACACAATACTACAAATACAAAATTAATGCATCAACACTTCAAAATTATTACAATATGTAAATACAAAAAAGAGAATATGATAAATCGTATGAAGGGAATTTCTTAAAGGAGGAGCTCTCTCAGTAGTTAAGCGAATCGAGGAGAGAGTCCAGAAGTACTGCCGGAGAGACTATTTTTTTCAAGTAACAGGATTGTGAACGGTGGTGTTCATTCCCGTAGCAAAAAAGATGGTATTTCTGCTCTAGCGTAGAGTTTTTGTACAAAATGTAAATTAAAATGAATTTGCATAATTTACATAGATCTATTTGTTACGTTTTTGTCGTATTCAACTTCTAAAGTTAGCATCCATATATAATGCAGGGATTGTGCCAGGAACCTTGGCCTAGATTCCGAAGGGAGGCCCTAAGATATATATGGCCAGTAGAGTTTCTTGGCTGCTACTATGACTCCAAGAAAAAGAATTCTTCACTTTCAGACAGTGGCTAGCATGTTCTGGTGGGGAGGGGGGAGTTGTTGCCCGCTAGCCCTCTCCTGGTGCCATCACTGATCTGATGATTGTCATTTCAATTCACTGGTTGGTGTCAATACCAGCCAAGTTCGACGATGAAAGCAATAATATTCAAGCAATTTTTCGGTTTTTCATCTATTTTGTTCCTATTTAGTTTACGTGAACAAACTGTCTCGTATTACCTGGAATGAAACCCCGAATCCAGTTGATTTTTCTTCATGCCAAGCTAAAGCCTGACTGTCCAGTTGTGACCCAACACTAAGCCTACGATTGCTGGGCTTCTTCAACATTGGATCATCAAGCCACTGGACTGGGTGGCGCAAAAATCATTGAATTAATTTTTGCAAAGTTTTGAAATTTCTTGATGCACGTAGGCCTACTGCAAGTTCAAAATTGACATAGTTTAAAACTCTACTGCAAAATTAGAGAATAGTTACTCTCCTATTGTTCCCAAATCCTGGCCAAGCATTCAAACATTACATGCAAAAGTAAAGCAGAGGTTGCATGCATATACATCAATAACCGGTGGACAGCACCCAAGAATGATTCAAAAGACTGATTTTCCTCTTCTATTCGATGGATAAGTCGGTCTTCTCAAAGGATAAGTCACTCTGTTGAAGGTTGGAGATGGAAAGAGTTCTTTTTAAACGTAACTGCGCAGCTTTGTTTTTCACGTAATGCATTGAAAACCACTGACAGGGTCTAGAAGCTGAAAAAATCAAACTCTCTATGAACGATGAAAGAGTATCGCGTGTGTCTGGCTTTAGATGTTGAATGTATAGAAATAACACCGTTGTATTCCATTAGACATCTGTGAAGAAACTGATATAATTCACAACACGTAAGGAGAATGGTTTTTTATGCAGAAAAGATAACGATAAAAAGGAAAGAAGAGTAGCTTGATTGTCTAGAAAACACCATGAACTGTGTGAAGATAAAGTCATTGCCATTAATTTTAAAGCTGCCAACTGTGAGCGTAACTTGATCTGAAGTAACAATGGACGAATGTATAGGCCTCAAAAGCAAGTGAGAAGTACAGCAGATGTATGCGGAGAAGCCGGGTACAGGGACAAGGACGAAGGAAGCATTATGATGCACTCTTCTTTCATAAGAGTGAAGCTTAGTAGAATATTAAGGCTCAGAATCGCTGAAATTTAAGAATAATTTAAGAATAATGCAAGGCTCAAGATGCATCAGCACTTAGAGTTTTAAGTATTCCAGTTACAATACTGCTTTTAGACAAACTTTTCCTCTATCGATGCACTGTGTCTCGTCCCACTTTTGTTCTGCTTTCTAATGAAGTAGGATGCCTGAAAAGACCCGAGTCTATTCCTTTGATTTTTAGGCGAAATAAATCCTTTTCTACTTAAAATAGTTTAAAAATAATCTCAGGCTTAAAGCCGAAGAAAGTTATGAACAATGAGACTCAGCGAAAAATTAGTTTTCTTATCAAAGCAAGAGGGTTTTGGTAGTGGGGAGAATGCTTTGAGGGTACCCTCATAAGCAATGCAAAGACTTATCTGTAAACTGCAGTTGGAGTTTTGTTCTATAAGCTCTTTTTTATAAGCCACAGATATTTTTAAGAGACATATTTTTGGACAAGATGCATAAGCTCTCAACTTACACATGGACATACAATATCCTTTCCTTGCTAGCCTGAGGATAACGGCCAGCCTTATAATTTCTCCTCTTTGATTTTCACGAATTAGTTGCCTCTTGCGAAACTAGATACTGAGCTAAGATTGTATATTTATAATTCTTACAAATATCTTTTATTAAAAAATATTGATATGCAAGGATGTAGCATTTGGCAAATGGGCCCTCAATCAATCAATCAATCAATCAATCAATCAATCAATCAATCAATCACTCAATCAAAGTGTCCAATGTTCTTCCAATGAATCTCAGTCTAGAATTGTCTGATTTCTAAACTGCCTATGCCCTACTAATTCAAGAACACATTCAAAATAATTCAGCCTCAAAATTGTTGGAAAATTAAGAACAGCCAACCTGAACCACATATTGGTTCTGATAAGAAAGAGAGTGCACTGTAAGTTTGAAAGCTGCCCTTCTCTCACGGATTCTCAATCATCTCAGCAAGCTTATCAGTCATGACATCAACGTTGAATAGCTAATCCAAATTATCCATTATATGGAGAAAGGCAAAATGCCATAATCTGTAGGCAGAACAGAATAAGTGCTTTGTAGGTATATAATCTCGAAAGTCAACAGTCCTCTGCGGAGTAGTGTTGGATTAACTGCCATAACAACAGAACGATTTCATTCTTTATCATTTGTAGATGCAGGTGAATACGATCAATTTGGCGTTTTTACTTTACTGCGCGACCAGCACGTTTCACTGAGTTGGTAAGTGCATATTGTATTTCACTATTTAGTCATTAATATGTTCTGTCATATAGAGGGCATTCTGTTTCCTATTATACGGTAGCAATGGAAGTACGGGCATGTCTTCTTCGTAGGCCAACGTTTTGCTTGCAAAACAAAAGTATAGCGTAATGTAAATAAAGGTTTACCAAAATGATAGGAGAAATGATACTATAGACAAGTCTCAATTTAACCTTATTCATGAATATAAACAATGTGGACTTACCAGCAGCTTTGACAGTAAGTAGTAAGTGTATTTATAGTTTCGATTTTGAGAAGAGTAACGGTTTTGCAAGTTGAGGCTTAAAATTGATATTGGTCTGTTGTACACACCTTTGGCTTTACGTATATTGGTAGTTTTGTAAAGCTTGCTATTATTCGATATTTTGGTTAACATTTATTGTATGCAGTACAAGATAGCAATTCTTGCCTAGTTAACACATACGCTTGCAGAACTCTTTGACCATCCTGGCTGAAAGTTGCGCGAAGACAACAGACAGGTAACTTCTGTCAGAACAGCTATTGCAAAATAGTTAATAGCTTAACGGTTGACGGTGGGTGTTAGTGTTAGGAAAAACCGTTGCTCTCTTTAGTTTATAGTATACAGATTTTGAAGAATTATAAGATTGGTTTTTGCATGTTCTCAATTAGCCCCGAAAATGTCCAGTTAAAGACATGTTTGATTCACCATAAAATCTTGTGCAATCAAAACTGGCTAGGCAGACTGTCAACCAGTAATTTCATGCTAAAAAGCTCAACGCGAGCGCTTCGAATCCCTGCATTGCGGTCGCCTTCTAATATCTTATTTAAATGTGGCCACAGATGACTTACCACAAGAAGTTCAGAAGTATATATTCACTTTCATATTGCTTGGGTTTGTCCGACAACTGCTACCAAACTCCTGTTATTGATTGCCTGCGTCCTGGTGATTGTGCAAGTAGACTAAACTCTCACATATAACGGTCTGTCAAACACCTTTTAAAGTTTCTAAGCAGAGTTCAAGATTCCTTTCATATGACGCTTGGCATTATCGTATCCATACTTTATTTAACTATTTAATAATTTCGAGTACCATTTAGCAGGATATTATATGAAGTTGCCATTCATTAACCGTTATTGCTAGTGCAATTGTGCCACAAAGCAGAGCTGGTCATCAATCATCTTAATTGTTCCTTTTTTGTTCAGTTTTTGACATGCTCATTATTTTATTTTATTCCTCCTTGTAGTATTTATGAAATGCAAAGCTATAAGATAGGGAAGTGTTTAGGAAGCAAATATGTGGAGTTTTTCACCTGTTGAATACTTCCAAAAGACTGTCTTGTTCAAGATTTCTGTTAGTAGATCTTCAAATTTATCTTTCTTTCATGTTGTTTTTGTATGAGATTATCTTTAAGTAGCAGCAACACAGAGAGATTCTTCATTTAATTTTGGTTTTTATCATGTTTTTTAATCAAATGTATAAGAATTGGGAAAAGACATCACTTTATGTCACCCATTTCTTTTATAAAAAATATGTCCTTGATTTTGTTGCAGTGTTTTTGGGTAATTTTCATAAATTGTTAGAAGTGCCTCTCCATATTTTGACTTCATAAGTTTCTTTTATAGTTGTGAAAGCGATCTTCATATTCTGCCTTGAGCAGCCTGTTAAACTGAACTTTTTTGTTTTGTTCAAAAAATGCTAAACCTTGATGAGTAGTTACTAAAAAGATAACTATTTCTTGAATTATATTTACTTCTTTGTCAGCAAGCTTACAATGATACCCTAACAGTTGAAGGAAGCCCCAAAGTGAAGTTAATATCAGTCTCTTGATAGGAACCCATTTGGTGTAAATTTGGTAAATATTTCAGTGGAATAGGGGATTTTGCATTGCCAACTGTAGAGTCACTAGACTAAGAATTTGTTGCCTTTTTGAGCTGAAAGCTCAAAGTTCTCCAGTTCAGTAGAATAGGGGAAGTGCATTTTCAATAATAGGCTGTTTGCTCTTTCTATGATTATTTCAGGGTATTTTATTTTAGTTATTCAGGACATTTTAGAAGCATTAGTTTAAGGGAAAATCCCCTCTGACTGGAAATGTTTGCCATCATCTTATGAGATTATGGTAAAATCAGATGTGGTAAAAATTGTCAGCATTTGTCTGATCCTGATCGATGCTATACTGATCTCAGAATGTCCATCATAAATCATGTTCAATCAAGCCATATTTATACCATATGGTTAGGTCTGCATAAATCCATTGTATCAAGCTTAATATATTCATTCATGGTTACTGTTTATTCAAATAAAAGAGTCACAGAGATTACTGTATGGAAACCACTTTGGTTTGCAGGTCAGTGTGATTCGTGATCTTGTCTGTGTCAGGGTGGCAAGTTGATCTATTCAGAATTTCAGATCCTGTGGTAAGACAGAAAAAATTCTCCAAAAAGATGCTGTGCTTTCATACAAATTTGCTACTAGTCAAGGGGAGTTGTTGTTAGGTTTTCCAAATTGGAAATCTGATATCTGACAATTCTTGTCATGTAGTAGGTTGTTTAGGATCCATTGGCAATATCAAGCACTACTTAACTTGATAAAGGAATATGTTGATTTACATGCTAAGTAACTATCCAATTCATTTACATCCCATTCATTTACCAATTTCATGAAAATCTTTTGTATCCAAGAGATAGAGGGAGAGAAGGAAAATAGGAGATGTGTGAAAATAATTAGTTGTTCAATGGGATGCATAATGTTGGTAAGTAGCTGGAAAGCTACTTTTTGCAAGGCTTTTTTGTAGATGTAGACCTTATCCAGTACAGGGCATTGTTTAATGTACTGACTGGTGGGGTAAGTACCCCACCAGACCCCATTTTCTAACCCACCACATCATGAAAATCTTTGGTTTTCCCCACTAATAGTGGGCAGTTTTGAATTGGCTTAGTGTATG
Source organism: Cassiopea xamachana (assembly GCA_900291935.2). NCBI lineage: Eukaryota > Metazoa > Cnidaria > Scyphozoa > Rhizostomeae > Cassiopeidae > Cassiopea > Cassiopea xamachana. Next base: position 7,139,365 of record OLMO02000325.1, read on the forward strand.
TAAAGAGACAAAATATTTCATATGTACTATTTTTGTTTATGATAGGATAGAAAATTTTGTATAAGCATGGGCCCTATTTGGGCTTATACCATACTAGTCAAAAATCCTTACAAGACCATTCAGTCATTACGTAACACCTGTAACATGGAGGGGGTACCCTCATTTGTTATGGTATTAGTTTAGTAATGCGGGGGCGCTACGCTGCGGAGCGTTTCGAGAGAGAGGGAAGGTCTCAAGAACACCAAAACTGGCGTTACACAACAGATGTATGATCCCAAAAGCCTGATAAGCATGTTCACGAATATTTGAAAATTCCGCCAAAATTTGAAGATTGCTTTCTAATAGAGTGGAGGATATTGCCATGAGTAGGACAAGATATTGGATTTTATTAGCTTGATAATATGTATCTAGACATGAGAGCATTTATGCATTGTCTTATCTGAAAGCAATTTTTTCTCCATTGTTTATATGTTGCGTATCGTTCACTCGAAGTTTTGTTTTTGGTTTTGAAAGTAATCATTCTCTATAAGCATATCCATATTAAACCAATTGTGAAAACTGGAAACCCTGTTGATCTTAGCTGCTTACACACCCCTCCTATCAAATTGTATGTTATGTTTTGAAAACATACCGGATTATAGGCCGTTCACTTGATGTAGTTAAGAAAACACATCATAATTCCCTTCAGAATACTAATGCAATTTCCAATTCCATTCGAAATTTGAATTTGATCCCATTTATTAATGAGGTTTTGATAAATGATCACGTTAGAGTAAGCCAGTAAGCAATTCAAACCCACAAGTTAAACGATTATGGATTATAGATTTTCACCTGCATATTCTATGTATCGTAAATAGCCTTGTTGTCGTTGATTGAAGCACGAACTACATTGGCTGCTTGGCAACGTGGTTTGGTTACGCCTCATCAATCATGTGGGGGCAGCTGTATGTCAAAAATCGGGCCCAGGGGGTACTCCCTAATTTTCTATACGGAGGGTCCATGTCAGGGTTTTTTTGCTGACCCCCAAAATATTGAGTCACAGGTTTGACGAGCCCCAAATACTGATTCTCAAAATTTTGAGAAAGTAGTGTCACATATTTTGGACTACCAAGGTCGTGAAATTTCGTTAAATATCACAAGTATATGTTTATTGTGTTAAAACTTTAGAATTTGAGTTTCTTTTGCAACTTCGTTTCAATTCTCAATTTGACCTGAAGGGTAGGGGGTGGCATTACATTGTATATTAAGAAAAGATTAGTTTTAAACACCGTGATGACCTCCCTAGAAAATCCTTGGAAATGATATGCATTGACATTGAGCCTCCAAAAGTAGATCCTTTTATTGTCATTGCATGGTATGGACCTCCTAGTGTGTCTATTTTTTATTTTGTAAACCTGGAAGAAAACCTCCACTTTCATGATGTTGAAAACAAAGAGATTATCATTTTTGACACGAATTGTGATTGGAACCTTTAAAAATAAACCAGGATTTATTCGGTTTTAGACTATTTTACTATCTGCAGTGGATTTTTTAAAAAAAGTCTTTTGTATTTGACACCGAAAAGATTTTGGATCACTGCTTTGAAATGTCACTGCGATATGAAAGAGCAAATTTTTGGGTAGGCGCTTAGTTCAACTGTAAGGCGTGGCCTCTGTACAAATGTCAAGCTTAAATCTTTTAGCAAAAGTGTTGAAGTAGTATATCATTGTTTGAATGTAGTACAATATCAGTTAAGTAGATAAAGATCCAGGTATTTAAAGTCTGACACTGACCCGAGCTACATGACTTCATGCACAAATGTACCTCACAAATTCCTGATTCGTGAGCATTCCATTTTCTACCCAGCATACGTTTTCTTGTAAGGAATTGGTTTGTAGGAAAGTACAGTGAAACCTACCTATACACCAGGGGCGATTTCTAGGGGGCTCCGGGGGAAGGGGCGAAACCCCCATTGTTAAAATTCTTGTTCATTTTGGAGGGGCTCAAGCGCCTCCTAAATTTGTGCATTAAGTTTGCTTTTCAAAGTACATTGACCTTGTTTCCAGTGCTTTATACTGTATTGCTTTGATGAATTTTCTCACTGCTATATGGCTATTGAGATCTTTCTAGATCTCGGCTATATTATATCACAATTAGACTAAACTATCATATCTCCATCTTTAAAAATATGGGTGTGGTTGCAAATGGGCCACACCCAATTTATGACATTGGACTTAGAGGCCCCATTGTTAAAATTTTTAGAAATCACCCTTGCTATTAATCTCTGTCTGTTTTATGAAGAACCTGGCCCGTTTCTTAGTTCCAGGTGTTCCTTTTTCTTAGACCTTTGAAATTTTCACCTCGCATTTAATGTCATAAGAATGGTGCAGACACAAGAAACATCGAAAATTTGAATTTCGCCTAAAGAAAGAAAGAAAGAAAGAAGCTTTCTAGATGTATCTACACTAGTTTTGGCTACAAATAAATGAAAATGGCTTCCCAATTCTTGATTGCTTGCAGTTACAAATTTTTTTGAAATTGAAGTCCCTTAAAATTTTTCCTTTAGTAATATAAGTTCTTTAAATATTCCACCCGTCCTATGTAGGTTCCTTATGAAGTAGTTCCTTGTACAAAAGAGAGCGTATAACGGTCATTCAAGGGAATGACTAATTTTGGCCGTTATAGATGGTGGCCGTTCTGCACAAGTATTATTGTAAATTAATTAATTGATAATCGTTATAGTAGGTGACCGACCGCTCGATAGAGGTGATCTCAATGGCAAGTTTCACCGTAGTACTCTACCGCTCAAAACGATAAGTAAGTTCAATGCTGAAGTTTTGAGACGTAAAGGACCGGCCATTAAATCTTCTAGGGGAGGGGATGGAAGACACCTAGGGTAGCAGAATTTACACACGCAGAAGACCGCGGGATGAAAAATATAGAGCATCGTAAAAGAAGGAGTATGGAGTTTCTTATAGAGTCCCGGAGGGGATCGAAATTTCTACATAGATCTGAGAAAGGGGACCAAAATTACAGGAAATATATCAGAATATCCTCCACTCCTCCCCACAAGTAAATAAAGACTCGTCCCTATGAAAAGCAAAAAGTTCATTTATATGCATAAGCGTAGGAGGCAGGGGGGCAGGGGAGACTGTAGCCCCCCTAAGCTGGGCAGAAATCTGCTTCACTCAGGCAAGTTTTCTGAAAGAACAATAGGAAATTCGAGCAGAAAGTTTACAGAACGTTTACAGCCCCCCCCCCCAAGAAAAAGAATTGACATCCTCCTACGCCCATGTTTGTATGTAAAGCTTGCGATACGCGCGAGAATGATTTGCGTATAGAATGTTATAAATATTATCTATCTTCTTATTTTGACTATGATTTGTTATTACTTCAAGTTTACGTGAAGCTTTTGGCATTTTCCTTTCATGTGCATGCACAAAGCATTCGAGATAAAAAACTTCTGCCATGCAAGTCGGGAGAAAGTTTTATAACTGGAGTCATGAAAAGCTAGAAAAATTCCTAAGTCTTGATGAAGCTTGACTCTTGCATTATTTTTACATTATTCTTAAATTTATACTATTTTATTTATAACATAAAACTTAACTTTAGTAAGTTTTCTTATATAAATTCACGATTTCGTTAGCAGTATTTTTGAGGTGGGATGTTTTTGCGCATGTGCATTAAAAGAAAGCGTTAGTATCAGCATGCAGTGGTGTCGAGTGACCTCTTTTCGGGGGGAGGGAGGGGTGTAAAATAATGATTTATTGACAGAAACTAGAAAAGCAACGAATTTACCGAAAGAGGTGTTCATATACGGACAGAAGTGTTTTCTTAGCAAGAACTTCTTATTCTAAGGAGTGCATTGGTGCTTGAAAGGGCATTTTCAACACTATTTAGACAACGTCTTGGCAAAGAATATATTCATTCACCAACGAAAGTCATTTAGTTTGAATTAACCGATGAGATCACCGAAGATTGGGGGTATGACCTACCGCCCCCCAGCTAGCTACACCCGTCTCTGTATGTACATCTGAAATAATGATAGATCTTAGTAAGAGAAGATAGGCGTTTAGAGATGCCCACCATAACATGTATTGGCATGTTTACACAGATAGAAAGATTGCAAGCCCCTTTAGTTTAACCAATTGTGCTTTTGATTTTCCATAGTGACCATAGTGACATAACCATAATGACAGAACCATAGTGACAGAACCATAGTGACAAAACCATAGTGACAGAACCATAGTGACAGAACCATAGTGACAGAACCAAGGCCTTATTTGGCATGAATGACGAGTACCAAAGGACGTATTACTCGTAGAAAAATTTAGATGTTTTTATTTATTGTAGTCTGTCGTGTGAAACTTGTGATTTAATGATTTTTGTTAATTAAATTATTTTTGTGACTTTTTCACAATCAGTGGGAGATTTTTATTAGTGTCATGCCCCTCAAGTTTCATTCCATGGAATATGACCTTCGAAGATATACTATATGGTCAGAGGTATCGTGGCACCTGTAGAGTAGAGGGGGGGCCAAGTTCAAAGATTTTCCGATAAAATTCGAAACCTTTATCTTTACCAACAGCAAATACCGAAAATTTCCGAAAATCGGACGTATTGTGAAGAATTTCGTGGGGCCATGGCCCTCCCTGCCCCCCTCGGCCACGGCGCCCCTGTGTATGGTTCTCTAGATTGTAATATTATTTGAGGCATTAACTTTGTGCCCATTACAGATTTCATTTTGTGTGCCTCGAATACAAGTTGTTGCTCAACAGCATATCGAGAAATTTCATATCCCACCTCCGCTGAATTATCGTAGATTATTCGTACCGTTTTGTTGCCTAATTGTGTTTCCACTGCATAGCACTAACAATCTTGATGACTCTTTAGGAAAACTAATTTTGCTATAATGGATAATATATCCTATTTAACTTTAAAATCTTTGGCTTAAATGGCTTTTGTTTTGCACCGAATCATATTATGGAAACCCGGACCAAGAGTCCTGAAGAGGCAGCAATCATGACAGTTAGTTTTTTGCTAAATTTCTTCTTTATGTCAATGATGACCGTTTTAAAGTGTGTGAGGTACATCTAAATAGAACTCAAAAATGTGTTAGAGCATCACTTCAAATATCGTACAGCTCTTCTTTGTCTTGTGTGTTTAATCAGTTTGCCCTGGTTGATTGTTATTCTACGTCATTTTTGCTTTATTGCCTAGTCCGGTCTTTTTCTGGAGTAAATATTGCATTTATAATTCTTTGCTTTGTTTAGTTAGAACTCATCAATAAAGAGAATCAAGTAAACACAAATAACTCAGTGTGGTGCGCTGTTTGGATTTGGAAAACAGACTTATTTGAGCTGCTTGTGGTTAAAATTAATTGTGTCACAATTTTTACCACGGTAAACATCATCAGTATACTGCCCGGTAAGAGTCTCAACAGCATGTATTATATTTTACTATAGAAGCACTTCTCATAACCACGGCAGGTATTTCACAGCACGAATGATTGCAAGAATCGATAAAACTTTTCAATTTGTTTATAGAGTTGAATAATTGGCCTTTATTCCTGCATCATAATCGCTCAATCTCAGGACAATGTTTGATTGAGATTCCCATTTTTGAGATAAAAAACTTGAAAAAGCCCTTTTCTTCTACTTTGCATTGCACATAATAAGCAGTAATTATGCATTATTTATTTATACAATTCTGTCATTGGTTCATTTCACATTGAGATTCATTCATGTTTTCTGTCATAAGAGTGGTTGCATATTTGAAAATTTTGATCAAAGATGGGACACAAGTACATGTGCGTTCGATTTTGTAGAGCTCTCTTCTTATAAGGCCTATTTTACATATGGATTTGTGGTTGGTTGTTGCTAATTATTGATAGCGTAGATCAGGAGGCAGCGCAATTTGAGGCATAGGATATCACATCGAATTCAAAGTGCGTGTTGCATCTAGTCATGTACTGTATATGCTGCAATTTAAGAATAAGTATCTCAAAACATATTTGAATGCTAGACTCAGAAATTAGAGCATGAAGACTTCGAAGATCAGCACTTGCCTCTAGTAGGACAGAAATTTTATTTCCGATTAGTTGTTTTAGTAGGTTCTTGTGTTAGCTGAAGGTGTATTTCTTGTATAGTTAAAGTCAAATACATATTTGAGGCTAGATGAAGTGGGAAATTTTTCTTATACTCTACTCATTTTTGTTTTCCTGCATTTACCGAAGTGTTGCCTTTTGGTAAACATCTCGATTGTTAATTTCCATGGTACAATATCGTAAATATCATTGTTTACGTCTGATCAACGATTTTAACGTATGAGACTTTATAGTCCTTCCTGTGCACGTGAGCATGAAACCATGATTGATATATCAAAAATGTATGTCGCATCAAGCGTCCTAGAACGGATACACGTTTTTTCTTTTAAAAGAAAGTTTTTCCGGCTCAGTACTACACTTTATCGACTTTCAAAGCTTTCTTAGCAAAAATTTTTTTCTTTCCAGTGTTTTGCACATGTACATTAGAAGAATGTAAACAGCCCCATATACAGCTGAAATTATGATAAATATTGGTAAAAGTAGAAGTTAAACTGTTAGAGGAAAGCCAATATAACATCCATAAGATTTTGTACACAGATAAATTGAATTTTAAGCACATATGCACTTATAAACTTTGTTAGTTCTCAGACATTCAGAACTGAATTTTCTTAGCTTTTTGAGCTGTAGAATACTATTTACTTATAAGCCGCTGTCTTATAAGTAAAAAAGCGTTTAGTCTATTTGCCTACTCAGGTGTCTCTAATAGACGACCCCCGTCTATTAATGTTAGGAGAATTTTCCTTCCCCTCTTTGCTTATTAACACCCCCCTTCTATTAAATTTTAAATTTCGGTCATGATCAGAACACCCAGAAAGTTAAACCACCTTTTAATAAAACAATTTACCAGCATGAACCACCTTCTCTTAGCACTCCTTTTCTTTTAAAAAGCTGCCGACATGCATACCCCCTTCTATTAGCACCCTCTTTTTATTGAAAACCAGCCGACATGAGCCCCCCTTCTATTCACAACTTCATTCTATTAAAAATTGGCCGATATGAACACCCCCTTGCCTCCCCCCTTCTATTAGAGACACTAGAGTACATGAACTTCCACATCACATATCACTCAAATGCTAGTAAAGTCATATTTTACCATCCCAGGCATTCATTTGATGTACTTAACGAACAGGAGAATAAAAAGGACATTTTTTGTTGTAGATCAGAGATGATAATTGACTGTTTTGGGCAACAGAAGTATTTGTATCTATCACTGAGGATAGGATCAGCAACAATATCTTGAATTACCAAACATGATTGCTGTCGTTTTTAGTTTGCAAAATGGCTAATGGCCCGGTAAACCCCAAACTGCATAAAGATTTGCTGTTAGCATGTGGTTGGGGGAAAGAAATTGACGTTGTTTTACTTCTCCAGCAAGGCGCAAGTGTTAAAGTTCAAGATCAGGTAAGTTTGTGAAATTTTGGGTAATTTAGTTCGGACAAGTGTATGGGGGTTGGTTTTGCTTCCACCTAAATGTCTTGTAGGCCGTAGTTTTCAGCTTTTGTTATGTTTCGAAATAGAGAGAATAGAATTTGTAATGGAGCATGTTCAAGCCAATCTTTATTTCATTTTATATGCAAAGCAAAGATAATTTCCTTCACCCTGTTAATTATTTAGTCCTGTTATCCTTGTTTGTAATTAAAATGAAAAATGATGGGGGTTACATCTACTTATTGAATTTGAAGCAATGAAAAAAATTGAAAGTAAGTTCAAGTTACTCATTTGGGGTGGTAGGGATATAGATCCTGTGCAGGATCCATCAGCCCCGGTTGAGGGCATGCACATGTGCACATATGCAAATCCAAACCCGACAGAAAATTATGAAATATTTGAGGGAAAATTATTATACAAGCCTTCTTCGAAGCACTTGGTAGAAAAAATTTATATTCCCTATTTGTGTTCATTATCTTTTTCATAAGAATAACATTTGTAGAAATTTTAGGACTCAGAATCCAGGGCTCGTGCAGGTCCTGGAACTCTTTGAAAAGTGCTTGAATTTGAAATGCCATTTCAAGGGCGCTTGAAACTCCTTGAAAATCAGCAGTTTTCCTTGACAATTGACCGAACTGCTTGAAAGTTGTGGATGTTTACTGTTTGCTTCGTTCACAGTAATTAAAAAGCACAAAAATAATTTAAAGAGATATCCAAAAGAAAGTTTAAAGCAAATCGTACACAAAATCCCTTGAGAAGCCACGCACTGCCTCGTTTTTGGTATTTTGTGCCTCCTGTGTATTCACGCATGCGCTGTGAATGTTAATTTAGAGCTCCTTGAAAATGTCATGCTTGTCCTTGATTAGTCCTTGAAAACTCCTTGAATTTGCATATCGAAAACTTGCACGAATCCTGAGAATCACTGAAATCTAGGAATCATTTATGATTACACGTCTTTTTTTATAAGAAACAAGTTTATAAGAAAATGAGGCTGAAATCGTCAAAATCTTAAGAAAATCGTAAGAAAATCACGAGGCTCAAATTCCAAAATTAAGTGTTTTTATAGGCCAAAAATCGGTATTTTCGTCGTTATTGCATTCAAAATGTTAAAGATGGAATTCAAATTCAAGTATACAATAGTATTAACGAAAGTGTAAACCACTCTAGCCAGTTTATTTCAGCAAAAGTTAAGAAAAATTTAAGAAAATCTGAGGCTCAATTTCGGGAGAAGTTAAGAGAATTGAGGCTAAGGCAAAATAATGATTTTCTTATAAAAAAAACGTGTAATGCAAGTCTTAAACTTCACCACGATTTAAAATTTTTGTATTTTCGAGTTTTAGTACTGCTTGTAGATTAAGTTTTGCACTATCGATACAAAATCTATTATTCTATCCAATTTTGTTTTGCTTTTTAATGAAGTAAGACATCAACAAAGATGTGAATTTATCCCTTTGATATTTAAGTGAAGTTACACCATTGGTACTTAAGAATAATTTAAGATTAATGTAAGGCTGAAAACAAAAAAAATGTTATGAATATTGAGGCTCAGCAGGGAATTAGATATTTTTATATAAAGAAGAATGTATCCATGATGCGCTTTATTTGAGTATGTCAAATCTAAGTGAACTTGTAGCTTCGTGTGTAGTGCAATTTTGTGCGGCCCATACAAGCACAAAATTACTACGTAATACAATTTTAATATTATATATCAACGTGTAACGCAACAGTCAATTTCAAGTTCTTCACGTAACACATCAACAATTATTATGCAGTTAAACTCTCACCGCCATCCGGAATTTCCTTCTTTAAATCTTGGTAACTTATTGAAGATTATATATATATATATATATATATATATATATATATATATATATATATATATATATATATATATATATATATATATATATATATATATATATATATATATATATATATATATATATATATATATATATATATATATATATATATATATATATATATATATATATATAATCTTGGCAATTTACTGGAGCTCCTCTCCCTCTGTCCTTCCTTGCATGTTGCCATTAACTCTAACTCTCTTCGAACACTGCCAACACACCAGGGAAAAAAGGCACGGAAACACGAAAGCCAACCAGTCACGAGGGGAAATGCCTCTTAGGAGGTTTTCTAGCTCTTTTAGATTTCCTTAGAGAATTGCCAACATCGTGTACTAATCTATTCGTTTTGTTTATGCTATGGCTTCTGTGTTGACAAGTGTACTGCCCCTATTGGCATCATTTCTTTAGTAGGGTAATGTTGGGTGCATGTATAGTGAATTTTGAATAATATTTTGTGTATTTTGTTGGAATATAGAAAAATCACCTTAGTCTTGTCCATGGAATGAATGAATATATGAGACCACTACATGTCACATTCCATATATTGTGGTAGTTATGTGCCCATTCTCAAACAGCATAGTTATTCATTCATTTGACAAAGATTGTTGTAAAATGCATGTATTGTTGATATTTCTACGTAATTGCGATGGTTTTAGCACCCTTGCAATATTTCGTGTGGCTTTTTTTGGTTGTAGAACGGAAGAAATTGTTTACATTATGCAGCATCGAAAGGCCACACAAATATTGTTGAAATTCTACTTCTGAAAAAATGCAATGCAAACGCCAAAGATAAGGTATCTGCAATTCTTTACTTTTTTGGGTTTTGTATTGCAGGAGAATACTTGCTATTTCCCTACAATAAAGAATTCTCTTCATACAGTAGCTATTAGAGTATGCTATGAATTATTGCTCCCTCCTTTCTTTTGGCTTTCCATGTATTACTTTTCTGGTTTAATTACTATGCAATCAACCCTAATTGCCATAAAGATCAATGAATTATAAAGTCAAGGAACAAACAAGTAGTATTAATTACACTTAGAGTTTATTGGTAGTGAAGAGCCCTACTTAGAAGAGTAGTTAGTTGAGAGAGAGAAGAGCGAGTGAGTAATTGAGATAATTGAGTGATTAAGTGAGGAATGATTGAGTGAGTGAGTGAGTGAGTGAGTGAGTGAGTGGGCGAATAAAAGAGTGAATGGGTCGCTGGATTGGACTCCCCCAATATTTACGAAATTGCAAGAAAGTCGTTCATGCTACAGGAAATTTAGTATCCCTAAAATCGTACTGTGTACATGACCCGTTTTAGTCAGTTGAATGTTTGCAATCGCCCCCGCTCCAAAGGAATGTGTCGAGGCACACTTCTGGGTTGAATTCTCTCCTTTTTACAAGCTAAATAAACGTCATGAGTGTGGTGAGCATTATGTACATTAAGCTACCTAGAAATGTAAGAGAAGAAATGAAATTTATTTTTGAAATGAAAAGCTGGTCATATCATCATTGTGTCAAGATTGTGTCATACACGTTTTTTTATAGAATCCAATCTCAAGACCTAGTTCTTAATGCCTGTTATTTTTGGATATCTTTTGAAGGCATTGTATAGCTAAATGGCCCTTCCAGTTCCTTAATTTTGACTTCATATTGATTGCTTTGAAGATAGTTAGAATTCTCGCTATGATATAGTTGCAATTTAATGTTTGATTTGAAATTATTCAAATCCAGAACCAGCTGTCATTTGATAATTATCCTACGTAGGGACCCATTCTCTTTAGGCTAGACATAAAGGCTAAGCTAATATTCAAAACCTACAAATGCAATGACATGAAAATTGTCCTAATTTTTACAGTATGGCTCCACTCCGCTGCACCAAGCAGCAGTCAATGGTCATACAGAATGTGCCAGTACTCTTATCGAAGGTGGAAGTGACGTCAATTTTCAAGATGATGTAAGTGAGGCATCTATTCAGTTCAATAAAATTCTACTGCTTTTGATATTCTTATTCATATTGAATTATTTTTACACGAATAACCCGTTCAGCTGCATTAAAGTAAATTAAACAATACATCACAATAGTCTAAGTACACCATAATGGTCTAGTCAGACAACAAAAAGAAAAATTGCAATTAAATTTAGGCTGTTTTTCCAGTTGGTGGTGTTTGATTTATTTTCAGCTCATCAAATATATTTTCAATTGATTTTTGAAGTTCGAAAGCGTTAGATGGTCCCTAATGCTTATGGGGATTTCATTCCAGGTTTTAAGAGCTGAGTATGAAAATCCTTTCTTCGCATACTCTAGATTATACTAAGGAATCTGGATATTTCAGCAGTATCGTGTACTGTATCTGGAGTAGTGGATATAGTGGGATATTGGGGGGGGGGGGGGGGGGGGGGGGGGGAATTTGTTCCATGTATTTTCTGGATATAGTTTGTTAAAGATCTCATAAGCCATAGCAGCATGATCAGACGTAAGAAGTTGTTTAACTGTTAGGAAATTTAGTGTCCAGTTGTCTTTTATCCTGCTTGTACGAATCATGGAAACGTTCATTATGATCAGAACACTAAAAAGATGACTAATAAGCTCTCTTGTATCATGTTGTGCGTACACTATTTTTATGAGAATACAGTTTGTAAGAATGTTGAGGTTCAGAATTGTTAAAATTTAAGAACAAGTTAAAGATAATGCAAGGCTCAAGCTTCATCAAGGCTCAAGCTTCATCTAGACTATAAATTTATGGTGATTCAAGATATAATGCTGATTATAAATTAACTTTTGCCCTATCGATGCAATATTTCGTATTCCGTTCCATTTTTGTTTGGCTTTTGTTGACGTAAGACACGACAAATTTTAGAGTATATTCCTCTGATTGCCAATTTTATTACTTGAGAATAATTTGAGAATAGTCTAAGGCTGAAAACCAAAAAGCTTTCGAAATACTGAGGCTTACCGAGAGTCAGGTATACTTTGAAAAAATTATACGCTCATTTCAATGAGAATACCCAGACACTGAGCCACAGTGTTCTTCAATTTTTTTTCTTTTAAGCCTTAGATGATTCTTACATTATTCTTTTAATGACATTGATTTAACTTCGCCGGAAAATCAAAGGAATATATTTAATTCTTTATATTGGAAACAATCATATGTTATTCAATTAAACTACAATTACAATTCTCACTATTACAAGGTAATTTGTAATTGGCTAGCCTGAGTTACAATACATGCAAAAGAGTAAATAACAATTGTTGTATATAAGACAATACGAAAAAAACAAAAATGCTAAAAGCAATGTAGATCCGGGTTGTTCCATGGCTTGTCTCTGCAACAGAAGATGTTGTAGGTTGTTTGAATTGAAATTGTAGATAGTTTAGAAATTAGAAAACGTTTGTGTTGGTTATCGATAAAGAGGGAGTCTCACACATTCTAAGAAATGAAAGACATGAGTTAGCATAGACCCCAAGAAAGCTCATTGAGAGATTTACAAAGGTGACAGTTTTGTACTGACTTCGCAGATCTGAGACCAGCTCAGAAAGTTAAAAAGCTGCTCTATCTAGGGGTTGTGCTTGATTGCTACTACCCATCTCAGCTTTTCAGAAGCTGTTTCATTTCCTTTCATTTCATTTGTTGATGTCTTATTTCATCACATAGTATGAAAAGGTGGAACAAAATAGTGAATATTGTATCGATGTGCGAAAGTTAATCTAAAAGCAGTAATGTATCTGGAATACACAAAAATTCAAAGTCTTGATGAAACTTGAGTCTTGCGTTATTCTTAAATTATTCTTGAATTTCAGCGATTCTGAGCCTCAATATCCTTATGAGCTTTGTTCCTATAGAAAAGGAATTTATACTAAATGATATGTTATCTTCTCATGGAGAAAGAATGCTAGAAGTATTTTCTGTTAGTGAATAGTGCAGGTGAAGCTGCAATTAAATATGTACATGCAATTAGCTGCACAGCAGCAACAGTCCTAGTATTAGAGGTCAACCTTAAGCCTTTAGTAATGATATATTCAGTAATATTATGGAAAGCCGCACCACACGATCCCTCCTTGTGTTGTGGTTTTGACAAGTGCCATAAGCTTAGGCCAGATTTACGTAGCAAGTGCCTCTTCTCCATAAAAAGTATGTGATAAAGCTTTGATTAAGTGCGGCTTTGAGGTAGACGCTATGACAGCGACACAGATTGCTAGGAATTCTGATATCTTTTATGTACCATTAGTCTCATCTTTTAATTTGCAACAGACATTGGTTGCCTTGTAAGCAGTTTAAATACCAACAGTGTTAATACCGACGGGCTATTAGAGCTGAAGTATTACTGTAGAGTAGGCCTTCTCAACTACTATTTGCTAAGCATCACTTTGGCAATGTTAGCAAGCAGGTTTTTTTAAAAAGAAATTTGGGACTGTACATAAAATCCACAGATGCTGTATTGAAGAAATAAATTCTGGCTGCAGATAGAACTACATGATAAAGAACTCTGTTAGCAAGCAAGGAGCGCCATAGTATGGTGTCATAGATGTAACAGGTTTGAGCTCGGGAAAAACACTCTCAGTTAATGCATGCACGAGAAAATCACACAAAAAAGTGCAAGCTGTCATTAGTGTTCTTGACAAGAACATGTTTTTCTTTTTTGTGATAAAACTCAGGCTTGCCAGATACGCGGATTGGATATCTATAAAAAACTTTTAGATTTTTTCAATGCTGCTGTCTTCTATCTTTCTTATCGATGGATATGTTTCTTACAAAAAAACCCACTGCCCCAAACATTAGTACTTGAAATACTGGGGGTGTTGAAATGTTTTTGCCCCTATTTTACTGCTTTCCTTAAAATTCTCAAAAAATTGGTCAGTGAGGATTTCAATGAAGAAGAAAGCAAATGTAAATTAATTGTTTTCTTCAAAAGCACATTAAAATATTTCTGCGCGACTTCCATGATCGAATTTGAACTTTGAACTAGCTTTGTGTAGGTTTCAGCTCAATGACGTACTTTACTTGGTACTAGAGACCTCGGAATTACTAGTCGTATTCGCTTAATTATACCATGTATAGTACAATTATTTATATTCGTTTATATGTAGGAGTAAATAATCAGGCTGTCTGCCAAATCAAGGAAAGCAAAGACAAGTTAGGCAAAATTTGTTTTGCCTAAAAATTATCAAGGAAAAATCAGGGAATTTTACTAAATTTGGTTAAAATCAGGGAAGTGTCATGGGAATTATTTGTTTCTCTCTAGTAGATCGATTCCCTAATATGTTGAAAAACGAGCAAGAAAAAATTCTGCAAATATTTCTCTGTTTTCATGATGAAGTTAAAGTACACCTCTTTGCTCAAATAGGCTAAATTTGCTTGATTGGGCTTGCATTGTGACAATCATAATGCATGGTTTTACAAAGATCCATATTGAATCAGGGAGAACAAGGTTGAAGTCAGGGAAATATCAGGGAAAGCGAATTTTCTCACTGTTTGGAATTTAAGGGGGTGTCACACCCCACACCCCCAGTAGCTACTCTTCTGGCCACAAGATAGACGCATGTTTAAAAATTCAATGACCACGTTTAACTTTTTGCTTTTTTAGAATGGAAACACACCATTATATGAAGCTGTTTGGAACAATCAAGCTGAAACTGTAGACCTGTTTCTTAATAATGAAGCAGACGTTAATATCAGAAATAAGGTAGAATATGTTATGAGATTCTCATTCCATTTCTTTGGTGTTTAACACTGAACGCTTTTTTTATAAGAAAGAAATTTGTCAGAAAATGATGTTCAAATGGCCAAATGCCTAAGAAAATCTTAAGAAAATCGGAAGTCTCAATTTCCAGAATTAAATGCTTTTGTTGTACAAAAATCGATGTTACGTCAATAGTATATTCAAATTGTTAAAGATAGATTACTAATTCGAGTATACAAGATTAAAAAAGAAAGGGTAACCTATTTTAGCCAGTTTATTTCAGTAATAGGTAAGAAGAGTTTAGGAAAATCTCGGGCTCAATTTCGTGAAAAGCTAAGAAAATTGAGGATCAGGCAGAATGATGGCTTTCTTATGAAAAAGTTGTGTATGAACGCTGTCACTGTGCTTGCAGAGAGTGATAGGAACGCAGTCTGTATTGGCTATATATGGGACTTTGTTCATACTAGTGCTGCTGCGAATCTTGAAATGAAACTGAACAAGGGGAGTTATGCTAACAGAATTATCAGCGGG
The DNA here is from genome assembly GCA_900291935.2 of Cassiopea xamachana. Taxonomy (NCBI): domain Eukaryota; kingdom Metazoa; phylum Cnidaria; class Scyphozoa; order Rhizostomeae; family Cassiopeidae; genus Cassiopea; species Cassiopea xamachana. The sequence goes on from OLMO02000325.1 coordinate 7,154,938, forward strand.
CTAGCCAACATATACATCACTGGTTGAATTTCAGTCGCACTTCCTCGGATTCTGGACGACAATAGTGTCTAGATTCTCTTATAGCACGGGTATCTGATGACTATCAGTTTCAGATTACTCTTTTCCAGCTTTTGTACGTTGTAGTTTTATTATTTCATCTTACTGCTTGTAATTAATAGTAAATATGATTATAAATATATCTAGATCAAATTTGAGATGCCTTAAATTAAAAGCCTTTCTTTCACTACCAGTTGATATTTCTTGATTTTCAGGAGGGATATACACCATTACATCTAGCCGCCCAAAATAACAATGGAAAAATTGTGCAGAATCTAGTCAAATGGGGAGCAAATCTTGGAAGCCCAACTTCGGTGAGGTCATAATGAAAATATTATGCATCATAATGGAAATGAATTGCAATACACCTTTTACATTTAGAAATTAGTTTATAAGAAACCTAGTGCAAGCCACCTTAAAATTTAAGAAACTTTTAGAACTTCAGGGAAATAATTAGGAAACTTTATACAAATGGCACGTTGAAAGAGTTGCCTGGTTGAACATAAAGCTGAACTAACAACGATATAGACAAGATCTTGTTTTAATATTTAGCTCTCAATAACGCATTTTGTTTGTTACAATACGATAACTTTTGTCAGATTTCTACCCCCCTCCTCTCCCACTGTCACACAATGCCACAAGTCAAAATTTTCATTTCGGATATTGATTTTAGCAGATAGGGAGGTTAGCGTAATTTATTCAAAGGTTATTTTCTGGAAGTAAAGTTCATCTCATAGATTTAAAAATTGTGTAGTACTCTTTTGATTTTACTTTTAAGAAACAAAGATATGGAAAATAAGAATGCCGCTTTTGGAGGAATTGGCATAAACAGAATACTCAAATCTTTTGAAGCGTGATTTCACAATCCAACAACCTTTCCCCTGACAAGCTTTCACAATTTGTCATAATGTGTCATGATTTGTGCGTTCCCTCCCCTGACAGTGTGACGTATTTTTGAACGGCCCCAAAGATTATTACTATCACGTTCATCATCATAATCATCATCATAACCATGATAAATATTTCGGTTGATTGATTTACTATCAATTTGTCGATTATGGGAAGCTGACCCTCATCCGTACATAGTATGAACAGAATTTCTTTAGAATTAAAATTTGGCAAATTATCTATGCAGAATCTTAAGGTAATCGTTTTTGATCCTCTTTAATCCAAAGGATCCTATTAGATCGACTGCAATAATCTCTAGGAATTCGAATGACGTATTATACTAGATTTCATGAGAACGATTTATGGTTTGTTTATGCGTTATCCAATAACCAATCACTTTAGATTCTCAATAGGCCTTTCTCTTCACTGCTTTGAGCTTGATGGGTTATCTCATGCGAATGCGTGTCAGGGGGGTCAAAATGAGTTTCAAAATGGAGGGGGCTAGTCACTAGGGTCGGGGATAGGCTCAGAATTCCGCTTATGTTGTTTGTTGCTGCATCACTTTCAAAGCTTTTGGAATATGAACAAATAGAAAATGGCCTTTTATGGCACCTTCTTCTGGAACAAGGGTCTAAAGGAAGTAAAAGATACTACTTTATGCAAAAAGTGAGAGGCCAATGCCCCGCCCCACCCCCCTCGTTTTCCACACCTCTGCTTGTGTGAATAGAACTGACTCTTTCCCCTGATGCCTTTTTTCCAATAAGAAACGACTGTATAAGCAGCCAGGTACTAGACTGTCTAGAATTTAAGAAATTTTAGAACTACAAGGAGGAAGCTAGGAAGCTTTAGAAAAATATCACATTACAATCATTATCTGGTTCAACGTAAAGCTATACAAAAATAATGGAAACATGGCATTTATTTTGATTTTGGTTCACACTCACAAATTTTTGTCATAATGCTAATAGTTGGCCACACTCGCCTTTTCTTTACGTTTTCACTACAATTTAGTTTTGAAAGTAGGAAACTTTAGTGCTAGGCCTTGAGCCAGGTCTCTTATAAAAAAACTGTGTGGAGTCTTATCATATTTCTATGGGCTTCAAACAGTGCTAAGCCTTCCGGTTAGGGAATAACCATGTTAGTGTAGGTCTGGCTCATTTACGTTGCAGTATTAGCAAATTTTGCACATGCAGAGTGCAGTAGAAGTAACCCTGCAAAGTCGTTCCTAGAACGTTTACTTGCAGTTGTTTACTTATAATTTGCTGTCGAAATTTGCAGACTGGAAACACAGCACTCCATGTGGCAATACAATATAACCAAACTGATGCAGTTAAAACGCTTCTTGCTTTAGAGGCAGATATCAACATTCAAAATCATGTAAGTTTAATATTGTATTTTGGTTTGCTTACAACCTACGTCGTCTATTATGTATTTATCAAATTCACTCTCCCGCTTTTTAGGTGAGCATTTTTATGGATGCAAATTTGTTATTGATTCTGGTCTAGCAATGTGTGTATATTTTATACAGACACGTTTGTCTAGTCCTACAACAATCTAACTATTTGCTCGTTACGCAATTTTGAAATAATCCCGAAACATCATATCCCAATATCTTTGTCCTTTGTTTTTGTCAGCTGTTTTTTTGGCTTTTGACGTGTTTACCTTGGAGATAGCAGCCTTTTAGATCAACCAAAGTATTCCTTGTATTATTTCGACCTTATTTGGACTTAGTCCTTTTAGAGACTATAGAGTATTTTTGATAAAGTATTCCTCTACAAGCTTAGTTTACATCATGATTACTATCTTTTTATTTATTAATTACTTTATCAGCTTATATTCTTAGAAACCTTTATGGTATGTTTTTAGAATGGTAACACTCCTTTGCATCTCTGTGCTGAGCTCGGTGATAAAAAGATGACAACATTGCTGCTTGAAAGTGGACAACCATACGAAGCAAGCCTCAATAATGTGAGTGAGATCGTCCCATATTTAAAATGAAGTACAGTAAACACCCGCATTTAAGAACCTTTGTATTATAAGAACCTAATGCCTGGAATGGTATATTTTAATTTCCAATGATTAGAACCTTTTCATCCCGATACTCTAACTAGGTTCTTATTAATGGTTTATTTTTTCTAGATTCAGTACCCTGTTTACTAATCAACCCATTTCATTGGTGCTCTAAAAACAGTACATACATTTTGTGATAGGCAGGTTCAAACCTATGTTTTTAATCACAAAGCTTTGGTTGGCTAACTATATTGCCAGTCTTTCAATGCTGAATTGTTAGTTATCATTTTCCCTTGCATTTTTGGACCCTTTATTGGGAACCAAGCACCCTGATAACTGGAATTACCTCATTGCATAAGAGCGTGAACAGGCTCAAGTCAAAATTGCAGTTTCTTATACGCGGGCTCTTACTGTATTTTAATACTAATTTGAGTATGAAATGGGCACATCTTTATGCTTTTGTAGTGTCTCCGTATAAATATTCATCGGTATTAACACATCCGAAATGGAAGGCTAATCTTGGGTGGTGGAGAAAATACATTGAGACGATAAGCATTCTCTCTCATCCAAAAGTAGCCTCTCAGGCTAGATGAAGGAAAGATCTGTAGGAATTTCTATTGTCAATTACATCAAAATTAAACCAGTTAATCATTAATCATTCTATCTATTACTTCCTGCTTCCATCGAACCTTCTGGCATCTAGCTTGAGACTCACACATCTTTTAAAGTTGTTTTTCCTACCTTTATTGTGTACTTTCGTTTTAGTAAGTAGTATTACATATAGTAAGTAGTATTACATATAGTAAGTAGTATTACATATAGTAAGTAGTATTACATATAGTAAGTAGTATTACATATAGTAAGTAGTATTATATATACTGTGTACTCTGTGTTGCCGAATAGTAGGGGGCCCCGATTGCAGATTATGAAAATGTCACCGCCCATTTCCATTTATCAAGCACCCCCTATGACTTAACAATTTTGAAAGAAATTCAGCCCTTCCCCCATGTTACTAACCTAAACATTTCAAAGTTTTACAAAAGATAAATACATAAAACACATTGACTTTGTGCACGCAAGTCAAAAATAATAACTATGGAAGTCAAACAAACTATTTACCTTGTACTTACACAATGTTAACAACTAATTGCAAAAATTTTGAAATGTTTCAGTGCCCATACTGTCTATTGAACATTGACCACCCCCAACTATTTACAACCCCCCAAATTATGAATTTTTGTCAAAAATACCAAACCCCCTTCCTTATTATACCCCCTTCTATTTGGTACCAAAGAGTAAAGTAAACACTACTCATAGCCAGGACTCGGTGACCTCATGTTTTTTTGGCTGTGAGAGGTACATTTTATTGTACACACTGTTTTCGTTTTTTAATTGATGCTAATGATAAAAAAGATGTGCTGCATTATGGACACATTCAACTGTTTTTATTAATCAGCTTTGGAGTGTTTCCACTCAGTATTATTACCTAAGGGAGTCCACGTTTTGTAATACTTACTTTAGAACCAAAGCAGTGGCGCAACGGAAACACCAGGAGCTCTTTGGAATTCAGTAAAATTGAGGCCCCATCTTAATTGCCACTCCAAGCAATACAAGAAGCTTGCTTCTTGGCAACCTCTGAGGGGGCCACCTTAATGTCTCAAGAGGGTGGGGGGCCCTTAGGATTTATCCTATTCCGAGCCTACTTCGGTTACGCCACTAAACCTTGGTGACATAGGTACTTACGCCACTAAACCTTGATAGCATAGGAACTTACGCCACTAAACTTTGGAGACATAGGAACTTACGCCACTAAACCTTGATGGCATAAGAACTGGAACCTTGGAGCCTCCTTGTTGCTTTGTTCTTCTTGGCAGGCCCCGGCCCTCCCTTGTCCTATCAGAAGTTAAAGCCGTATTTGATTTGATTTCAACCACATCAACTTTGCTTCGTTTTATTTCGGCATTTAGGCATCGAATGGCAAAAAAGTCATCAAAAATTTAAATTATCTTTGCTTGAAAACTTCTCCTTATATCCAAACTTATATGGCAAATTTTTTTTCACTTGCAGTTTCAATTTTTATTTGGTAGGTACAGGATTAGTATTGAAGTGAAATAGGCGGAGAATCTTGCTCTAACCACCGCTTCTTTCTCCTAAAGGTTGGTGACTCACCAAAGGACATTGCTGTTCAGCTTGGCAATAAAGAGGTTGCTGAGTTAATTCCTACTCCAATGGTAAGACCTCTTAAAAATTTTCTGCGTTCTTTTGCCTTATTTGGGTATTCATTTTTGCGGCTCAATTTTTAAAGAGCGAATAGTAACGGATAATCTTCTACCATGAAACCTTGTTGTATTTTGTGTGATGAATTTTAAGAAAGCTTTACCATATTCCTATATCATATGTCCTTTGTCGCTCAAAACACGAGAATCCATAAAGGGTGTACCACTCGTAAAATTTTTTCGTGAACATCTTTTCTTTTTTCTAATGTTTCTGTGATATTTTGTTTTTCTGTAATTTTATTGATTTTATATTTTTCTATACTTATTCATGATTTGTAGTGATTTTTATGAGTTTTACACCTTTTTATGATCTTCTCATGAATTGTGCGAAATTTTTCTAATTGCTATATCCCTCTAGCTTCCACGATTCTTCCGTTTTCTCAACAGTCTTTCTCTTCACATCTCTCTTGCTTTATAGCTGTTTTTCTCCAATAGCTAATCTCTTATCTACACTGCAATTATTTGAGGCTATTTACTACTCTTAAGTGCCTAATTTCCGGGGGAATCGGAATATGCGGGGGTGGAATGAATGCTATGAAATCTAAGATAGTAGTGCTATGAAGCTCTCTATCTTCATAAACAAGGGGCCTATGATTGTGCGAATGCAAGACGCACAGAAATATCGCGGACAGACAGGAGGATCTGTTTAAAAAATCTTTTTCGTATATGTTTTAAAAGCTTTTTACGCAGCAAATAGTAAGTTGGGGGTCCTAGTAAGAGCGGGGATTTGGAAAAATCTAACCATTTAATTAGAGGGGGGACTCCAATTAGGCACCAAAAAGTACTTATTTTGATCCACTTCACTTGTCTTCCCCACCTTGCCAGGCAGCATTACGTCATCATGGCTCAACTTAGCCCTCCCCCTAGACTAAGTTTTCCCATCCGTTCTCTATAGTTTTATAATCCTCATTGAATTGATGAATTTGCCTTCACTGGGCGTGTCTATTTGCCTTTATGTATGTAAAGAGCTTTCCTCTATTTGATCACCTTTTGATCATCTTAGTATTATCCAGATGCTATCAAAATCAACTCCACATTTCCTATTAATGCCCATTGAAGTCCTAAATCTTGATAAGTGCTAATGATATAATTTCATATGTACATGGTATTTTGATTGCACGCGATTACGTTAACTAATTGGTACAATCATTCACTTATCATCCGGTCTTCATTCCCATGCAATTTTCCTTTCCTCATTGATTTATTGGCGTTTTCCCGGGTTGATAAACTCTTGAACAGACCTTGGTTTTATGTTTTGTTGTGCTAAGTATCGCAATCTCGTCCTGGAATTTTGTTGCTCTGTTCTAACAGAGTGTCGTACTGTCACACAGGCAAGTATTCTTTGTCAATATCCAGAGTGTTGTGTTATGTGTATTAAGCTTAGGGATGTTTACCAAGTATACGAATTGATTATATTAGAAGTTGCACTCACGTTTTTCTTTATAAGAGAAAAGTTTATAAGAAATTGAAGCTCAAATGGCCAAAATCGTAAGAAAATCTCAATGCTCAATTTCCAAAGTTCAGTTTTTTGTTTACCAAATATTGATGTTGCGTCATTAGTACATTCAAAATGTTAAAGATAGAATTCAAATTCGGGTGTACAAGATTAAGAGAGATTAAGTGTTAATCGTTTTAGCCAGTTTATTTAAGTAGAAGTTAGAAGATTTTGAGAAGATCTCAAGCTCAATTTTGGGAAAAGTTAAGAAAGTCAAGGCTCAAGCAAAGGAGAAGTTTTCATAGGAAGAAAACGTATACATGTTTATTATCTATAAGAAACCTGGCTCAAGACCTATTAGTAAAAGTTTTTCAATTTTTGACCGCAATCTAGTTCTAGAAGTTTCTTTGTTTAAAGAAAAAGATTGTAATAAAAACGTAAACAAAGGGTGGAAGTAGCAAACTATTAGTATTATAGTCAAAAAAATGCTTCAATAAGAGTTTAAGTCTAAAGTAACGTCATGTCCACATCGTTGTGGGTTCAGCTTTGCGTTGAATTATCTAACGTATTGGTGAAATGTGTAGTGTGATCACGGCCAAAGTTTGTCATTTTCAAACACTCTAGTAATTGCCTGCCCAGTAAAAGATAAAATCGTTAGCATGGTAAGCGAGAGAAAATATCAAAAGTATTTATGAAATTAAATATTTTTATAGACAGATCTGCCGAGAGGGGAGCAGGGGGCAAATTTTCCCAGAGCCACAAGCTCGAAGGGGCCTCATAACAACCAGTTCTTCAAGGACTGGGGGCCTCATAAGAACACCAGCAGTAGTTTTCCAAAGTTAGCTTCTAGGCCCTGAAAATTTCTGTTCGCTTCGCTCGCAGGGGGCCTCATCTTTCTCTTTTTCCCCGGGGCTTCAGAATTCTCTCGGCGGCCCTGTTTATAGAGATTATTTTGGGTAATTCTTGGTGGGTGTTTAAGGTATTTTCCACTAAACTTGTTGTTTTCTGTAAACCATTCAACGCCAGAAAAGTCTCACTTTGTCACAGAATATTTGAATAACTAGACAGTTAGAAGTTTCTCTTAAAGTACCACCACTAGTACGGAAATGTAGTTGTCGTTAGAGGCCTCTAGAGGCTGGGGTAGGGGGAAAATTACCCCAGGGTCTCAATTTTTAGGGGGCCTCGCACGGTAATACCAGCAGTAAGTGCTCTTTGTTTCTGTTCGCTTTGTTCGCATGAGACTTCGTCTTTATCTTTTACACCAGGACCTCTGAAATCCCTTCCTGGCTCTAATTTAATCAGTAACAACTTTTTATTTATTAGCGCTGGAAATTTTCGCTTCTTGTTGTTATGAAATAAATATATTATCACCCCTTGTTTAGAACTGTGCCTAGCTTTAACCATCCTAGCCTGAAATTCAACTGCAGCCCCTCTTAGCTATTTCATCTGGATTGCAAAACAAATCCCATATTGCATTTCGTGCACTTAAACTTTCCTCAAAATAGTACCGTTGTAATTGGTCATTCCTATCATATCGTTACCTTTGATTGGATTTCTTACTCATTCTTTGGATCTTTTTATCTAGCTGTTCTAACGTTCAATTTGTGGCGTTGTAGTATATTTGCTGGTTCATGCCATGATCTATTTACCGTATTAACTTTTCGGCTTGTAATTATTTTCACTGGCCTCCAGCTCGCAAATTCAATTTAACTTTCTGCTGTAATTTCAATTAATTTCTTGAAACAATATCCTTGTTAAGCAGGTTTCCAGAATTTACTTAATAAAGATACGAGCTAAGAAGATGAGTTAACTTGGATAATTGAGAAGGGATTTTCTTCGTCTTTTTGAGAGGAAAAGATAAAGACAAAACATTCCTGTACTTCCTTAGCTTGCTATCTTTAACGCATAGAATTTCCAGAAAATACGATAATTAATTTTCCAAGGTTTTTATATTAGTAGGCTAGCTACAGCTCCTCATTCATGTTAGAAAAGGGAGATAGTAGCCAATGGACTTCGATAAAGTTTACTTGGAATAAGAACATACCCTTAGTGGCTCATTCTAGAAGATTTCTTGCCTACTAAGTTTAAAAGACTTTGAGCTCTTTCTTGCATAAATTATGCGAAGTTCTTCATACAAGTGAGAGAATTTTTATGGATTTGCGTGCACTTTGTGGATATGATGGAACATTCCATAGGAATTCTTGTATCGTGTTGTTCCATTAGCAAGTAATGATTGTTAGAAAATGTCCGTAGGCATTTGGGTTTCTTTTTGCTGGCTTTAAGGTTTTTTTCACAAGAAGCGTAAACATTTTGTCTCAAGGTTTAGTAGTAAACGTTCCTTAATTTTTGGCTACATTTTAGTTAAAAATTTTCTTTGAAGCTTCTCAATTTAGCTAACTAAATTGCAGTGAAAACGTACGCAGAACGTGAATGTAGCAAACTATTTATCCTATAACAAGCAAAATTCGTCAGTACGAGTTAAATTCTAATTGTTCTTCTACAGTTTTACGTTTAACCAGGTAACGATTTCAATGTGCTATTTGTCTAAAGTTTCTTAGCACTTCCTTGTAGTTCTAAAAGTTTCTTAAATTCTAGGCTGTCTAGTTCTGCAGTAGGTTGCTTATAAACTAGTTTCATAATACACATGTAATAGGAGATTTGCTAGTGGAGCTGTTCCTCTACCAACTAATCAGAAGGCATTTAATTTCAAGCAGGAATGAGGGATTAGTTTTCTATTAAGATCGGTACAAAAATGAATGAGGGAAATTGTTGCAATGAGAATGGGAATTTATCTTGCACATGATCCCTCTGCCTATAAGCTCATATCCCCTATTTTATCAGATAACTGAAAACTGATTCAGCATGGTGCGTGTTATCAATTGAATGCATGGCGAAATTTCTGATAACCATCTTCTCTGAATGCCTCATGTCAACAAAGCTAATTAGCTCGTTTATATAAATGACAAGACCTTTATTTTGTACACTTCCTTGCTCTTTCATGTTATTTATGAAACGTTTTAGGTTGTGAGGAAACAGAGTAAAAAGGCTTCTAGCGAAACACCAGGTTCACCAAAACGAGCTCCAAAACATAGACCATCAACAAGACCAAAACAGGGGAATGCGGATGAGGATAAAGATAAAACAGACTCTCTTGAGCGTCCTGTTAGAGTTGTAGTTCAACCTCCGTCTGTTGACAATTTGCTTGCCTCAGAAACAGGATCAAGCCTGTCAAGTTTATGGCTGCCTGCGCCGTCAGCTAATGAGAATCTACCAATGGTATGTTTCTATTTAATTAATAGTTAGTAATATATTACTTATTGATAGCTGCTTTTTAGCCTTCCTTCTTTTCACTGTTTTCATCATCAACCTTCACCCTTTTCTTCAATTTTCTCTCAGTTTTTGCACCCCCTCTCCCGTTTTGCGAACCATCTTTCTAGAATTTTGCCAACCTTTCCCAAAGCTGACAGCACCTTGATCAATGATGGTTGCTATACTGTAGCTCTTTACGATGTTGATGATCATTTTCAAAGTTTTCCAAACAAGCAATATTTCTAAGCAGACTTTTATTTCTGTCTCATTGTAGGGACTTTCACGTTTTTTTTCTTTTTGTTACTTTGTTGAAAGAAGGTATTCGGACTTTGAAAATAAGATATTTACGCATCTTCGAAGGAAGGAGAAAACTGTAACGTAGATCTAGTTCTAGTAACTCTAACTCCGACCAGTGATGATATGAGAACTCTTCAGAATGTTTTTATTTCAGGCCAACGGAGCTTTACTTAACGAGCCCGTTTGAAAACGTTCATGCATAAAGCTGTGGAGGAGACAAAGTGCCATTATTTCCCTCGCCATTGGTTTCCTCCACAGCCCCTGGATCAATTGAACCACGATTCTTCTCTGTGTGATGCCATTATTTTGGAGAAAAAGGTTTTAATGATATATACCAGGCAGGCTTGAACATTTACTGGCTGATAGTGGTGTATTTTAGCCCACCATGCTTCTTGGTTGTTCTCTGTTTATTTTCAAGGTTATCACCACTCAATTGTTATATTAATTTCAGTGGGAATTGGTACACAATTTGAATCCTTGTGTACATAGTTCGTATGCATTGGCAACTGGTACACTTTATGCTCTAAGTCAGTCACTTTCATAGTATTGTGTCTTGGGCTGGACAAAGAATTCACACGAGAAAATACTCCATTTGTAATTGAAACTATTTTGTGAAGAACAACTCTGAAACGTTTACTCTACATATCTTGAACGCAATAATCAATTAACTCAACTTATCCTACGGCTGTATCTATATCTAAACTACGGACAGGAGCACATACGGCAGCGAGGCAGGTGTACTTACCAAACTGCACACGTGCTGCGCCCCCTGAGAGACACAGATGCACATTCTCAACACAAAGTGAATGGAATTATATTACATGCCTATATTGATATTTTACAATTGAATAGTTTCAACCTCTACAAATGTGAATCGGTTTGAATAGACATTTTGTATAGAAAGCATGTCTACAGGAAACTTTAGGCTGAAATTAGCAAAATTAAGAAAAATTTAAGAAACAGGCAGGCTGAGTTTCAAATAATAACTTGAATAAACTGTTTAACTAATAAATTGTTGATCAAACTAGCAAGAAAATAGAATGAACATTTATTACATGCCTCGCAAAATCTGAGCATCCTTCTTCTTGCATCATAATTACTTAATCTGGGTTGTTATTATCATTTACAGTCTTTAAATTTAGGAAACATTCAAGGCTGGCTTTGAAGAGACATTAAGAAACATCCAGGAGAGAGTTCTTCCTTAGAATAAATCCAAAGTTATCTCATTGCATGGAATTAGTTTCGATTTCTGAGTATTACTTTGGCTCCGTTTGAAGATGTTTGCATCAGTATGTTAGCCATAAAAACACTGCTTTCTATATTTATCGTTTTGATTTGCGTTACTAAATGACCAAGATGTACTAAGTGAATCTCCATACTCTAAAATTGCTAACATTTAGTTTCCACATTAAAGTGGTAGCGAAGTCTTTATTTCCTTTACTGTTGACCATGCCGCCATTTTTTCTCCTCCCTTATTAGATGTAATCTCTATGAACCATAGGCGAACCATATGTGATTAAATTACGAAGGGGGAATAGAATTTCGATAGTTTGTTTCATAAATGTACGAAAGGAGAGTTGCTTGAAAAGAAATTCGCAATTGAAGCGATTTGTATTTCTGAGTTCAGATTTCTAACATTTTGAAAACCTCTTTAGTTTATTTCTCTGAAGGTACCTAGCTTCTAATCGGTTTCATGTTAGTTTAGCTAGAAGAAGTGTACAACCGATGTTGATTTTGAGTTTCTGTAGATAAGTTGTGCATTCTTCGTCAGACTTTGTGACGCAAAGTTGTAGTGAACCAGGAATATCTTGCAAGAAACTGATTGTGAGAGATAATCTCCTTTGCATTTGTTTGAAAGTTGTGTTACCCCCATTTCATTTCAGCATCGAACAAGGACATAGGAAGTATTCAAAAAGTGGGGTACATGCATTCAGGGGGCACCCTCACATGTAATAAAAAAGCAACTATCTATCATAAAAGGGGGCACTATCTTTATAAATTTGTGAATATTGGGGGCACGTGCCCCCTGTGCCCCCCGGTTCCTACATCCATGTCAGGAAGTGAGTCTAGAGCGAATTTTTCCATCAACTTTCACTCAACTGTCGAATGTCAACATGGACTCCTTTAGCAACTTCTATTCACCCTGCAATGATTTTCTTTTGCTTCCTTATTTCATCAAATTATGAATAGACATTTAGTTATACTATTCTTGAGGCTTTCCCTCCTGTAGCATCACTACGACTTGTCTTAAAAGTAATAGTATCTTGATCTTAATAACCCATTTTTCTGTTGTTTGCTATGCCAAGCTAGGCCGGGTCGTTCTTTAAGACCTACACTAATATCGACTAAGCTCCTAGCCACAGTGAAATGCACGCAGTCATGAAAGTTTAACAGACTCGGTGATCAAGGTTGCTTTCTAAAATATTTTTAATTAGGCGTTCTGTTTCATCAATGATTGAAATTTGAGATAGATTTATGCCAGTAGTTGTAGAAAGCAAGAACGTGGAAGTATGCAGATATAGGGCATGTAGCAAGCCTTTCCGATGAAGTTCAAAGTATTTCCAGGATATTCACTGTCCAAGGAATGACCACGATTCCGTAAATTTGGACTATCATGATTCCGTAAATAGAAGTGATCATGAGTCCGTAATAAGATATGAGTTTGTACTTTCTTTCACTTTCGTTACCAGATCTCTGCCCCCTTAGCAGCTAAATATAGTTTTGTGAAGTTATGTTTGCCTTTAACATTCCCTGTTTTAAAATCATTTTAGAATCTAAATTGAAAGGATCTCCTTGTTTATCTTCTTGTAATTGTCGGTAATTTGTGCAATTACCAACTTGATTTCGGTAATTTTAACAGATATCTTTCTCTAGCATAGAGGTGCAATATTTTTTCAAAGCTTGTCAGAGATCCATCTCACTCGGTAAAATTTATTTGAATGAACAATAGTAAATTTTCTGAATGCTCCCCAGGTCTTTTCTTCTTTCGGGCAGAAATTTACAGCCCCCCTAAAGTTAACATCCACCTATAACCATGTGTTTATATCCTTTTGGGCTGTTTTTGGTTCTAAGGGGGTATGGTGTACTCTGATCGTGCAACTGCTACTCTTCTTCTGTTGTCCCTGAGTAGGTATTTGGTTGGCTTCCAACCTTTTGCGAGTTTGGTAGTACCATCTATGACTTTCCCTCGGTCTAAGTTGGTACGGCCAAAACTTGATCTGATCTAAACTCAATCCGATCATCTTCTATTACGGATAGGCCAAGAGGCGTATCAGAGACACTCGGGATCTTTTAGAGCTCAGTAAGAATGGGGCCCCGTCTTCATTGTCACTCTATATGCTACAGAAACATGTGTTTCTTGGATCCTCTGAAGGGGGGCCCCTTCAAGACCTCAGAAGCTTTACACCCTTAGAAACTGTCCTTCCCCTAGCCTAGAACGGAGCCCGTTGAGACCTGATCTATTTTTTCTCCTATAAACATAGTCTTAGAGAAAGTAATCCTTTTCACAGTTTTGCTTAGCGTACCCGTTTTCATTCTAGTACGTCGTGTTTATTTTCTATGTCATCAGCAGTGATCATGATCAAATTGGCTTATCTAACCCATCTGCTTCTATGGACCACACACCATCCTGTTGTCACCCCAACTCTTTCGGTAGCTATTTGGTCACTGGCGCTCAGTGGGGTACTTTTGTATTCCAATTCTGTGCCATGGCAGAACCTTTACAGCAACTCTTTTTGTTGAAGTGCTTTTTTAAATCATATGGTTTTTGCATCGCTTGAATTTGACCCGCTTTTACCAACTGACCCCGGAATTTCGTATCTCGATATTCCAGTGCGAAATAATTTCGTACTTTAACTTGGGCTTTCACACACTTCATTACCAGAATAACTTATCAATCCGCCAATATTCAATGTGACCCAGCGACAATGTTTTTCTCAGTAATCGCATTTTTTGATTGATTCCCCCATTGATGAGTTTTGTTCCGAATGATTTTATGGATTTTATGATTAATGATGTAACCAATGATATCTTTTCTAAGTGATAGGAGGTTTTATCAAGATACCTAGTGATATTGCTAGTGATCAGTTATCTCACTGATGATTACTGATTTGACTGATGATTATTCAAGTGCTGATGATATATGATCTCGCTCGTGATTAGCGATCTCGCTTGTGATTAATGTTTTCAATTATGATGACTGGTTTTGTTGTATGACAGTGAGCAAGCTTTGTATCAGTGATCATAGGCAATAGTCTTGCATTGCATGTTTTTTTATGGGAAAATGGTTAATATGAAAGTGGTATTCGGCTGCTCAAAAAGTTTGGAAAGTTTAGTGCTGGATTTCTGAGACTTACGAAAACTCAGGAGCGGATTCAGGATATTTTCTGACCGTTGCAAATGAGAAAACGGGAGGGTTCCCTAGAAAAAAATTGTCGTGACCACGCCCT
>OLMO02000325.1:7169757-7229110 GCA_900291935.2 Cassiopea xamachana
CCCCTTCAATTTGACTGGTGATCATCAGACCAAACCCAGTAAATGTTGTTATGACGCTAGAAGGGCTGAACCAAAAGAAAGACTGCACCATAAGCATAAGCGATCGGGTTATTAACTGTCACAATAAATGGCAAAACAATTCATCTACATGTATTAGATCATGTATTGATACCCTCTGAAAAGAATATTCTGAGAAGAGGAATCTTTACTCAACCAATAAAGAACTACGGGGTTCCAAGAAACTGAAGATTTCAGCGAGGTTTGCATCGCTGGAAATCTGACGGTTGCAGCTGCAACGGTTGCAACCGTCTGTATCCGCCCCTGAAACTTGTAAATCTATATTTGTTTTTAAAATCCGATTTATCTGTTTACGAATTATTATACCGTAAATTCTCTATTAAGCCTCCCTCGAGGTTTATTAATTTAGAAGGGGTCTTCTTGGAGAGGGGGCTTATAAGAGAGGGGGGCTTTTCAGAAAGGGGGCTTAATTCATATTTTTAAAATTGTCAGTAGTTAACTAAATAGCTGCTGTTTGAGAACAGAGAAAAATACTCAATGGTTTAATTTATACATCATTATTTCACAGCAGAACAAACAAAATTGGAAAATTCTTTAGTAACCGCTGATAAAGAACGTTTTTATCCGCAGTAAGTCGATAAATGACTGATTATTGATAGCATGACGACTATTGCTTTCAAAGCGTGATCTTGCTTAGTCTACTTACTTCTATAAAGCTTACTTACGCTTGGTAGTATTCAATATTTTCTAGGTGGGCTTTATAAATTTTTTGGTTTAAAATGGGGGCTTCTTGGAGAGGAGGGGCTTAATTGAGATGAGGGCTAAAAAGGGCTTTACGGTATATGTTATGTTGGCTACCCTCTAGCAATTTACTTTACACTAAGATTTATCACTCTTTCAAAATGTATATGGGGGATTTTTCACTTTCCACTACAGTATATGCGCAAAAATTGCAACTCAAAACTTTTGCCAAAAAAATCTTAAAGTTTTGACGCTGGAATCGTGAAAAGTTAAGGAAGTTTCGTTACTAGGCCAAAAAAACTTTCTTATAAATAAGCTTGTATTGAGTTTTTGATTTCGGATCCCCTCTCATATCTTTTCATCACTACAACTGTTAGTTCTTTTCTTGTCAGCGAAGGCCTCTGCAAGTTCATTTCTTCTAGAAGTTCTGTTTTAGTTTAGTTTGCAGAGGCATTCTTTGTAGCCCTTTGATATGGTTGAAATGTTTGCTCTTACTATTTACGCAAGGCGTAATTCCTTTTTTTAGTTATACAAGTTGATACTCGTACTGCTTATTCTTTGATCGTGTTCTTACTGAATGTTATCTGCCATTCCACCTATCAGCCGTGGATTTTTAAATACATTCTCGGCCAGTGTTAATCCTGTCAGAGTTTTATTTCAATCTCACAATTGTCTGCCATTCAATATCAAGTATATACTTCTAATCCTTATTCCACATGTTTCGTACTTTGATTCCATTGTGACCTCCTCTTGAAACTGATTATAACAAGATCGTTCATGGACGTGGAATTGGATTTTGCTACGAAGGAAGTGTTGTAGAAATTCCTCTTGTTAGCTCTAGATGCAATCTTGTCCAGATGAAAAGGCAGGTGAGCGAGCTGTTTAGCGTAAGTCATTGTGCTGACCTCGCAGTCTCGTAGAATTGTCTCATTTTGGCAACTGTGTCCTTCCATGTAGTAGGTCGGTAAGTCGAAAATTTCCATCAAGATCAATGCTGTTTTTACTGCAAGACGCCATTTTGAGTTGTATCAACTATTTCCAGCATGTTT
Organism: Cassiopea xamachana; assembly: GCA_900291935.2. Classification (NCBI taxonomy): domain Eukaryota; kingdom Metazoa; phylum Cnidaria; class Scyphozoa; order Rhizostomeae; family Cassiopeidae; genus Cassiopea; species Cassiopea xamachana. The sequence continues at coordinate 7,171,566 of OLMO02000325.1, forward strand.
ATGAAGTTATTTGGGTGTTTGAAAGTTAAATAAATGTAAACTTCGCCAGCACTCACATTTGGAATTCTAAGAATTCAGTGGAAAACAAGACATCTGAGTCTACGTTCATACTGCTCCGGTTAAAAACGTAGCTGTTGTTGGAAATAGCCGTTGTCTGTCCACACTTGCCCGTATTCGTAAAAGAAAAGTGAAAAACCTGCCCGTTTTTGCCTTCACACTGCTCACTAAATCGGAGGTTAAAATGTCCTTTTTTCGTGCTTTTATTCCATTCATACTGCTGAACTGTTGCGTTCAAAAAGATCTCTTTTTGTAATTATCCTCTTTAAAGAGCGTTTTTGAAAACCTTGGTTTTGTGCGTTTTGTGCGTTTTGTGCGTTTTGTGCGTTTTGCGCAAAAACGGACATGTTTCTCTCATTTTTTTTACAAAAACAGAGCAGTATGAACGGATCATTAGCCTTCTCTTGTTCTTTGTATAGTACGTAAAGATACTTTTTCCATGTCACTATCTTTTAATGAGCCATTGAATTAGCGTTCGCCACGCCTCAGCTTTTAAAGGTTTAATTTCATCAGATATGTGAAATTTTCTAGTGTTTCCTTTTTCATATTACCTGCATAGAGCTTTCAGTCCAGTGTGACGGGGTGTGTTTTGTAATGAACAAGGTAATAGTTTTGTTCGCGATTCATGGTGATTTTTTTGTATAGCATTGTGTATTGCTGCTGTATCCATGTTTGATTGGCCTACTGTTTTCCTAACGGATAAAACCAGTAGTTGTCGTAACTTAATGGCATTCATATCTTTTTCCACAAATTTCTTTACGACATATTATTTGCTTGTTTTATAGTTGTTGTTACTATTTGATAGCGCTAAATGTTACACGATTTTTTATAAGAAACTCGTTTATAAGAAACCAGTAATAGGACGGTCAGAAAATTAAGAAACTCCATTATTTTGTTCAACAAGAAAAATTAAAAGACTGTACAATATCACTTTGTCCAAAGCAGAGTACATTGACTTGCTTCCACTCGTTAATTTGTACGATTTTTGTTTGGGAAAGGCTGTAGCTTGTTATTTTGACTGCTTGGACATTTTTCGTGACGTTGAGCGGTTACATCCACCCAGAAGTGTTCGTCTTTCAAACAAGAAGGTGAGTTTCAAGCTAGGAAATAAGAAACTAATTAAGAAGCTTTTAGTACTGGAATGCCGAAATGTTTACTTCAAATTAAGAAACTTTTAGTATTAGGTGCCTATCCAAGTTTCTTATAAAAAAACTGTGTAGTTGTCTCTTCTAAATTGGTAGTTCTTACATTAGTAGAATTTAATCAATATCAAGTGCTGTCATTAATTTAAGAATTTGATTCTCTTAGGTCTGACTGTCAAGAGTGCTTTTGATATCAACCCTCTTTCTAATTTCCCAAAAAGCACTTTTTGAAATCATATTAGAATCTAAATCAGTTTGCAAGCCGAGTGGCGCTCTCAGTGATCAAAGCTAGTGACAGTAGAGCTATGTGGATTTGCTATAGCTATTTTTTGTATCATCAAGCGCACCTTCTATAGGCGGCAAAGCCCGAAATTGTTATTGTGAAATTGTACCGCTTTAGCATATATTTTACGCGATTAAACTGTTAGTCCACTACAAGGCCATACAGAATATAACTCCGTACATTCTAAACGGATCATGTTAGCATTCGGCTCACGGTGGAGTTATAGCTAAGGATAAGAGCTCAGATTACAGTTGCAGATTAGAGATGAGGACTTAGGTTGCAGTTTACGGCTACTGATTAAGGATGAAGTTGCAGAGTCTAGGTGTAGATTCATGCCGGAGATATAGATTCAAATCAGATTCTATAAATATTCACGATTGTAGCAGTTGAGAGCTACAGATCAAGGATGAAGAGGATACAGTTTCTAGCTGTAGGTTCATGCCAGAGATATAGATTCAAATCAGATCTATAGATATTCATTATGGTAGCAGTTTACATTTACAGGTTAAGGATGAGAATTTAGATTCTAGTTTCAGATTTGTGACATAGCTTTAGTTTCAAATCAGATTCTACAGATATGTTTTGACAACAATGGTAGCAATGCATTAAATTCAATTTCCCTCTGATCCTGAAAATGTTTGCTACATGGAAGATAGAGGCTTAGATCATAGGTTTGGATGATGAAGTGTGGAGGAGCAAAGTCTTTCACAAATATCACATTGCTAATGCTTCCCTGTCGTACGTTTTATCCGCCTTTTCTTAAATGAAACCCAATGTTAAATAAGAGCTTTTTGTTCTTCTAGTGAAGTTGACTTAGATCATTGGGCACTTGGATATTTATCGACAATATTTTGCAAAGTTTGAACCATTTATGGGCTTTTGCCTTGTGGATATTTTGATATCTAAATAAGTTCTACCCCTGGAGGATCATTGAAGTTATTTGACATACTTGTTGTTAAATAGTTAAGCACTCTGCATTTTGATGTCTTTTATGGTACATGCTCATGTTTGTTTCTTTTAGTATATATTATTAATTTTTTTTCAGTATGTTTGTTTCGTTCACCTTCCTACTCTCCTTCCATTTTCTCCTCCCTTCCTCCCTCCATATCGTCCCCTCCTTTCCCCTCTCTCCCTATCCTTTCTCTCTTCATTCTCTCCCTTCTTCCCTCCTCTCTATTCCCTCCTCTCTATTCTCTCCACTCTATTATCTCCAGTCTTTTTTCTGATCTCTCCTTTCTACTCTCTACTTTACCCTCCCAAATCTCTCATCTTAATCTTCTCCGCTCAATTCTCCCCACTTAATCGTTTACTTTACCCTCTCAATTCTCTCCTCTCAACTCTCTACTTCGCCCTCTTTCTTCAACCCTCTGTCTTGTTCTTTACATGGTCTGCTCTCTCTTTATCTTCTCTCCTCGCTTGCTTCTCTGCTTTTGCTTTTCAGCCCTTGCTCCTATACCATCGTGGTTCTGTTTTCCATCAGTTTACCTCTATCATATCTCCTCATTTTGTTGCTACCTTATCAACTTTTCCCTTTTGTGTGTTTTTTCACGCTACCTTTTTTCTTCTTTATTCCTCTCTTTCTTGCATCACTTCGTCTCTCATGCACTTTTTCCATTTTCACACTCCCCATATTTATTTGAGAAGACTTTCCTTATGCTACTTCACAGCTAAATATATAGCTCAGAGTGTATTTGTTGTCGATGGCCATAAGTTTTTTCTAAGTAAAATTCAATTTTTCTTTGTAGGATGTGTATTGGCAGAAGAATACTTCTCCGAGCCAAGAAAGAAAAGCAAGAAATTTCGAAAATATTACAGATCTGACGGCTCTTAAGGAAATTAAGAAATCAGATCATCATAGCCACAGCGATGGAAGCAGTGTAAAGTCCCCAAGATACCAAATAAGGAAGAAGAGACGGAAGTACGTCACAGATCAAAAAAGTAGCAAACAGAAAAGCAAGTTAGATGAGGGAGAAATTTATGAAGAGAATGAAAAAGAGACAAAAAGAGTGAAAGATCCAAATACAGCAAAGGTAACAATGATTAACTTATAGTTTCATAATCACATGTACGTTTCTTATATAAAAAAGAAGAAACCAGCCTATAAGCAACCTAGCACTAGATAAACTAAAATTTAAGACACTGTTTGAACTGCAAGGAAGGAGCTAAGGAACTTCATACAAATACCTCATTGAAATCGTTACCAGGTTCAACGTACAGCTGTACCCACAACAATGTGAACATGGCATTGCTTAAATTTTAACTCGCACTAACCTATTTTGTTTGTTGTAGTGCTAGTAGTTTGCTACCTTCACGTTCTGCGCACGTTTTCACTGCAATTTAGTTCGTTAAATTAAGAGACTTTTAACAAACTTTATAACTAAATTGTGGCCAAGAATTAAGAAACTTCTAGTACTTGGCTTTGAACTTAGTTTTTTTACAGAAAAAGTATGTAAACCTTTTATCTAGCGGAAATTAGCAAGAAGTTGCAAAACTTGACTGCAACTTATTTTAATCGGACATTATTTAAGTGTTTCATAGTTTTTTCAACACTCCATAGATAAGGCACTCTCTTTGACATAGAAGTGTCTCCCATAGACTTACCAATATAAGATTTCTTTGACCACATTCCACTGGTGTTTGAAAATTGAACTTTTAATTCTTCTTTGGGGATGTTTCTGGTTTTCCTGATTTACCTGGCATGCCACAACGTTCCCACCGGTTTAGACCACGATCATGTTATTTGGTTATTTAGCAACACCTATTTCTGACGGGGGTATTGCATGCTATTTTACTTTCTTTTTATAAGAAACAAGTCTATAAGAAACATGAGGCTGAAACTAGGCAAAAATTATGAAGTTTCTAGAAAACACAAGCAGGCCGAGTTTCATGTAATAACTTTAAGGAATGTTTGTAGTAGGAAATTTGTGATGAAACTGAAAAGAAAATAGAAGCAACATCCAGTACATGCCTCACAAAATCTGAGCATCCTTTTTCTTGCATCACAGTTACCTAATCTGGTTTTTTTTTATTGGAAGTCTTTAAATTTGAGAAACATTTAAGGCTGGATTTGACGAAATATTATGAAACATCCAGACAGAAACCAGAGAGTTTGTTTCTTATAAAACTACGTGTAAACTGGTTATAGCCTAAACTGCTTCTTTTCTTTTTACTTGTAAGTAGATCAATCTTATCGCTTAAGCTTATAAAACTGGTCTCGATGTTTCACCGAAAAGAGGCACCGTTGATGGTCCCACAAAAGAATTGTAAGCAAGCCTCTTAAGTCGAAAGTTGTTGTGGCATTCTATGACCGAGAATCTAAAAGGAGATAATAGATAGACAAAATGATATTAGGAATTACCCACGAACCAATGAATGCCCGTTGTATTGTAACAAGGTAGACCGCTCTCCTCTGATTCCATTATGCTCAATGGATCTTGCTTCGTCTGACTTCTCCAGAGAGCGAGTCAAATATGCACTACTGGAGATGCGAATTCGAGGTGTTTCTGCCTGAGCTGGTTATGGATGACAATTTTAGCAAGTATGTTAAATATCAATACTTTAATTTCTTCTGCCTGCTTATGGCTGAAGGTGAGGTAGTTACTTGGAAGTGTTTTGATAAATGCGACGAGAACGTATGGCTTATTGTATCGCAGCAGAGAGAATTCTTCAGACGTTGCATGAAATTGTAAGGAGTGTTAGGAAACTGAAAGATTTCGTCAGTACTTTGGTACTACATGTCTTTTCTTATAAGAAACCTAGTTCAAGGCCTAGTACTAGAGGCTTCTTAACTTTTAGCCACATTTTAGTTCTAAAAGTTTCTTAAAAGTTTCCATATTTGACGAACTAAATTGCAGTGAAAATGTATGCAAATCGTGAGCGTAGCAAAGTATTAGTACTATAAGAGAAAATTGCGTCACTGCAAGTTGAGTTCTAAAGTAATGTCATGTTTGCATTGTTGTGGTACAGCTTTAAGTTGAGACAGGTAACGATTTCAGTTTGCTAATTGTCTAAAGCTTATTAGCTCTTTCCTTGTATTTCTAAACGCTTTTTGAATGTTAGGATGTCTGGTACCAGGTTGCATACAAACTGGTTTGTTATGAAAGGCAATGTGTATTGCTATGGACCGTCATTCTAATGTTTTGATCCTAAAGGATATAGGAGTTTTCTACCTGGCGTCAGGGCGGCCGAGAAAATTCAGAGAACTCAAGGCAAAAGAGAAAAACGAGGCTCCTTGTGATCAGAAAATTTTCAGAATCTAGAAATTAACCTTTGGAGAGTTACTGGTTTACTTTTTATGGCCCCCCAGACCTTGAAGAATTGGGTGTTATGAGGTCCCTTAGATTTTGAGGCCCTGGGGCAATTCCCCCCCCCCCAGCTCTTTCTCTCGGTGCCCCGCCTGGTATAGACCAAGTGTGAGCTTTAAGTCTTAAGTTTCTTTCACGAGGTGGCAGCTGCCAGTGTGTACAGGTCTCAAATTCTCGTGGTTAATAAGTATGGCATTAACCATAAAGCTTTCTCACCATATAGGACATCAATTTTGCTTATAGATATTGGCTATGCCTTCCTTTTTGGCTGAGGATTTTTTTACCTATTGTCATTACCAGTTGTATTGTACTTTGAGACGAATTATTTTGGTAATTTACTTGTTAAAATCCACGAAGCCGTTTAAATTTAGTAGTTTAATAGTTCTTAAATTCAAAATTAAATTGGATATGAAAGATTTTAATGCTTTTATGGACTTAGGATTACAGCTCCACAAGAAAAAGTCGCCGGCAGCTCTTTCATTTTAGGTTTTTATAGATTGCTACCAAAGCAATAGAATTCCCTTGTTGTACTTTCTTGTTAGCAAATGATAGAGATTTCTGTGACCTAGGATACCCGACAATCAATTGTCTCTTGATTGTTAGTTTGATGGAGTTTTAGTCCCTTATCATGTGTCTTCGTCAAGGTGTGATTCATGGGCTGCGAAGCGAGGGGTGTCTGAGGTGTGCATTTCCCCAACCTTGTTTGAAAGTGATGTTTTGATGTTTCAGCAAAAAATAGCCACCTCTTATCTGGAGCAAAGGTTACCCCCTCCTAGGGATGGTACTACGCAGGGTCCTTGGAGGCTGGAGCCCCCCAAAATTTCACAGGCGTTCATCGCCAGCTAAGTTTTTGAAGATTTATATGCACTGTCAGCACTTACTCTAAGCACTCTTCTATTGTAGTAAAGCCAATTTGAAGGGCTTGGTCCGATAAAAGTTTCTCACGTCGGCACTTTGGCAGTATCTGACCCACCAACATTTTTTTCTGATACCACCTATGCCACCTAGAGGCGGCGCCAGCCATTGCAGACTGGAGGAATTTTTGGTGCCTTGCCCCAAAATTAATTATTACGCAATTTGGTTACCCCACGCATTTCACAATCTTGCTACAGGTCCCTCACCCAAACCAAACATTTTCTCATCGAATTTGAACAAATTATAGATGTGATCTTGAGGATAAGTGGGGGGACAAGAGCCCCAGTTCCCCCGTGGCGCTGCCACTGATGCCACCTCCCCCACATTGAATAGATTTCGCCACTTATGTGACCTTCATTGCTTCTTGGTTGTCTAAATAGTTTACATGAGGACTCCTGAAGACCACCCAGCAATTTTTGGAGTTACCGTAAGCCAATCATAATTGGTGTTTTCTATGAATGAAGTTGGATTTTCAGAAAAATTAAAACAACGGACTGTATTTCAATATGCAGAGAAGCATTGGCCTGTATCCTGATTTGATATAACTTTAGATTAATCCTATTACTTCTAAAACAAATCGACAACGGTTCTAAGTTTGAAACTGAATAAAAACTGCTAGTTTTCTACAATGACAGATTATATGTTGCAAGTACTCTTACGTTATAAAAATGCCCAATTTTTTGCTGAGCCTCAATATTCTTAAATTTTCTAGCTCGTGCGCCTTAAAATCATTTTCAAATTATTCTTTGATGCCAAAGATTTAGTTTCTCCCGAAAATCAAAGGAATATACTGGAGTATTTGTTGATATCCTATTTCTTCATAAAGCAACACAAAAGTGGAACAGAACATTAAATATTGTATAGACAGTGCAGCAGTTAATCTAAAAGCACCATCATATCTCGAATACACAAAAAGTCTACGTCTTGATGAAGCTTGAGCCTTGCATTGTTCTTAAATTATTCTTTAATTTCGGCGGTTCTGAGCCTGAATATTCTTACAAACTTTATTCTTATAAATAAGATAGTATTTTTGGATACTCGACCCGTGGCACGACATATGCAGTTAAATTGTGCGTTGCTTTTGCACATTGTGTCTGCATTTTTGCGGTCTTTTTTGTGTATTAGGAGTATTATGTGAAGCCTGTCAAAAACACTCACATAGCCCCCTTTTCATCCCTAAGTAACTTCTAGAGCTTGCAATGCCCTCAAAACCCTAATATGTCTATTCGTGGAGGGATCATCCTTATACATGCTTTAAGATTAAATTGGAGACCTTCTGTCTATCTCTTAATAGACTCAGATATTTATGCATCATTGGTTTCAATTACTTTCAATTCAGCTTATTTCTTTTTTGCAGTTGTTCAAAAAGAAAAAGCAAGTCTCGGCAGTGAAGAAGAGCTCAATAAAAAAGCTCAAGAGAGTCGATGAACAAAGGTGAGGATTGTTCAAGTTCTTACTTTCTCCTGTACTATGCTACCGTTATTCGCAAATTTTGCATAGAAGCACAACAGGCAGTCTTAAAATGAGTCTTAAAACCTTCTCCAATAGCTAGAATTATTCTCAACGATAAGTAAAAAGGGACTACTGTTATAATTGGTGTTCATCATAAGAAAGCAGCCTTTATGTGATGCTCTTAGCAATTCGGTGACGAAGTGCTAGGCAAAATACTGCAACGGATCGCTTGTTACCGCTGAATCTTGTGTTTCATACACTTCTCTGTGCTATTCTTAATGCACGGTGAAATGCCACTATTTGATTATGTGCGTCTTGTACATGGGATGTTATTGTCTTGGACCTGTGGCCCTTCCCATGTAAAACGACCACATTTTAGGCCAAGTCCATAGCATCAGGATTTTCACCCCAATGATATTTGGCCTTGTTGGTAACGAAGTAGTTCACTGCATCCGATTGGCAGCTGCGCATTGTTGGTAACCTCTGGGGAGCTACCAGTAAAATTTCCCAACAACTTTCCTTAGGTATAGCCTCTCTCAAAAATGGCAATTTTGCTTGCTTTTTCTGTTTATGTAGTGTTATTAAACTTCAACGTAGTAACAAAAGTTTCAAAGTTAGGCCAGATTTTGCTATATGGTGAGCTAGAGCCTCCTCCACAGCCACTGTGACACTGCTCATAGATTTTCTGCGATCTTGACGATGTAAATATTATTAGTAATATCTAATAAATCACGATAGCCTGTGTTGTGCGTTTAAATGATGGTAGAATTCTCTATGATCACGAAATGTTTATAAAATCCTATTTAGTGTTTTATATTTTTGATTATCTTTAATACCAATCTAATTATTTTTGTGCGTTACAACAATAGGAATTAATTGGTCTGCAAACTCTTATGGCCGCAAATCTCCAGATCTTCATGTCTCATTACGTCGTAATGACTATCGGAAACCACATCTGTGATAGATCAGTGCAAGAAGCCACTATCATTGCTTCAAACGAAAACATTGTCCCAAATTGAATTTCAAGTATCCAACCCTCTTATCCCATCACCTTTTGGAACCTCTCTCCCCTTGTAGTGGGCCCCTTGAAAATCAGCTTCATTCCTGAAGGGTGAGCCTCCTTAAATACATGAAATGAAATAAAATCAACTCAGGTCAATGAAACCCTGTTTGAAAAAAGTTGTGTCGCGTATCGAGTAGGTAATCCAGGAAATACTGTACTTCACGTTGACTCTTGTAGCTTTGCTTGCATTTACATGAAGTACTATCACCATCATCATCATCATCATCATAGTCTCTTATCCTTCATCCTTGCCCATTCAATGATGTTATTCATTTAGCTTTCTCTGGTCTACCTCTGCTCCTCTTGCCATCCACCATATCCTCTAATATTGTCTTCGGTAAGCTACCAACGCCCTATTTAACTACATAACCACACCATTTTAGCTTCCTTTTTCTCACCACTTCTAACAAATTCACGATCTTTCCAACTTCTAATTCCATACAGTTTTTTACTTCTTTATTTATGAAGTAACATAAGGAACATCATTTACTCTTCATTTTTGTATTGATGTCTTTCATTTCTTTCCAGGGAGGAGGAAGAATACAGCATTGCCTCGCCTGTAAGCCAAAATAGATCCGAGGCTACCAGTGGATTAGCGAGTCCTCGCGTGCGTGGACGAGCTGAATTGAAAGTAGACTTCATGAACAAACTAAAGGAAAGCGAAAGCCATAATGGTGACTTGGCACTTGAGCAGAACGGTACAGATGAGCAGAGACAGCAAGCAAAAGGGCTAAGAGAATTCTTGAAAAACTCTCTCGTTTCCCGAAAAAGCCCTGCAAATACAGACGAAGGATCGTCCTCGAAAACAGGGACGCTTGAGCGGAAGAAAGGGAAAAATAATAGATTGATTCAGGCAGAACTGAAAGAGCATATGAAGCTCACGCCAAAGGACATTGACGCGTTGATAAAAATGGAGGCTTTAGAAAGCATGAAAAGTAGTGGCAGTCCACCTGGAGGTCAGATAGTTAAAGAAAAGAAACCTGGAAAGAAAGTGAAGAAAAAAACTTACGAAGAAAGCAAGAATGATGAGGAAATTGTTATTATCAGATTGGACCCTGCATTGGAGATGCCAAAGAAGTCGAGGCGAAGTGGTGAGCGAAAGTCATTGGAAAATGGTGTAAGTTCTAAAGATGGTGTGGATACATTAAGGAGAGAAAAAAGCAGGTCAAAAGGAACTAGAGGGGCTGATTTTGTGGACACGAGCTTTGAGAGAGGCACTCTAGGGAGGGAAGGTGTTGATAGAAAGGGGGAAAAATCAAAGGCAACTGGAATGAAAAGTTCGGGAAAGAGAGAAAAGAAACTAGAACGCAAGGATTGGCCAAAGGTTAGAAAATATTTTTTTCGTTTCAAGAAATGGAATAATTGAGATTACCAAGCAAACTATGTAGAATTAGCGGAAGTTCCCAGATGTCTTTTGTTTGTAGTTTCACTATAGTAGCTAAGTACTTTCCAAAATATTTCAACAGGTGTCCCACAAGGGTCTGTGCTTGGCCCCTACTATTCAATATATTTTTATATACGAATATACGATATGTTTTACTTAGATCTAGAATCTGAATTCTGCAATTTTGCGGATGATACAACAATTTATGCGACAGATCTATTGATACCGTGATAGTAAAACTAGAAGATAGTTAAAAAATTCATGATTGGTTCAAAGAAAACGGAATTTGTGCAAATCTAGCAAAGTGTTAGCAATGTTTATGGGTATTAGGATTAACAATTCCCTCCTTTTTTAATATTGATGGACAGAAAGTAACGCAAAATGAGCATTTAAAATTGCTTGGCGTCCAAATAGACAATAAAGTACATTTTGATATACATGTTTTGGAGCTTTATTAGAAAACAAATCAAAAACTATGTGCTTTTTCAAGAATAAGACCATTCCTCAATAGAGAAAAAGCTAAAATACTCCTGACATCTATTGTTATGTCAAATTTTTCATATTGCCCTCTGATATGAATGTTCTATAGAAAATCTGCTGACAAAGAGATAAACAGGACAAATAAGCGTACCTTGAGGTTATTGTATGAAAATTATGACTCATCATTTGAACATCTTGAAAAGAATGGAAGCATTACTGTACATCAAAAGAATTTACAAAATCTCATGACTGAAATTTACAAGACAACAAATAAAATAAATCCTTCATATATTTGAGACTTTTTGTAGAAAAGGATATTGCCTTAAAACCTCCGTACCAAAGTACTATGCACCCTTCCACAAGTACAAACAAATAGATTGGCTTTGATGGAAGCGTAATTTTCCAGTAAATCACAGAAAAAGGACGACGAGAATAAGAGACATGGTTGCATTATTGACTCTTCCAACTACGACATTTCTAGAATTATATAGCCATTACCATGATATGCAACAAGTACAGACGTTGAACTTTTCATATATCATGATAATGTCTAAATATTTTTGGAAATTTCGTAATTGGAAAAGTTAATAATGCAACAATGTCTCTTGTTCTTGACGTCTTTATTCTGCGAAACAATTAGACATGGACTGAACTCTCTCTCATTTAGAAGTAGTCTCCAATGGAATACTCTAAAGGATGAAATAAAGAGTGCTGGCACTTTAAAAAAATTCAAAAGATTTATCACAAAGTGGGATGGCAAAGCATGTCATTGCTTAATTTGCCAATAAGTTTTCTTTCATTTATATTATAGTCAATTCTTTGTTTTTCTTTTGTTTTAATAGTTAGTTTGCATTTGTTGATAGCAACTATAGTTGTAACTAAATTTAAATATATAAATTTAAATAAATGTATATATTTAAATAATTATATATGTATATATTTATATTAATATTTATGTACCATATATATATATATATATATATATATATATATATATATCAATTAAAATTACAAATACATATCTCTCTAAATACAAGTAATTTGTATCTGACTGACGAGGTTACATTACGTTAGCAATTAGTATGAATATAAATCCAAAGCTTCGTGTGTATGTAGGTATGATTTTTGTTGCGGATATTTATAGCTTGCTGAGGTGCCATGAGGGGTGCAAAATTTCCTAATTGGTTTACTTAAGTCTCTTTCAGCCCCGTAGCATATGCTCGTTAAAATGGCTCTGTATCATTAGCCTGAACCATATTTTTTTCGGAAGATTTTAGCTGCTGTGTTCCTTTCGACCATTGTTGCCATGTTGACTTTACAAGCTCTAAATCTCTTGAATCGTCTGTTTTTACTTACATTTAATTATGTGTGTGTGTAGGGTTTCATTTTGTTTTACTTTCAGTTTGAAGTTATGGTTGATGAGACTTGTGAAGCCGAACCGGGACCAAGTGGGAAGTCAGCATCGCCCAGTCGAAGTTTTAACCAAAGTCCCGAAAGAACACATCGCAGTAGTCATCAAAATACGAAGAAGCTAGATACTCCTTCAAAGGAGTCGACATTCGAAATGATACACAAACTGGAAAAACGTTTTAAACATTTCTTGAAGTTAACAACGGAAAGGCTTGATGAGCAGAAACAGATTGATAATAAACATTATAGTGATTTAAAAAATGATATTACAAGCATGGAGAAGAACATAGAACGGACTACTAGAAACAGCACCATTGAGATTCTAGACAATGTCACAAAAGAGCTTGATTGTACAATGAGGAAATGGGCAAAAGCCCTAAAAGGTGTGAAACTTGAAGAGAGAAGAGACCTTTCCAGTAGCACAACCTCATCAACCTATGATATTGTGCGATCGTGTGAAGAGGAGGGTAAGGTTATAACGAAAGCCATTGTGCAGCGGTCTCATCCTGATAAAGAGGATGTTATTGATAATGGTTTTACTACTTCTACTCCAGTTAAAATTGCAAAAGTAGCAAGTAAAGTGAATGGGCATGTAGTTAGAGAAGCCCCTGACGAGCAAACGGAAATAGTGAATGACAGCCCTTTGAAAGAAGTGACCAATGAGAGAGCTGAATTGTGTAGCGGATGTGAACATGATGGTAGCGTTGAAGGTGAATGTTTGGTTTTGAAGTGTTTTTGTCTTGTGTATTGTTGAAGATATCATTAGGTCTTTTATCATTCGTAAGTCAAATTTAATGGTTTATCCGAAGATCTCTAGGACTATAAAGAAAGCCATATGAATGAATTATGAGGGTAGATAATCTACCTCTTTGTAATAATTGACATGAGTAATCATATTTATCTACGCAATAATTATTGAATTTTTGTCATAGTGAGTCTTTGCTGTATATACTTTTCTGCTTTGGTTGTCTTTCATAAATTAGCACATTGGAGTATAAATAGACTTGAAAATGTATAGCAGGAATTTTCTATTTTAAGGGCCGTTTACTCTCAGGTGCCAGATAAATTTCCCTCCCGCTTATTAATTTTTCGATTTTTTCCAACCCCGCGGACCTTATTAGGACCCCCGTTTATTTATTTTAAGGAAATTGACATGTTTTACAAACCCCTCATTTCATTTCCTTTCTTTGTTAGTACTATATACGCCTAATTTTCATGGCAAAATAGCGTACTGCTGTATATATTTTAGTTTCATGTTTTATGGCAAGCTGTTTTTGTTCATTCCTTCCTTGTATAATCATTCAAAGCCTTTTCTAAAATTCCAACCCCCCCGTTTATTTTGACCCCCCGTTTATTAAATTTCGGAATTTTTTCCGACCCTCCTCTTTATTAGGACCCCCCGTTTATTTGACACTTGAGAGTACTTAAAGACTGAATTGTAATATGGATAGCTTTAATGCAGTAGGTGAAGGTTTTCTGCCATCCCAACTAGGTTAAATTGTTGTGTCTGAGAGTTCTTCTTAATCAACACATCTCGCAAGATGTTCTCCACAATTTTGCACAATTTCACGAGACAGTTACTTTGTTCCATGAAGCATGTATTCATATTCGCGAGGTGGATATTCAGTTTTGTTGACAACTGTTGGATCTGTTGAGACATGCCCAGTTTGGCGCATGTTTAATTCACCATCTGATGTTGAAGTATCGTGCATCTGTGATGTGTTACCGAATTCTTAAAATTTTCTCTCTTTATAGTTATTGGAGAAGGACGTGCTGCCCCGCAGGGCCGCTCTGATGAGTCGTCACCATGCCTACAAAATCGCTTTCCTGGTGATGGAGATCACATGAGCCTCGAAAAGTGGTATCAAGAACAGCTGAAACAGGCTGAAGAGAGATGGCGGATAAAAGCAGAGACAGATCAGCAGGCTTTACGTAATCGTATAAAAGAGCTGGAAGACACGTTATTTGAGTTCACGGGAACGCATAACACGATGGTATAGGTCTGGAGGTTGTCGTTTTGATATTCATGGCAAGTTGTCATCACTTTTGTGCAGCATATGGAGAGTAATTTGACCATTACGTGTCGTCTTCTCGTCAAATTGCCAGGATGTTTGCGGCAGATTTTGCCGACTTGCCCATCTGTCATACATATTTAAACGCAAGGAAGATTGTGCCTCGAAGAATTAGAGGAGAGTAGAAAATTTGATGCTACATATTAACATAGACTCTAAAGGTATTGCTTGTCCGTGATCAATAGGGCACATAGCTTCTAGAGTATCGGCGAATTCGTTGTTTTTAAGAGATATAGAATCGAGTAGAGTTAGGCTGCTAATTTTTAAGCATCGCTACTGCGGTCTATAGTGTGGGTTGTGATTTGAAAGTCTTGCCATAGCTTAGGCATTTGGATATAGAATTCTTATGCAAACCTTTTTTAAATACAGCAAAAACCCGCACATAAGAACCTTCATAAAATAAGAACCCAAGGCCTGAAACTTTATATTTTGATTTCAAATAATTAGAACTTTTCAGCCGCATATTTTAGCTATGTTCTAGTTAATGGTTCATTTTCCTACTGGTAAATAGACTAAGCTTGCTTGCCAATCAACCCCTTTCATGGATGCGCCAAAAATAGTATATAAATTTTCTGATAAACAGGTTCACACATTTGTTTTTAACCACAAGGCTTTGGGTGGCTAACTATATTGCCATAAATTCTCCATGCTAAATTGTCAACTATGATTTTCCTGGAATTTTTGGACCCTGCACTAAGAACCAGCACCCTCATTACTGGAATTGCCTCGTCACATAAGAAGACGAGCAAGCTCAATCCAAAGTTGTAGTTTCTTATATGCGGGTTCTTACTGTACTAAAGTGATTACGTCATAAAAATATTATCTTTGGAGTTTCTATAACTTGACCACATTAACTAAATGAGGATTATAAATCAGGCCTCTTTGTGCAACTTTATTTGGGTACCTTGAAGACGCAATGCATTATGGCCATTTGATGCAAAGAGGTCTGCTATGTAAACCACTGTATTTTTAACTCAGTTCCCAAATGTTTATTACAGTAATTTGGCAGGAACTATGCCAGCATTAAATTAAGTATATCTTTGTCATTATTGGTCAGAAGAAACCAAAACATGACAGTGGTGGTTATTTCAAAATGCTTTTTCAGAATATAAAACCAAACTTACTGTATTTTTAAAATATCTCTTTTTGACTTCGTACTTTGGTCCTCTATCCTTGACGTTTTTCAGTAGTACGTGTATCCTTGAAATTAGTACTAGTAGAATGGGCTAGTTGATGATAAAAATTTCATAAGTGCGCCTTTGGTACGTGAAAGACTTTTATTCATGCCATGTATTGTCATATAATAGATAATTCGCACCTCTTAGGCCCCAACTTGTCGTGTTCTCAACTGATTCCTCCTTGTTGCGAGTATATTTTAGAGTTTTTCATACCGCAAAATCTGTTCGAACTGAGTCCGCTTTCTGAATATTGTATTTCTAAGCGTTATATAAATCCGCAGTGAATTTTTGTTTCAGAGTAAAACCATTGCTATGAAAACGCCCCTCTTATTTATTAAGCCCAACTCTTTCGAGCGGGTTGCCGTTATGCATTGTTTCATCCCGCGTATACATACCTATTGAAAATCACAGAAAAGTAGCTATGAAGATATATATATATATATATATATATATATATATATATATATATATATATATATTTATATGGAAAATTAGAACTTCAGCAGTTTCGGTGATTTTCAGACCTTCTATGATGTTATTATCTCCAAACATATAATCTATTATTCTGAATTTTGTCAGACATCTTCAAGTTTTATTCTTCAATTTGCCGTAGGCCTTTATCAACCTTTGGCATTAAGATGTAGATAGTAGCTGGTCCATAGTTTTATAGATTATGGCGTATACACTGCATCACCTCCAGTCCTTGCGATAAAATATTCTAATTTATGCTACGTTTTAGTTTTTAATATTTGATTAGTAGAACGTAACCTGACGGTGTTCCTTATTTGCTTTACATGTTTTTGTCCCAAGAAACCAGTTTATAAGCAGCCTAGTACTAGACAGCCTAAAATTTCCCTGGTTTAAACGCAATGCTGAACCAAACCAATGTGGACTTCGCATTGCTTTCGATGTTAATCGCACTGACTTATTTTTTTTGTTGTAATGCTAATAGTTTGCTACAT
Organism: Cassiopea xamachana; assembly: GCA_900291935.2. Lineage (NCBI taxonomy): Eukaryota > Metazoa > Cnidaria > Scyphozoa > Rhizostomeae > Cassiopeidae > Cassiopea > Cassiopea xamachana. The sequence goes on from OLMO02000325.1 coordinate 7,188,268, forward strand.
TACCGTTTTGTTTCTTTCTTTCATTGAGTTCGCAAAATAAAGAATCATTTAGCAAACTTTTAGAGCTAAATGTGGCCAAACGTTAAGAAACTTTCAGTAGTTGACCTTGAGCTAGTTGCCTTCTAAAAAGTACGTGTACATGGTAAATCTTATTGGCAAAAAATGCAAGTAATATGACCTCATTCATTTCGATACAGTATCTGTACTTTAACTCTAAGTTATCGAACAGGTCGTAGCATTCGATAGCCTTTTTGTAGTTTGAAGATGCTTCCACTCATTACGTTGTTACAGGTAGAATTGTCTTATAAGTGTGATACAGATTTTTCATGCCCCAGAGTACGTTTGTGCATATGTACATTAAACTAATTAATTCGCCGTCTCTGTAAAGCTGTAGTAAAGAAATATTAGTATTTGTGGAAAGAGATTATTTTCCCATCAGGCTATTTAAATATCGAGGATTTTATCCCCTTCGTTTTATTCTTGTATCCACTTCTTGATATTTGAAAAGGGTTTTAAGACAAAAACTGTGATGGTGCTCCTAGAATGGAAGACGTGGGTAGATTTCACACTTTTTCGTCAATTTTTAGCTTTACGTAGACAATGGTAGCTTTAAACATAGCCACTACTGGGTGTTAGGCCCAGGGATGCTCTCTTGGTGGCCAAATAAAAAAGTAGAAGTCACTGTTTTTAGCCCAATAGCTTTGATTTCTTTTAGCTTTTAATAGTAATAGTGAAAATGGTTTTCATGATATTCATTATTGATCTTGGGAAATCAAAGGGAATACGGACCTTACTTGGCTGTGAATTAAGCTGAGTCGTCGTACCTTCTTGGCCCAGATGCCAAGCGTCCTTAAAGATGCAGCATTTTTGCAGCATGTGGAGATTTATGTAAGACACCCTAACCCCTTTGTCACGGCTTTTTGTCGGAAAGAATTGTGTTGAATTGGTCTTAAGCCATGTGACTGGAGCCTATAGCTATGCTGGAGCCATTTGGGCCTATATTGATTAGAGTTAGTGAAGATAAGCATTCGATATTCAATATAGACATTTAACAAAAAGGTATACTGTATTTTTAGCGTAAATGAAATAGTTTTTAGAAGAAAGATTGTAATAAGAAATGACCAACTACAGAACAGAAACTCTTGGAGCCATGGGAAATCGGTGAGGTAAGAGCCCCATAGTATTCCTTCAAATAATGCAAAAACTTATTTCCCTGAAAGCCGCTGAGGGACCTCTTCAGTACCTCAAAAGCACGGGGGCCTAGGAATTAGTGTTGTCTGTGGTAGGTAGACTGATGCTCACTTGTACATTGTGGAGGAGCGAAGAACAACAACTGCCTAACAAGAATTTGGCAACATGGCGGCTGCGTCGTTAAAAAGTGTGCTAGGGGGACTGCCACGTGTATCCTTTCCCTTATTGATATATAAATATATCAGTCATCATGTTAGGATAATTAATGGTAACCGGCTACAGGCCTAAGTTTTTGAGTGATTTATATAAGGTCTTATGTGATTATGCACTTCTTTACATGTTATGCAGGTAGTTGTGAGATGTATAAAATACATCTAATTTGAAAAAGAAATTCGTGAAGAGTGCAATGATAAGAAATAATAACTATTCATGTCTGTAATAAACTCCAGCTTTCCTTATCAGTACTTCCAGACTTTTCCTAGACTCTATTTTTTACGGGCATTTTCATCACAAAGAAATCTGAGCGTATGTTTTACTAAAAGTTTTAGCAGTTCAAATTTGTATTATTGTTTATTTACTTGTAATTTTTAGCTCTGTAGACTGTTTCCTTTGAGATTCTATGTCTTTCCTAACTTGAGTGGCTCAACGCTGCAACCTCAGCACCATAAATGAATCCTTTTTGCACATTTGCTCTTCTCTAGGATGTTGTCATCGTTAGTGCCGTGAGAACTCCTATTGGATCTTTTAGAAGTTCTTTAGCGTCCATTCCAAGCCCAAAGTTAGGTTCAATTGCCATAAAAGCTGCCATAGAAAAAGCAGGTATATTACCAACATCTTTTGATGAGAAGTGCATCTTGTATCATAAATGGGACAGCATATTTGACCATTACTCATTTGGCTGCACATATTTAAAGATATATCTTGATTTTTCTTCCATGTTTCCCCAATATGTTCTATTGAGGGTAAGTCAAGGCCTGGAAAGTGCTTCTGGTATGGCCCAGCTTAATGATGATGGTGTTTCCTTATGTTAGATTGTCTTCTGTTGTACCTGAAGTTGATCTAGCAGCAATGTAACTAGGTATGACGTCTATAGCAAAAAGATATTTTATAGTTCTTTGTTTTATTTAGCCATGCAGTGGCATAACCAGCATTGGTTGGGGTTAGGACAACTCCAAAGGGGCCACAAGCTTTTGAGATGCAGAAAGGGCCCCTGAGACATTTTAAGGAAGCAATTTTTTGTATTATTTTGAGGAAAGGTTGAGATGGGGCCCCAATCTTGCCAAATTCCTAAGAGTTCAAAGCATCTCTGCCATGCCCCTGTAGCCATGCCTATATACCATCTTTTGTCTTCTCTGATGTTGTACTGCTTGACTTTGTCTTTTTCTTTGAAAGGTATCCAACCAAGTGATGTTGGTGAAGTTTATATGGGCAATGTCTTATCAGCAATGTCTGGCCAAGCACCTGCAAGACAAGCTGCCCTTGGAGCTGGAATCCCTACTACAACACCTTGTACAACTATAAACAAAGTTTGTGCATCAGGAATGAAAGCTGTCATGATGGCATCACAAGCAATTGCAACAGGATGTCAGGTTTAGCAGTGTTTTGATGTTCTTGTCTTTGTTATTAAGAATAAGAAGAAGCAACTAATCAGTGATTGAAAGGAAACATACTGCTGATTTGCACAATATTTAGTCAACTTTTGTTTAGGAGCCTGGTTAGCCCAGTATCATGTGATAGAAAAGTGTTTCATTTGGCTAATGAAAACTGCAAATTGATTCTCAATTGGTGAATTTAAGTCTCCTATTTGGCACCTGCTGATTACAACTTATAGACACTCTGTGCTGCTGTCACAGTAAAGGACATAAAGTCACATATTCCACATACTGCAGTCTCTTGCAATTTTTTCAGAATATATACACCAAAAGGACAATTTTACTGGATGCTGCACAGAAGAATCTTTACCACTTGTACTTAACATTTGCTGAAAAGATGCTAACATAATATGCACAAATAAAGAAATGCTATGAAACATCATATCATATTTTATCACATAGTTCAAGCACGTGTTAGAATTTATTTGAATCCTACAGCAACACTTTGTAAATAGGCAGAAGGAACTGGGAGCCAGAACAATTAATTGTTAAAGGACAGAATATACTATGTTGCATATATTGTTCCTTTTTGAAAAAAGATATACTTAGCACTTGTTTTGAAGTATGTTGATAAAACCAATAGGATTTTTGATAATTGCTAGTATTTGATCATCAGGATATAATGATAGCTGGTGGTATGGAAAGTATGTCCAATGTACCAAATTACATTGGCAGAGATGTGCCTGCTTATGGAGGTTTTAAAGTAGAGGTTTGTTAAATATTCTGAAATAGCAATTCTATTTATATTGTATGACAATATTAAGCTTGTGTGTTGTTAACATTGATGCCCATAGCAAAATTGTTCGCATTGTAAGCAATTTTTAGTTTGAGCATTAGTAGCTTGGTTTATTTTGATTTCATTATTATCCTAACAGCATTGTCAATACACTTTATTTGAGGTAGACTTCACAATTATATTCCTTTTGAGAATTTTGCTTGAGGGCTGTTTTCATAGCAAGCCATACAAAGCATCATAAGAATATAAAATATGAATTTTTAGAAAAAGTTTAATCATTGGCTTTTTACAATTTTAATCATTGGTTGCTTTTCAAACCTTTGATTTTTCTAACTCAGCTTTATGAGGAAAAGTAGCCCTAGATTTTGCATCATTAATACTATTTAAGTTTACCCGTCGTTAACTCAACTTACATTCCTTAACAGCAAATAACTGAACGTGCACACTTTCCTCCTTCACAGTTCTTAATTTTATAGTACCTCCTAAAGTGCTTATTTGCTGCTCATATATATATATATATATATATATATATATATATATATATATATATATATATATATATATATATATATATATGACACTAACGGTTTGTCAGATTTGACAATAAACTTTGTTGTAAAGTATGCATTTTATCCTTCAACAGGATGGAATACTATTTGATGGTCTCACTGATGTTTATAACAAATTTCACATGGTTTGTAGTTTACAATTTGATGTACATTTGTTGTATTGGTCTATAGAAATCTTAATTGGATTGCAAAGTATCATATCAACCCCTGATAGGCAATTTCTTTTTCTTGGCATATACATGCAACTTCCAAGGTGTGCAAAATATCCCATGTCATGATTGCTTTGAAGTTGCAGATTGTCATTGCTAGTTCTGTAAGTTTTTATGATGACTTCAATGTTCATGGATTGCTATTTCTGCTAATTTTGAACACCCAATCCCATCAGAAATGACTGCGATCAATTATTTACTGAGTGATATAACTTGGTAAATACATGGGGCATTGCTTTCAAGCTTAGTTTTTCAAATGTCATATTCCACCATACACCACCACACACCACCACACTTTTAGATGGTTTAAGGTGTGTAATAGCTATCACTCTTATTGTCTTCTTCCCATAAAAGCCTGAGTTCTGTAGATATAGTATTTACCTCTAGAGTTGAGTCTAGAGACAATGAATTTCAGAAATCTATTAAGCTGTACTATTTTGGTTATATTTTGAAGGGTGTTTGTGGGGAAAATACTGCAACAGTTCAGAATATTTCAAGAGAACAACAGGATGCATATGCCATTAATTCATATAAAAGAAGTGCAGAGGCATGGAAGGTAATTTTTAGATATGTGTCTCTAAACATTTTATTAATATCATGCATTTTTGGTGAATTTAATTATGGCATGGTATTCCTGATACAACTTCCATGGTTTGGTGTCAGATTATTTGATTGGCAGGAGCAAGTTTCCATGGGAGGGCAACAGCTTTCTGTACAAAAGATAAATGCTGTTAATAAGTGCAGTTGGTAATGGTATCAATAGATGAAATACCTGTAGTATTTGGTGTCTTTTTGACAAATTGTACCTTTGCAGAATGGTGTGTTTGCAGATGAAGTTACTCCAGTTAGTGTCCCACAGAAAAAAGGCAAGTTGACTCAATTCACTATGATATGTGCTTCAGAGTTATTGTGTCAGTTTATAGCTATGGTTGATCTTAAAGCTGAGCATGCACTATGATTGAAAAGCGAAGCAAAGCAAACAATATAAACATGACATCAGGGCAACAGCAAACTGGAGCATCCACATTATTTCTCAGGTATCTATTTGCCTTGCTATTTCACTCCTAGTGCACACGCCCCCTAAAAGTTCAACATTGAAGCAGGAAAGTGAACTTTTCAGGCAGAATGGATATTACATATAGTTTTTGAATTGATCGTGTTGAGTTGATTGTTTATAAGGTTTTAGTCATGTTTACATTCATATATCATAGTTTTTTTTATTATATCCTATAAGAGAAAGAAGAAAAAGGATGTAGTCATATGTGTGAAGGGACAGCACTTTATCTTTATTGTGGTAGTTGGCAAGGTCGTCTAAGAATATTTATAGTGCTATTGTTTCTATCACATTTTTATATACATGACTGTAAATTTGACAGTAAGCTTCTTCTTTTCCATTTTAGGAAAACCAGATTTAATTATAAATGAAGATGAAGAATTCAGGAAAGTTAATTTTGATAAATTCTCAAGTCTGCGTCCAGTTTTTAAAAAAGATGGAAGTGTAACAGCCGCAAATGCAAGCACATTGAATGATGGTGCAGCTGCTCTTGTTTTAATGTCTGCTGAAACAGCAAACACAATAAGTTTGAAACCATTAGCTAAGGTTGTTGGTAGGTGAACTCAAATTGATTTGTTGGTTGATTGATTGAGTGATTGATTGATTGACTGATTAATTAAAATTGCTTGTTGTTCCATATCAACAATTCCATGTAACAGACATTACAGCTCAATGAAATTTGTATGTTTTGCTTGAAATTCATATTTATCGATGAGTTATTTTTCAAAAAGACTTGTGTGCTTTTTAGCTCATTATGATTGTTTTTTCCACAAAAACTGAAAATTTTTGCTTACTTGTTGTTTGACTTATTAATATTTTTATGACTGTAATGGACATTACATCAGATTATCATCAAGTGTTAGTACACTTTTTCAAACTGCTAACTCAACTGAGTCTCTGACTCTTTCAAACCATTTAGGCCTTATCTGAATTACAGATATGTGATATTTGTTATAAGTAATGATCATTTGTTTCTAATCCATTCCTTTTTTATACAAGATTAAAAGTTTTGTATAGCAGACATTATAGACACGGGCTAATGGACATTTCAGGTTTTGACAATGTAATAAAAAAGCTGAGATATTGAAAAATGCTTTTCTCCAAGCTGCATTAACAAAGCTTCAAATTCCCCACTGTCATTGCCCTCATGGTTGGGGGAAGTCTGAGTTGCATGGGACAACTTGACATTTCTTAATGGGGTTCCAAAGTGACTCGCTATAAGCAAAAGAGTTGAAAACTCCACAATCTTGATGTTTAATTGTGAAATTGCATATACACAGTCAAGTGCAATTGCAAATCCCAGAGCTAAAAGCAAGTCTAGACATGAGATGAAGGTTATGTTGCACTAAAAAGTAGTTAGTAGACTACTCAAGTTTCCTACCTTGCTTATTTCTCCTTTGAAGGCCTTATTTATATGTAATGTGTAAGAAGGATTGTAGGCCATTACCATCCAGCTTCGTGCTAGGAAATTTTTTCTCCCCAACTGTTTAGTGGCAAGTCTCAAAGCTTTCTAATGGCACATTTTAGCACTTTATTGTGAACAATGATATGCAATTTTATAGGTATTAGCATTGGTATAGTTTGTTTTGTTTGTTCTCTATTGCTTTCAGCACTTGCAAATAGTAGAGCATTATTTTCAAGTTTTGGTACAATGCAATTATTGCAAATCAGACTAATTTCATTGTGACATCTTTGCCACATGGATCACCATCAACTTCATTATGTCTCAATGCTTTTTTCACAAGATACGTTACAGACATTGTCTTTTTTAGCAATTGGTGATGCATCTATGGACCCTATTGACTTTCCTATTGCACCAGTTGATGCCATGGCCAAAGTATGAGTATAATGATACAATTTTATGTCCCCTACCTCCCATCATATTCACATTTGTTACCTTTTCCTACCCTCATATAATTTGTGTTCTATATCTACTATTGTTTACTTCTGTTTTATTTGTAGCATTGTCTAGCATGATCACCTTTAAAGCTTTAACATTCTTACTACAATAGTGACCTCAAAATTTTCCTCCTGTGGTCCATATTTTTACAGTTATATTTTCATTGTCTGTAAAATATTGTATTTCCATATTTTAGGTATTAAAGCTTGCAAATTTAGCTGCATCTGAAATGGAAATGATTGAAATTAATGAAGCTTTCAGTGTTGTAGCATTAGCTAACATTAAGGTATTTACTTGCTTTTTAGTTCTAGAATTGTTAGTACTATTTTTTTATAATTTTTATGTACAAGTTCAATGCAGTGGGCATCGCACAATATTCCATAGATTGTTGTAGAATTAGTATAGCTTCTCTCAAAGTGTAGAAAAAGTTTGCAAGTCAGTTTTTCCAAATATTTTTCAAAAGTATTCTGTGCATTACCAGATTTATATTATTGACTTTTGCTGTGGTAAATCATCACCCATACAAGCTGTTATTGCTGTATCTATTTATCAAAGTCTGTGTTAGCAATCATGGATTTTATTATTTGTTCTATCATAGCTTCTCGGATTAGATCCTGAGAAAGTTAATGTACATGGCGGTGCTGTATCATTAGGACATCCTATTGGGTAAGTACGATCTTTCCTGCAGCTCTTTTCTTCCATTCTCAACAAATTTTAGTTGTTTGTTTGTTTGCGGATCCATCGTTTGAGTGTTTTCTATTAGCCCTTTATTCCATTGAAGGCACATGATTTGACTCTTAATTTAGTTATGGTCTCTCACATTGAAAAATTTTTTGCAGCTAATCCTTATATTGCCGTAAAATCGTGTAGACTTTTCCAAGTTGCTGAGCAATTATTCCTACTGAGTAGACGAATTTTTGTTTATTGCACACTGTTTCAACTGTGAAAATCTCCACTCCTATACACAAGCGTGGACTTTTATTGAGACATGACCGATTAAACATCTGCTTCTTCACCAAAATGCTTTTAAATTGCTGCGAGCTGTTTCCTAATTCAAATTATCTTTCACAATTCAAGGTCTAATTTAGTCATTTGAAGCGACGATATTCAAGCTTAGCTTCATCATAACTTGGAAGAGTGTAATAATGTGTGGTATAAAATCTCTCCTTAAGATAGTGTTATCTCGTTGGAATGACAAACAACTCTGTGTTTAGAAAGCAGGTCTGAGGTTTTGTTGGACATTGATCGACGATGATTTTGCTATTTTGTGCCGTATGCTCTTTTAATTATATGCTTTGGGCGACAAAGCGCAAAAATTGCTTGCATGAAACATAGCACTGCTGTGCTTTTGAAATTTTAAAATTTGTTTTCCTATTAATTCACGTTATTTTGCTTTTATACAGGTTTTTTTATAAGAACAAAGTTTATTAGAAAATGAGGCTCAAATGGTCAATATCTTAGAAAATTTCAAGAAAATCACGAGGCTCAATTTCCAAAATTAAATGTTTTATTCGCCAAAAATTGATATTTCGTCATTATTGCATTCAAAATGTTAAAGATGGAATTCAAATTCATGTACATAATATTAATAACAACTGTTTAACCCATTTTAGCCAGTTTATTTCAGAAAAAGTTAAGAAAAATTTAAGAAAATCTCAAGCTCAATTTCGGGAAAAATTAAGAACACTGAGGCTCAGGCAAAATTATGGTTTTCTTATAACAAAAAACGTCTATTGATAAATTATAGAGCATTCGATTTTGCCCAGACACATTTTTGCACTTTGGCGAAAAGGAAACCCTTAGATGAAATCAAAATTGATAATTAAAACAAAGTCATAAATAATGAAACCATTGTAGCAGAATTATTCTAGTTTTTGCTTACGTCAGTATGCGAAGAAAGTTATCTTTTAAATAAGATGTTTTAATAAGTACTGGTTCCCTAGTTTCATATATATTGGCTGTATTTTTACATTCTCTCTTGCGTCAACGAGTGCCAACTTACCGTTGGTCAAATATATAGGAAAAATCATTTTTTATTCAGACATATTTCGAGAAGTTTCAAATTCTTAAAGCAGACGATCAACTTAATTTCTCTTTGGTTGCCACTGCTAAAGGCATTAATTACCGTAGATTTATTTTTGCCTTAGGTATAGGCGGAGACATTTCTTTTTCTTCCCAAGAACTTGCCAGACAGTTAATTAAATAGGAGACTAATTTTGAATCGTATAATTTCAAAGTGGATACAGTATAACAATTTAGTGTCATCCTGCGCCATCCAATGCAAAGCGCAATTTTTGCTTTATAGATAGATTCTTCTGTTAATTCAAACGCTTTAATTTCATAAAACGGACTTTTTTGAATTTGCAAAATTATTTTTTGACAAACGTGGAGACTAAGTTGGTAGACTAATCGCCCCAGTTTGAGCTTCTTGATAGCATAGGAAACGTATCCGAGTAAAGCATGGCATACCCGAAGCGCAAATCACTCGGAAAAAGTGTGCGAAGTTTTTGAGATTGCCAGATTTCTCGAGGGTTTGCAAAATTTGTACCTCAAAGGTTTTGTAGATTTTTAAGACTTGGGATTTTTCGAATATTTTATAGAACTTTCTATTTTTCGAAGAAAGAAGACTTTTTGAGAATTTGAGTCCTTTGAGTTGTTTGACAAATTTCAAAGGCATTTAAAGATATCGAGACTTCATCACTAAGTTAGAGCTTTTTACAGGGATTTGCTGTACAGGGATTTTACAGGCATACCCATTCTAGACCATTTCACATGAAGCCTCGTGTATTATCTCGTAAACTGAGGAGGGGGTTTTTACATGCGCCTTCCTCTGTGCTTTTCTATTACTAGGGTTGAAGAATAGTAGCTTTCATTTTTTCTTCAATATAACCATAGACAGCTAAATAAAAGGATTATTTGTTTTGGTTGGTATTTTAGATAACCTATTAGTGCCTTCCTTATCATGCTTTGTTTGTACAAATTTCAAAGCATGCTTGCATGATTTTTGAAGGCGTGGGTCAATGTGGCCTTTTATGTAGTTTATGCTATTTAGGCAAAATAATTTTATCCACATTGAAAATCAGTAAAGGGTTTGGTACATTATCAGTACTTATGATTGAATTAGTTTCTCTTCTATTAAAGTTGCTTCGACACTATAGACCATTTGAAATGATTAATTAAAATAGCTCAACTCGTGTTGTTTTAAGGATGTCTGGCGCACGAATTGTTGGTCATTTGGTACACCAGCTGGCAAGTGGCAGTTTCGGTTTAGCAAGTATTTGTAATGGAGGTGGTGGTGCTTCTGCGATGATTATACAAAAGCTGTAACGATGGTGAGATGGATTAATGAAATGAAGAAACAATTTGTAATTATGTCTTCCTCCAAGCTGAAGTGAATTTGACTAAGACTCTTGGGATGCGGCTCATGTGGGATTTTTGTCGTGGTTACTGAGGCACCGAAGTATTTTGTAGCATTTGGAATTGTTCACAAAGGACAGAATTAGATAGTGATCATTCCTGTCTATTGAAGGATTTGGGGTGTTTACTTATCCTCTCCCACTCTCATCTCTGGTGTTGCACACCAAATATCTGAAAATTTATACAGTATTATCCAAATTAAACGTTAGTTTATCCGCCTTGGATACCTTCTTGTTTTCCTTGCTTCACCTTTGATTTTTGAAGGACTTGTACTGTCAGCCACGAGGGTGTGGTATTATGGAGGTTTTTAAAAATAGAAAACACTCAGGAACTTATTGAATGGTGTAAGTCAATAGAACGGCCTCCAATTATTTCAGGCTCAAGGATGTAATTCGATAGGATGACCTGCAGTGTGCATCAACTTTGTCTCAGACTCTAGTTTTGTGTTTGCTCGTTTTGCTTCCTGAATCCCATCTTTTTTGCCCTTCTCCGGCTAATGAAAAGGAAGTTTCTCTGTAGCTGTTAACTGTAAATGCGTCAGTTATTTGAATCCTGCCCCAGACCTTAAACAAATTGCTGTTTTTACATATCCAGGTACAGCAGCATGCTTTGTTGAAAGGATAAAAATTAGGCTCAATTTTGAACTCCTTCGAGTAGCATGTCCAATGTTTTGATGTTGCAATGTCTAGGAGATGTTATCTCTTCAAGAAGCTTTTCAAATTTTTTGGAATAATACCTTTAGGCCTAATTTGTGTGTCATCAACTTCGTCTATAAAAAGTGTTATTCTTATATCAGACCATGCTTTTATGAAATTTAACGTTATTGCAATATTTTTTACTAAATTCAATGGTGTTCATTGAATACTGCTCAATTAATGATATTTGAGAAATGGAACTGCGTGGCCTTTGCGAGGAGGATTCTCTTTCATACAACGTTAAGCTTTCCATATGAAGGCTATGCTTTGACAATATTCTGCTCTTCCATTCATAAGTATGCACGGCTTTATCATTAAATTTTGTGGTTTGTTGGACAGCTATTTAGATGGGTTCAAATATGGAGTCAATGATAGTAGGAAAAATGACTGGAACCAGTTTCAGAATCAAATTAAAAAAAGTAGTTGAGATTTATGTGTTAAGTGTCGTGCAGTTCGATCTCTGTTGTGTTATTTTGAATTAAGCTCACGCTTCTTGTTGACCAAAGTAGAGTTCCAGTTCATGGTGTGTTTGACTTACTACACGTTTTTATCTGAGAACAAACGTTCTGGTTTCAGCCCGTATGTTTCTTAATATTTCACAAAATCCAGCCATAAATTTTTCTTAAATTTAAAGACTTTCAGTGACAATAACAACCCAGATTAGGCAATTGTGATACAAGAAACAGGATGCTCACGTTTTGTGAGGTATATAATGGATGTTCATTCTATTTTCTTGCTAGTTTGATCAAATATTTACTAGTAAAAATTGCTTTTGCAAGTTATTACTTGAAACTCAGCCTTTCTGTTTCATTAATGTTTCCTAATTTTTGATTAATTTCAGCCTCATGTTTCTTGTAGACATGTGTCTTATAGAAACGTATACTCTAGGTGATCTGTGGTTGATATTTGTTTTACGGACAAGCAGATATCAAAGTATAGAAGTCATAATTTACAGTGCTTCAGCAAAAATTTTGGATTTTGGCATGCAGTGTTTATAATTGTTACCGTAAGAAAAAGCTAATTAGTAATTAGTAATTTAAGAATTGTCTTCAAGGATGACTCTTGTTCTCATTACATCCTATGGTTATGTTCATGCCATCTCCCTAATGTAAAAGCAGATTTCTAGTGAAAATTTTGTGGAGATCTATCATATGAACCATGCTTGTCTCCTTCCCGGACATAGGCCTTCATTTTCAAAGCTATCATGCTATGATTTTTTTTACCGTGTCCGACCACACGTATTGCATCAGTTGTACAGAACAAATACTTGCTTTCTCGTTTACTCATTCCTTCAAAGGCTTGACTTCTCTAGAGAACGCTGTTTATTTTTCAAGTGAGTCAACATCTGCTACCTTCATGTTTACTGTGCCGTTTAGTTTAGAAGAATACGAACTATCTATTTCGGAAAACACGTGAAATTTCCTTATTTTAGCGTGGCTTTTTCCACATCATTAATGACAAGACTATGTCTTAACACGGGAATTATCCTACAAATTATACGTTGCTTTACCGAAGATATATAGAAGTATTGGGAATGGTTGTGCAACCTAATTAGATTTGATTTTTGTAGACGATAGGCACGATTTTTCTAGCTCATGTGTAATTTGATCTTGTCTATTGATTTTTGTCTGCTATTCATTGGGAAAACTTTCAAATCGATTCTCAATTCTTTTAGCTTTGCAGCCGAGTTAGTGAATGGTTTTTAAAAGAAAACCCTAATTCTCAGATAGTACTTTTTTGCCTTTGAAATTATACTTCAGCATTTTCCTATACCCGCTTCCTAGACTTTTGTTTCGAGGAGTTTCACAACCAGAAATGAATCGCTAAGTTTTCATATAATGTATTTCTTCAAACAAACGCTGTTCCTCTCAGGGTTCATACCCAATACGCAAATCAAAATTCCCTGATTATTCCCTGACTGATAATCAAAAACCACACTTTTTCCCTGACCAAAATGTCACATATTTGCAAACTAGGCAAAGAAAATGGAACCTAACAGATTAGTTTGCATGTATTTACTGACGACAAATGGAAGAACCACCTTGCGAACAAGCATGCATGATTTAGAGAAAGCGATATGTAAACTAAGCAATTTGTTTTCCTTGACCTAGATAGATATTATAGAAAATTCCCTGACGATTCCAGGTTTTCCCTGACTTTTCCTAACAGTGGCCTATTTTACAGGTTTTCCAGGTTAAGTATTTTGAACATATTAACGAGTTTCATAAGCTCTTTCCGTCCAAGAATATTAGTATAGGCCAACATACTTGATGTCCTACCTATTTCACGATGTCATTTCTCACTCTGCTTACAATTTGTGTCATGCTTAAGATCAAGACGACTCTTCTTTCTTCTGGTGGGTTTTTGGAACTCTTAAACCTATAGCTTTTGCTTGATTATTTTTCATTTGGGTCAAGGAGAATCTGGTTTTCTTGCACCATGGGTCAGAAAAGAATCATTTTTGTAGCCAGTAAGGCAGAGAAAGTCAGGTGAATTGTTATCTTAGAAGTATGTATCAACCCTATTGCTATTTCGGCCCAAAAGGTGAATAAACCTCAGTTGCATTTTCAGAATTCCGCTGTTTAAAGATCTCTTCTGCAAACTTTTACGTCAATTAACTCATTGGCCACGTTCCGATTGCAATGGTCCGTCTTGTCAAGTTTTTCCTTAAAACACAAAAACAACTTATTTATCTGTTGCAGGAAAGTGCAAGCGAGAAACCATCCTTGTGGTACAACCAGTTTCTATTGCACATGCAAGGAGATAACTAAGGAGAATGACTCTTTGTGTTTTGAAGTTAGAGAGCATAATTATTCCTTTTGAACTAGTGTATTAAATTTCAAAAGGAACTACTCTCAGGTGCCAAACAAACATCCCCCCGCTTATTAATTTTTCAATTTTGTTCTAGCCCTGGACCTTTTTAGGACCCCCCGTTTATTAATATTAAGGAAATTTACTTTTTTCACAAACCTCTTATTCATTTCCTTTCTTTGTTAGTACTATTTACACCCAATTTTCATGAAAAATAGCGTACTGCTGTATATATTCTAGTTTTATGCTTTTTGACAACCTGTTTTTGTTCCTTCCTTCCTTGTATAATCACTCAAAGCTTTTCCTCAAATCCGACCCCCCTCCGTTTATTTTAACTCCCCCTTTTATTAAATTTTGGAATTTTTTCCAACCCCTGTTAGTTAGGACCCTGTTTAGTTGGCACCTGAGAGTATTAAGCGCCGCTTGTATTATGCGGCGTTGTTTTGAGAGCGGCGTTGGCCACAAACATTTTACTTGAATTGCGGCGTGTATTTGAGACGAGGCTTTTATTAGGGGAAATACAGCATTTGGTTCATGCAGGCTGTAGATGACGGAACCTTCTTGCCACGTATTTCAACCTGCAAATTGCACATTAGCTGTAGTAGATGAATCACACAAATTTTAACGTGTTTCCTTAATTCCATGGATGGTAAATGAATGGTACGCTTATATACAATGAAATCTAATGTCAAAACAACTAATTTTCTATCTAACATGAATATATGTATGTATATATAAATATATACAACTTAAGAGCAATGCACACACACAATAAAATCGTAATTTTGACCGAAAAATTGCCAAATCGGATAGCTCTCCTTCAAGCGTATTTTGACCTAGGGGTGTGCCGATGTAGGAGTCTGTGGGGGTGTCAGATCCTCACGTTTTACCGAGACCGTCGTTGATATTTTGCTTATCGGTAAAAGCCGGCGTTGCGATCAGCGATTGTCGGTAATTCTGGGATATTTAGTTAAATTTCTTTGTTGCACCCCCTTTCAAATGCCCGTCGGCACGCCGCTAGTTTCACCAGTTTGCTCTTTTTCGCTTTTTACAGCAATTTTATACTACGTATTTATTAAACTCAACTAACCTCTATAAAAAATTATACAATTAACAGCAAAAGTTGAAAAGGAAGTTATGCATCATTACGTATGCATGAAAACAAACTAAATTTGATACTATCTTTTTGTTGAACTTGTGGAACAGAATGGGGCATGGTTTTTGGCTTCACTGCCTAATTTTTGTCATATTCCGTTTTCACCAGGAATTAGTTAGCAGTCACAAAACGTTACCACGCGAGTCAAATACTCGTTAACCTAATGGCAAACAACTTTGGGCCTTCCTACATAATTTGTTATACAAAGTGTTTATCTGGGCCTTCCTACATGCTTTTCTTTATGAAATTTTTCCCGCACTTTCACCGAAAATTTCAAATTTAGCTCAGATGCAATAAAAGATAATATATTTTTCTGTAAATTTTATTGTCTCCTCCTTTCATATGCGATACACCTAATTCCATAAAAAGAATCTCTGTTCGGCAAGTTAAAAAAGTTTAGTTGATGTGCTCCACTCCACAATGCTCAAGTTAACTAAATTGTGTAACTAATAGCTTTTAGCCTAAATCATAAGATATAAAAAATTCTAAGGCAAACTCTGGAATCTCTAACTCTACGAAGTTACCGCAAAACACTATACACAAAAAGTGAATTCTAGAAACCTGTCCATTCAAACAAGAAATCCTTGCCATTTATTGAAAGCAATTAACAGTTCCAAAGACTTCTGCATTTCGACTATTCCCGGTTGGAAACGACTTATTTCTTCGGCCTTGGAAGCAAAATTATCCTATAAGCGGATTCAAAAACGCAAGGAAAACGCATTCGTGAGCAGTCATTTTGCACATCTTTTGGCCAGATGAGCGTTTTTCGCAGCTGTTGACAACTGGACGTAGAAAATCAGCTATCGAAGGAAAGACAAAATCGTCGTTTCACTAACGGATTTTAAATCTGGTAGTTCAAATTTGTCGTTGTCTAATCCTAAGGTGTGCGCAAGTTCCATTAAAGTTTCTTCATCAATAGATCGGTCAGCACTGTCTAAAATTGCAAAAAGCGATTCTTGGATATCATCATGGTCACTGTCTTGCTTCGTGTTGTTGTTCAGTTCTTTCTCGTTGAAATGCATGTCTGCTTTGCTTCGGTTCACTGTCACAACGTTTTGCCAGCTCTTCTCCAAACTACTGCCACACCATGTGTTTTTTGCACATTTAGTAATCGTGTGTATAAGCGTCGAGTGTGGGACAGGTGCACAAATCTGCTTCGGAAATGGCGCACACGTTTGCGACATGCTGTGTACCAACTGTCTCTTTGCAATCTGTTCTTTTCTCAAAGATATCGCCTAATGCTTTGCGGAGCATGTGCTACAAGTTGGGAAGTTAGATTTATTAATTATGAGTAGGACAGTGAAATCGGCGTGACTTTAACTTGTGGCTTCGTCGAAGGTGGTTTTCCCACGTGGTCGACTATAGGCTGCGTAAAATTGATCATTCAAAAATGACAAACACGATCAAAGATCTTCCGTAGCCGCTCAAAACAGTTAGAGCAACAATGATAGCTTTGAGAGAGAAAGAAAACGTTTTTCAGAGAATGTTGAATGCAACGTTATAAATCCAACAAAAATATCTTACAAACAAAGAGCGATATATCCTATATCAATTTATTTTAGATGTCTAGATTGAGTTTCTAAAAAATTTATCCTTTTGTTGTCAAATAAACTTAATGCGTTTACGTTTTCATGAAACCTAGAATGTGCGCTTTAAAGTTGTTTTAGAGTTGAAGAGTTACTAATCAGCTCCAAAACGAAACTCAATACTCAGCAAGTTCAAAAAGTCATCACCTTACGAAGAGCAATAGTTATATTCTGTTGAACAGTGAAATAGGATATAGAATGCTACGTGAAGCGAACATAGATTTCTTTAAAATTTCTTATCGCCTGTGTTTAGAACAGTTCAGAATGTAAAGAGAATGCAAAGTTAATACCTGAGAAACAGTTAGCCTTCATAAAACACTCGTGACCTTTCAAACTTTTGCTGTGACCTCGTACTAACTTCTGATTACAAGCTATATCGACATTGACTTCTTCCTGTACGCAGCTGAATCATTGAAAGCCAATTCTTTACTATATTTTCCAAGTTATTTCTCGAATCCTAGAGAAATTTCTTAATTTGCCAGCATTTCTGAATCTAACGCGAACTCTTTCTGCAAATATAAATTGCCTGATCTTGAAAGGTTGTCCGGTTTATATTCTGTCGGTAACTTTGCTCAATGAAGAACAGTGTTGCCTGAACAAATTATTGAAAGCACTGAGCAGCTGTCAAACAAAGCAATGAACAAGATGTAAACACATTTTTACAACACTGAAAACCCTCGCACACCTGTAAAGCGAATTGCAATTGTGCGTCTATACACAAATTGAACATTGTGCTTGTTCACTTGTTCCATGATTGAAGCACGTGAAATTATATTTAGCGATTTTGGATCAAAGTTAGGCCTCTGGGAACGCTTATTCATATATTGGAAGGGGGATGAGTGAAATTGCTTTCAATGTTCTTGCTTTTGTAGCCGCACACTTTTAATGCTACGGATGATCCCAAAAGCAGTTTAAAGATAATCTACCCATGGGGCTTGTGCGTTTTGCCATTATGCTGCAGGGCAGGAAAGCATTTCTGTTTACCTAGTACTGTTTTGCTGGCTTTGTCTGTTAGTATATACTTTGTTATGAAGCATCAAAATAACTTATTATTCTTGCATTCCTCGAACCTCAATTCAATACTCTTTTGCCTCGCTATCATTCATAAATCTTCCTTGAGACGGCATGGTGGGATAATTTTATAGTGATATTCAACAGCGGAGAGTGTGGCAAGCATAAAATCAAACTGTACTGATGAAAAGCTGAAAAACAACTTGAGCATTTCCCACATATAATCAACAACACATGCAACTGCTCTTGTGCTCAGTATGCTGTCTCTTCTGATTGGATTCGCCTTTTCGCTATCTGCAAATGTTGGGTGTATACGCACGAGACTAGATACACATGCTCGTTGAACATCGTAGGTAAGTACGTCAGTTTGAATGAATTTCTACGTTGAATCTAATCTTAGGAGATGAACTGATTTCTCTCTCCAGTCTCTCCATCACATGTCTGTATTCACTAGTTTCTTTCTGTTTCATTTCCAAATGCAGCATCAATTTCTCTGTAGCAAATGCTCTGGCTTTTTGATACACAACCAAAAAAATTATCAAAGTTTTTTCTCCTCATTTCCTTCCAGTTTATTTTTAGCTGTGTGTTGTTAGTGGTGTACCCGATTTCCAGCACGCTTGATATTCCGGCGCCGGATCTCTGATTTCAGAAAATCCGGTTCCAGCTGGATTCATAAAAAGATCCGGCTTGTAGGTTAATATTTCATTTCAATGTTTTTAATACAAGACAGTAACCTATGCAGCTTGAAAGTTTTAAACGTCATCCATGTTGTAAGTTATAGGGGATACAAAATACTACTAAACAATGTCTTATTTCACTTTTAAGTATGCAAAATAGAGTTGAATTATATGTCTGTTAAGTTGTGGTGCAAGACAGGAAGTTGCTGCTCATTTTGACATAAAGATCACGAGCACCTTTCCTTGATGATGATAACAACTTTCCAAAAGAACTTTCAAAGCATACTATGTAAACTGTCATTAAAAGCTAGTATTTTCAAGGTAAGCTACTTTTTTACACGTATGTTCTGTTCAGTTCATTTCATTTTAAAAATTCCTCTACATACAGAAAATCCTTTAAATTAACACAATTACAAGATAATACAACATGACAAATTACAGATGATGAGAGAATTACAATAAGATTACAATAGAAAAATAAGAAATTTGTATGATGAAGAATTTTCTTAAAGAAGGAGCGCTCTCAGTAAATAGACTAATTTAGGAGAGAGCACCCCCTTTGTAAAAAATCTAACGTTTGATTTAAAGTGTCTTTAACATTTTGAGATTGATTGATGCAGAAGACAGTTAAAAAATCTAAAGTTAATAATTCGTAGAAAACAGGTGTAATTTTAGGTGACAACGAAAACTCATAACTGAAGGAGATTGTTTAATGTTCAAGGGCATGTTGTTCCAAGACTTAGCACCAGTGTACCTAATAGATCTTTCACCATATTGTAAGGTGTTATAACGAGTCATGAAAATATCACTCTTACGAACCTATCTTGCATCATAGACAAATATAAGCAACTTTAAATGGAATAGATCATACAACTTAAGAATTTCAAGTCAGAAAAAATAGGAGAAGATGGAGAAGTAAAGTTCATGAATGCAATAGCTCTAACACCTTTCTATTGTAGAATATGCATTGGTTTGATATGGATATCATAGGTAAGACCCCAGACAATGATTCCACATTGAAGAAACGAAGCAAACATAGAATTATACAAGGAAGCTAAAACATTAGAAGGTAAACAATGTCTGATTTTGAAAAATATGCAACAAGTTCTTGCTAACTTTTTAGTAAGTACACGTAGGTGATACTTCCAATTGAGGCTTTCATCCAATGCCTTTGGCTTTCCTCCTATGCAACTTGCACTGGCTTTATGATGGCTTTATGCAACTTACGTCTAGAAGTGTGGTGGTTGGTGCCGTAAACCAAGTGGGAAGGTTTTAAACATATCATGAAAATTCCGGCAGAATTTCAAGTTGAAATATCCGGTAAATCCAGTTCCGCTGGATTTCTTAAACTCAGATCCAGTACACCCGGAGATATTATCACAGGTTTTGGTCATCGCGTTTCATAAGAGCTTTTCTAGCATTTCTCAAATTTTGTCTCTAAATTGTATTTATTTGTAGATTTTATCCCTTGAAGTTGTTACTTATCTTTATGGTAGGCCTCAATTAGCTCTTTTGATTTGCTGCTCTTCCAGCCTGCTGTAAACAAACAAATTGATTATTATAGCTCAAAGCCAGCATTATTCCATGCATATCTTATACGAAAACTTCTAGTTCTTCTATAATCCAGAAGTTAATAATACTTGCTTAATTGCCCATTAAATTCTGCTTTTGTTGACTGTATTTCGTCTCAATTTCAGTCGACTTAAAATGGCAGATCAAGAGATTAAAGCCATAATTGCTTGACGGAATGTCAGAGGCACGATCATTTTTCACAGCCAGACAATTTGCCCAATGTTTTCTTTAGTTTTGCTTTGTGAAATTATCGGTTTTCCAGCCCACTCATTTTGGCAAATGAATGAAATTTTTTCTAGCCTCGATCTCATTTAACATTTTATATTCCCACCATCTATTCGAGGAGACCTGCTCGACCTCTTTATTTTGTTTTAGCCGCGTGAACTGCCTGCTCAACCTCTTGAAGAGTATTCAATATGCCTCCTGAAGATTGCCCCAGCCGTCATAGGCGATTCCCCCACAGACAACTTCAATTCTTTGCAGGCTGTTCGCGCGGCAACCATTAATTTTTCTTACGTCACTTTGATTTCCCTGGGATGACAGAAAAGTTTGCGCCCGACAACAAAAGTTTTGTCGGACACTGGTTGGTCCTAACACGCAAATTTTGGCAATCGCATGGGTAGGCTGGAGTTATCAATCCATTTAATCATAAGTTAAATTGACCACACGCT
The DNA here is from genome assembly GCA_900291935.2 of Cassiopea xamachana. Classification (NCBI taxonomy): domain Eukaryota; kingdom Metazoa; phylum Cnidaria; class Scyphozoa; order Rhizostomeae; family Cassiopeidae; genus Cassiopea; species Cassiopea xamachana. The sequence goes on from OLMO02000325.1 coordinate 7,209,175, forward strand.
AATCAGTCTACAGAGGGGCTTGTTTTGGTGTGTTTCATTGAACACCAGCAATCAAGTTGTCAATGCAAAAACCCGTTGTGATTCCGCCTGCCGTTGATGTCTGGTTTTGCAATGAAATGTAACGTACTACGATATAGTTATTTAAAGGGCAGTGGCTGCTTTCCAATATAAATCAGGGGGGAAGTGTGCTCATTTTTCCTGAGTATTTTAGAAGTTGCCAAGTATTTATCTAGTACACGTGTTTTACATAAGGAAAAGTTTACAAGGAAATTAAGGCTCAAGCGCAAAAGTGGATCTTATATTACAAAAGACGTGTACTTAGCCTTTGATCCATTACTTTTGCAGAGAGTTTGCCCACTTTATGGCGCCAGGGAAGCATTTCACTATATAATATACTATATATATATATATATATATATATATATATATATATATATATATATATATATATATATATATATATATATATATATATATATATACTATATATATATCTACTATATATTATATATATATACAATATACTATATATATATATATATACTATATATATATATACTTCACTATATATACACATGCTCCCTTATAACCACTACTTATATTAGATGTATTTTTTACCCTCTCAAAGGGTTGTAGTTATTTAGTAGATACGAAGTAATGTAAACGCAACACATCGTGTTTATAGTGTGATTTCTGCAAAATTTATGAGAAATACAACATACTATAATACAAATATTTAAACAGTACACGGGAGAAGAATTTACATCTGTTGGGGAGGATTTTTAACTGTTGGGGGAGGATTTTTGACTGTTTGAAATTTTGCTACTATAATTCATTTGATATTTGACTCTGTAGGAAAAGATTGAACTAATATGACAAAAAGATAGCCACAACAAGGGAGCTATGCTATCTTGCAAACATTGTATTTTGATTTTGCTATTAATTAGTCTATGGATCTTAGATAATAATCCGTGAATCTCAAATGATAATCCATGGTACAGGATCTGTTTGCTTGTTTTCAAAATTGGATATCAAGATTTGCTTTTGGGATTCTGGCGACGAATTGATTTCAGTGTGACTTAATTATCACTAGATTCGTTGAGAATTCTGCCAAAACATTTTGAGTGCAATTTAACTCACACGCAACAAAACAAGATAGTACATTTCCCTGAACTCTACACGTATCTATTATCTTCTCCTTATGTTCAATTATTAAGCTTAATTCTCATAAAATCTAATTCTGCTTAGTGTTCACTATAATACAGGCAGCCTTGCTATTTCCTTAACGGTTTCTAGTCTCATGGCCTTTTCTAGATGTGTTCTGTTGCATTTCGAGGCTGGAACAATATTGCTTTTAAAATTGTTCAGTGCTTTCATGACGAGATACAAAGCGCTACCTCTTTTCGGTGTCCTTTCTATCAAAGCATTTGGCTTCGTCTTTCTTTGAATTCTTTTGTACAGTTCGCAAAAAATGTTTCTTACAGATGATATTTCTTCAGCTACAGACAGTTCACTAAACAAATTACACCGCAGCTTCCTTGCTGTTTGCGCAGCCTTAGCACGTGGCACTTCTCTGTGATGCTCAAGATCTTTTTTATTTCCTAGCAACACAATTGGAGCGTTGCTCAGGCTCTTTTCGCGTATTTCTCGTACAATTCGTCTGGCTGTTCTCATCGATTCTGAACTTGTTACAGAGTACATGACTATAAACCCATCAGCTAGTGTCATGGCGAATTCCCCCTGTAAACAAAATAATCATGTTTAGTTTTGACTGGTGAAGACAATTTTATACAACAATACATTTAATTTTTAACCGATTCTTAAGCCTAAGGTCCAAAAAAGAAGTTCAATTCCCTTATGCTATCCTAACGTTAATACGTAAATATCAGGGATGTTACTTATTCTGGGCTACTTTTGCAGACCAGGGAAAGTAGCAGTTGCTTTCTTTACTTCCAATACACTTTTTTTTATAAGAAACAGACTCTCTGGCTTCAGCCTGGATGTTTCTTAATATTTCATCAAATCCAGCCTTAAATGTTTCTTAAATTTAAAGACTCCAAACCACAATAACAACCCAGATTAGGCACCTGTGATGCAAGAAAAGGATGCTCAGGTTTTGTAAAATTTACGAGTCAAGACAGTTTTTGCAAGCTATTATTTGAAACTCAGTCTGCCTATGTATCTTAAATGTTGCTTAATTTTTGCCTAATTTCAGCCTCATGTTCCTTATAGACATGTGTCTTATAAAAGACATGTACTTCTTAAATGTGCAAAAACATGTACTTCGTAGGCTTCATTCCTGAGTGATAGTGAGGGTGTCTCAATTTGAAGAATAATTTACAGCTAGCAAGTGCTTTAGCTAGTAGTCAATCGATCGTATCTAGCGTTTTAGGCACTTGAAAATAATAGAGAAATATTAGTCAAAGGTTAGGCCACTGATTGTTCTAGAACGAATCCCCAACATTCTCAAGATAGCTTCTAGATGAGTAAAGCAAACAACCATCAAGATTTTTTCACAGGCTTTCATTTTCTTTAGACATTACTTTTGAAATATGAATAGATAAGGTACACTTACCAGCGAAATATATATTTGTGGTTTATATACGTCTTAAATAGTGTTACTTTGTGTATTATTTTATCGTATTCTCCCCTTTCACTATATTTGATCTTTATAAGTGCACTTGAAATGTTATGATTATTTTGTGTAAATATTTAGGCAAGCAATATATGCATAGGACCAAAAGAATGATGAAGAAAGCCATAATACTTTTAAGCGACATATTGCTAATACACTGCATGTTTTATTTGTAACAAGCAAACATTCTGGTTTCAGCCTGGATTTTTGTTAAATCTAACTTTAATGTATCTTGGATGTTTCTTAAATTCTAATGACTTTCAATAGCAATTAGAGCCCAGATTTGGCAAATATAATGCAAGGAAAAGAATGTTCAAGTTTTGTAAGGCATGTAATGGATGTAGCTACTATTTTCTTTCTAGCTTGATGAAACATTTTCATGTAAAAGCAGTTCTTTTAAGTCATTATTTGAGACTCAGCCTACCTTTGTTTCTTGAATCTTTCTTAATTTTGCTTAATTTTATCCTCGTTTTTCTTATAGACATGTTTATTTATAACATGTATATGAGATGACCATTGGACGTTTCGTACCCATTGTGGAAACTGAAATGAGCCTGTACAGACTCTATAGACATTGCTTACTTCTAACGAGTCTATGTAAGTTCGTTCAAATTTATTTGCTTCACTGATGTGTTGGGCCCAATGGTGCTGTGTTAAGGAACTGTGCTTGTCATAGTAGTGTCACAACAAACTAGTTGCTTTAATAGTGTGTTTTGAAAATATTATGGTTCTCTTCATCATTTGGCCCTTCATTTCAAAATAAATGTTGTTTCCCTCAAGCGCTACATATGAACAGTCAAGCAAACTAGCGTCAGCTTACATTTTTGCTGCAGTCTATGATTTCCATGCGAACGGTCTCTTCGTCTATCGTCGTTTGAAATGTATGACACGCATCACATCCAGTTGCATATTCGGGCAGAAAACGCCTTGTCAAACAACGTACCATCAGAGCTAGAAGAGAAAATTAAGGGTTGATCAACATTTGAAACAGAATCTACCTAAAAACAGGTTAATCAGTAGCTGATATTAAGGGAGACAAGGGGACAAAGTGCCCCCCAGGTGCCATCGAGTCAGCAAATTCTCGGCAAAAGTAGTAGACAAAGGCTAAATAAATGATGTTTTAATAAGAAAATCACTTTTTTGCTTGAGCCTCAATGGTTTTGTTCACTTTTTCTTATGAAAAACGTGTGTAATCAACAAATATTCCCAAATAATTGTTGTTTTAAATGCACGTGTTGTTTTAAATACTCGGCAAATTCAGTCACTTTGCCCCTCCCTCTTCTAATTTTTGTTGAAAAACCGCCACTGAGAGTAATATTCATGATGGGACCGATTTTAGAATAGCGTTGTAGAGTATGATAAAATGAACTGAATTGACTGCACTGAGGTCCTTCGAACTTCTGGTGTGCCGAAGCAACTCTTTTTTATAAGACTAACGTTCATAGGAATGTTAAGGCTCAGAATCATTGAAATTTAAGAATAAATATTCATTCTGCTCCTCTTCTGCTTTGCTTTACGCTGAAGTAAGACATCAGCAAAGATTTGAATATATTCTATTGATTTTCAGGAGGGATGTGCGGATGGGGGAGTGTGGGGGTTTCGCGCCCCCCTAAGATTATCAAATTCTCAAGAAAGTTGGTTAAAAGTCAACCATGCTGCAAGAGAGTTGGCCACAGTATTTTCTTTGACCTTATTTGTTTTTTAGTAACAATAGTTGGTGAGTTGGTCAAAGCGCCCCCCCCCACCCCCAACAGATGTCTCGGCACATCACTGATCTCAAGGTCTCAGGGGTTTCATAAAGTAAAAAGTGCAGTACTTTTCCGTGGTTAATTACCAGACCTCCTAATTGCTTGCTTCACTTGCAGGGAGCATCCTAGATCTCTTTAGTCCCAGGCCTTCTGAAACTTCTTGGTGGCCCTAAGCGATGCCACCTGGTAAGTAATAGTAGATTTTTGCTGCACAAACAAGTTACTATGTACTTTCAAGCCACTTTCGATAGAAAATGATAGTACCACACGTGTGAATAACAAGCTATGTACATATACAATTCAGTCAAGTCAATGTTATGGCACATGCGTATTAATCTTACGTTACAGGTGGGTTTGTTTTGATTCTTGACGTTGATGTAGGTTTTAAACTGCCCTAATCCATTGTTTGTTTTGAGTGAAATTCTATAAAACTATTTGCAGCTCTCATGGCAACCACTTGGACGTGATACGGAAATTGGCAATTATTATATTTTCTCATTATAACAGCTAACTGTTTTTAGGTATCGTAATAACATTATTGCTAGCCACTTCTTAGCATAAAAACTTTTATTGTATCAGGGATTTTTCGTCAATGCTCTTCAATATTGAATGCGACTCATGGTCAGGTCAAACGCTTATACCTACCACGTTTGTTGATCACCCATTAACTTTCAACTCTATGCTTTCAACATAGTTACCCTGGGACATTCGTTCAATTTGAGAATAAGGTAGCGTTTACACGGGGCCGACTGAATATTTGGTCGGTCAAATATTTGGCCACTTAGGCGTAGCGTTCACATGGGGCTGGCTAACCGACCTCAAATTAGGTCAATTAGGCGTGCCAATATTCGGCCCCTTACGAAAGCAACCTTAGGCAGCGTTCACACGGGACCGACCTAATATTTGGCAGCTTCGGCCGGCCCCGTGTAAACGTAGCCTAAGTACGACGAACTTTTATTCTGACTGATGATGGCCAGTGATGGCCCCAGATAGGGTCGAAACGCATCTTGCATGTGTCAACTAGGACTGTCAGCTAAGATTGTATATGGAATTGTCGTATAATATGGAATTTTCAAATAATATAGAATTGTGGAATAATATGAAATTGTCGAAATAATTCGATCTAAAGAAGGAAAACTAAATGGTATCTCTTTTTGTCGTCGTACTTATTTTCAACTTTATACAAAGGCTGCTTTTCCCATCATCTACTTCAACATTCCTTCATCATTAAACACTTTTTATTATACATACTTTTTCCCTGAGCCTCAAAATTCTTGAATTTGTTTGGATTAGAACCTTAGATTACAAGTTTTCTCAAAAGGAAATCAGGCTCAACTAAAATTTTCTTAGTTTCTCCCAACATTTTAGTTCTAAAAGTTTCGTAAAAGTTTCTCAATAGTTTCTTTAAAAGTTCCTTAATTTAGAGTGAAGGGTACGCAGAACGTGAATGTAGTAAATTGTTTGTCCTACAACAAACAAAATGCGTCAGCACGAGTTAAATTCTAAAGCAATGTCATATTCACATTGTTTTGGTACAGCTTTACACTGAACTAAGTAACAAATTTAATGTGCTATTTATCTAAAGTTCCTTAGCTCTTCCTTGTAGTTCTAAAAGTGTCTTAAATTCTAGGCTGTCTAGTAGTATTAAATTTCAGCGATTCTGAGCCTTAATACAATCTTTTTTATAGGAATAAACAAATAATTTAAGAGTACTGCAAGGCTCACTGTTCATCAAGCTGCAGGACAACTTACTGGACCCAGGACCATTGGTCAACAACTGTTGCTAAAAGGAAATGTCACACAGAAGAAATTTTCGCAGGCCAGCCTCTGAGATTCCCCAAAAAAAAACTTATTTAAGTTACTTCGCTGTGTATCCTGGATATAATGCTGTTTTCAGATGCACTTTTGCATTCTCGATACAAATATAAACTCTTGCTTAGTTTTGTGAGGTAGTAAAAATAAACAAAGACTGGAGTACATTTTTAAGCTTTTAGGCGAAGTTACACCATTGGTATTTAAGAGTACTTTAAGAATAATTCTAGGCTCAAAATCAGAAAAATTCAAGAATATTGAGGTTCGGCAAAATGTTGAGTATTCTTATAAAAAAGAGTGAATTTTTCAAACGTAATTCGTAGAGAAAAATGTGTATGTTGATGGAGACAATATCAGTACAATGTCATTCAAAACTTTTTACCCGTAGGCCTAGTTATGAGTATTTTTAATGTCGTTTAATTCATGGTTTTTGGCACACTTCTTTGCTCTGTAATTGCGAAATATGATATACAGCATGGCTAGCACGATTCAAACAATCACGGGGCCTAGTTGGATTAATTTCAAATACAAGAGATAATTTATCCCTATTCTTTCCCACCCTTAGTTAAGAATTGTTCCAAACCCTACAAGGCAGATTCATGGGAACTGAATTAAAGAGTATAAAGCTTTTAATGCCAAATCAATCCAAAATTTTCTTTTCAAAGCAGTTCTCATAATTCAGTTTGTTAAGGTTCTTCTACAGGATTAAGGGAGATGATGTCAACCAACGTTTTCCCACGGGCCGTGCACACGATGAACCAGGCCTCAAATTCTTTTGGATAATGCTAATGGACCAAAATATCCAGAGTAAATTCCAGTGTTAAAAGTGGACAGATCTTTTGGCCGCTGTTCTATTTTCTCAGACATTCCATACATTAACATCATATCAACTTTCAAAAGGATCAAGTATAGCATACTCCTGCGCATGCTCATTGATAAGAGTGGTCAATTGGCTCCAAGGTAACCGAATACCAGGATAGATGCTTTGCAGTGCCTTCATTGAAACACAGGCGCTTTAGGAAGCAAGAAATTTCAAGTTAGATCCTCCAGCATTCGATGAACAGTTGAGCTGGCCTGACTGTTCGTGGAGAGCTTGACGATATCATAGTCCATTTTCGTTTCCTATTACGCACGTTTCAGTGCAGTTTTTTCTGGGTGCTTGTTTTTCCAAGATGAACTTCTTGAGGCAGTTTTAGGCTTTCCTTCGTTATCTTACGCTACCTGCAAACTAGGACGCTTATCTATTATTATCTTTCTCATTCAACTGTTTTTCTCTTCTTTTTTCCTTTCTTTTCCCCTTCAATTACTTAGCACTGTTGCTATGTGCCACAAGTTCTTTTATAAGAAAATGGTTTGTAAGATAGCAGTACTCAGCTGCTCAAAAAGCTAAGAAAGTTCAGCACTGGACTTTGAGACCTAAGAATACTTACCTACATGTACACATGTATTTAAAATTCTATTTATCTGTGTACAATATGTGCTATATGTTATGGAGGCTGCCCTCTAACATTCTAGCTTCTGTTGTTTACTAAAATTTGTCATCATTTCGGGTACACACTGAACTTTTTTGCTTGCCATTACTGTGCATGCACAAAGTATCGGAAGTCAAAAATTTCTACTAATTTCTACAGAGAGTTTTGATACTGGAATCGTGAAAAAGGTTCAGTACTGGGTGAAAAAACTCTTATAAAATGAACAATGTTTATTCCTGCTGTAGGTAATATAACTTGACTTTAAGCCTTACGGGCAAGAAAATTAATTCTACTCCAACTCTGCCTTTTGCAAAACAGTACAATAAAGTATTTGACTGGAACGAATGAAATCTGAAGGGCCTCGATTCTGCAGTTTCTGCAATACTGCTTTTACGCTGCAATTCTACAAAATAAATTGGTTTGCAATGTTTGTTGCATCACGTTGCAAGAAAACGCAACACAGTGGAGGCATGCGCAGTAAATTAAAGAGACTGTTCATTATTTATGCCTCGGGTTGGAACTGAAGAGAAATGTTTATTTTGGCAATTTTTTGTTACCCAACCTTGTGCACTATAAAAATAATAGTTACCCAACCAATATAGAGCTATTAAAAGTATGCTACCCAACCTTTTTATGATAAAGAAAAAATGATATACCCAACCTTAACGCTGCCCGGATATACATTTACCCAACCTGTTTCTCTTAAGCCCCAACCTGAAGCATAAATAATGAGCGGTCCCTAGAGTGTCATTGATGGTGCAACAATTTGGAAAAAGTTGCAGCTGACTGTGAAATGCAGTTTCTAATAGAAGCCTGGCTTCCAAAAGTGTTTAATTGGGTTGCACAGCACCCAAAACATTGGAAAGTTAGGCTCATCAATGACACTTGATAGGATTCACCTTGTTCCGATCGTTGCGATAGAAGCGTTGCAAATCAACCATTCGTGTTGCATACTTGGATATTGCAGAACACGGTCCCTAGTTACTGTTATAGACCGTTTTTGTGATGTAATCTTTAGTATGACTACAAAAGTGATAGTATATTGAAGGAGAAGGCTAACGCCTTTTTTATAGTAACTTTAGACAGTCTGTTGTACCAATGAATGTCTCGTATATTTTTTTACACAACTGAACAGAGCTTGAACTTATGCAACCGAAAATTGATTAGTTTTGCAGTGTAGTAAATTACTTTTTCTATGCTAATTAACTAAGCTGCTTATGGCCTCAGAACATAAATAACAATCGAAGGTAAGTGGTTTTCACTTAAGTGTTACATAATACAATATCCATATCGAGCAGAAAGACCGCGAAATTTTCCTTGCAAAGAAATAGTGATATTGCGTCAAGTCCAGAAGCTTTGGCCATCAAGACATCCATCTGTATCATAACATAATGCAACCTTTCATTTTCACTTTAGCAAAATCTGATGCGGTTTTCTTTTCATAGTTAAATCGGTAATCACTAACTCAAGTACGCAAAACTCTTTCTGAAAATCCCCTTGTAAGACTTTGATTATGGCAATTTAAACGAGACAAATAACTTATAGGATATAAGATGGCCGAATTGAGCTCACCGTCTAAGTATTACAAAACAGAATGAATACAGTCACGACTTTTTAGCGAATTCTTACCTGTTTTGCCAACTCCTTTGTCACCAAGAATAACTATTCGTAGCTTACGATGTATTGCCATTTTCTTTCGTCCAGAATGTTTTCAAGTTTACTTGTATACGGTTTGGTAAGGATACACACTTCCACGCCTGTCTTCGTTGGGTTTGCATAACATACTGGACCGCATGAGGAGAGTACAGTTATTAATGATTGTAAAAACCGCAAGTTATGCTTAAACTAGGGGGTCAATATTCATAGGATACATTCAGAACAGCTTCTGATAGGAAATTGGCTATTGAGCCTCGGGTTCAAATCCCTTTCTCATTTTCAAGGGAAGATTTGCATAAGCAAAGAAGCGTCAGGGGGTTCATACATTTAACGTCATTGATGAGTTCCTTCTTGGCTAGATGTTTTCCTATCTCCGAAAACACATGATGGTGTTCCAGTCTGCATGTATTGAAATTCAGAAACATGTTATTTCGTGGTTTCGTGCGGTTTCATGTCTGCATTCTTTCATGTTATAAATTTCGTATTTGAAATTCCAATGCGTGGGTCTGCATCTGACATGGAGTTCTCTCTTCCTACAGAAAGTAGAAAAGATATGCAGCATTATTCAGTGTTAGGTTTTACAGATACAAAAGCATTCTGCAACTACACTGCAGCCAAACTGTTACTAGTACCATCCGCAATGATCCCCAGTTAAGTCTCGAAAGTGTTTCACATATGATTTTCTTCCTTCCATGTTGCTTTACTTTGTGAAAAGTATCTGGGTGGGTAGAGTCGTTATGTCATCTTGCTTCACCGTTTTTATTGCAGCTACGAATTTGCTATGGAGCCAGCGAGTTTTGACCCCACATTTTAGTTAAATTTTTGTACTTTGTTTCACCATATGAAAAGGGTAGTTGATGACTTAAAATTTAAGATTTTGTACAGCATTTGCTCTCACATGACCGTGAGAACTGTAACCTAGCTACAAATACTATGGGTACTGTTTCCAAGGCCCATCTCTGCTTAGTCCGAATTTCGGATCTCGGGCACCAAAGTTATTGTTCCCAGTCTTCCCTGGAATTTTTCGAACGTGTGAAACTAAGGATTGGCATCCGAAATCCGGACGAAGTGGGCATGCGCCCCCGTAGCATCACCAATCCTGTGACTGGAACTCGTTTGATACAAGACTTTAAATGTGATGATAATTGACAACTGCATTACAATTTTTGTTATAAGAAACTAGGATTGGCGCCTAGTACTAAACGTTTCTTAAAAGGATATATATATATATATATATATATATATATATATATATATATATATATATATATAGAAACATGACAACACGAAACATGAACTCTGATGGCTGAATGAGGCAGAAAAGTTTAGTTTCTAATTTTCAAGACCGGAACTCATCAAATTGTTTGAAAATCGAACACTTATGGGTCGATATAAACTCTCATCGTTACGACAAGTGTCCAAGCAGATCAAAATCACAAGTTACGATCATTCCCAAATAAAAATGTTCATAAATTGATACTGTACAGTTTCTTAATTTTCTTGAGTAAAGTACTAGATTTTCTTAATTGAATTGAATTACCAGGCTTGTATTGGTTTCTTATAAAATATTTTCTTATAAAAGGGAGACGTGTTTTTTATGTAAAAAGCTGACAAGCCTACGAGCAATTACTGAACAAAGGAAGCGTTACATATTTTAAAGGATTATCGGAGCTGCTCCAATCTTTTTTCGGAGAGGAAGTTCCTCGAAGGGAAGTCTTTTACATGGCTGTATGACTCCGTAGCGACTTTTATTGAGAGGAAATCTCTCATTGCAGCGCCCTTTTCAGGTATGCTTCTATGTCTCCCCGCGCTCGACAAGCACTTACCTGAATTGCCAACTTTAGACAGTCGATTTTTCTGAATAGATAAATGGATTAATAGTCCATTAAGTTCTTCTATTTTAAGCAACATCTTTGGAATATTTGAATTTTTCGAAAGTGCTATGAGTTCGTCACAAAATCCAGTCCTATTTTTGGGTCAAAGACAGTAAAAAAAATCTGAATTGTATCCGCTTCTTGATAATTATTAGGTTAAGTTATGAATAATCCACATTCAGACCATTTATTTCTATAATAAGAAATAGTATCCTTGTCTGTATTTATTGTTTGGAGCCAGACTATAATTTTTTGCATTAGGTTCTTTCTCACGAGATTAAGCAGATTTTTTAAACTTGACTCTTCCTCTATCTATCTTTATCTATCTCTCACTGCCTCCCTCCCCCTATCTACCTCTATCTTTCCTCTAGCTTTTTCTTCAACTGTCTATCTCTTTCTATTTTTTTCTCTATAGTGGGGGTTTTCAACAAGAATCAGGGGAGCAGAGGTGCTAAGTTTGCCGAGTATTTTGAAGTACGAGTATTTTTCGAGTCTAGGTCGAGTATATGTGTTTCCAAGGAAATTGAAACTGAGACAAAATCTGGCTTTCTTATTGAAAAATCGTGTATTCAGTCGTTATTCTACTACTTTTGCCAAGAGTTTGCCAACTTTATGGCAGTAGCTCAGAGCATCTTTTAACAACGCTACTCAGTGGGCCCTCTCACCGCCTTAGCAGAGAAAGCAAAATTTCAGGTTTTTGGCTAGGTAGCTGGGACTTTTTGCTTACAAATAACAGTCAAAATGCTTTCATTGATACTATTTTTGATGCTTTACCAATGGAAGGTATAGAGAATAAGCTTGGTTGAAGTTGAATTGGGCCCTTAGATTGGACTGGTCCAGTAGTCAAATTTCCTTCATTAATGCTCTGATGTATCTCGTGTCCTCTAAATAATAGAGCCTGCAAAGTAATGGTAAAAGTAGCAATGTATGACTTAGCAAGCATAGGCTGAGATATCGTCTGATGAATCACAAAAGTAGCCATCATTTGATCTTGCTGGCAATTTGGCGATTTCCTTTTGACACTTACTGCAGATCTTTTGCCCAAGAAAAGCAGTGGTGGGTATTTTTCAGTTGGTGGCAAAGTAATCTAAACGCCCTCCCCAAATAGAAAGTGTCTCGGCGCGTCTCTGCCCAGAAGCGCTGATTATCCATGCCAAATGCATACGAAATAACCTCCTGCAACATCCATGCGAGGCTATATGTTTACTATCTATGCATTCTAGGTATAAGTAATCCCGTCATTCTAGATTTAAAGGTGGAAGAATCCTCATGTATATGTTTATGCAATTTTCTTTTCATCTTGAAATAAATATGATCATTGTTTTGCGTATAGACCTGAGAACTGGGGGCTGCAGGCTAGGATAATAGCAATTTAATGTGATTTTTCACACAATTACAGAAAGCTCTCCACAAAAATTACCTTTTCTAGAGACCGTTTCATATCAATGCGATTCTAGTAAAGAAGAAGATTTGGGTAGCCCTCACAATATATGATAATTCTTTTGAATGTGAGCGATACTTTGGAAGTAATTGACTCAGCTAGGTTGATGACCCTACATTTGATACTACAACGTCATTGCGTCAAATGAAACAGGATCAAATTGAAAATTCAAAGACGGAATTCGATAGTAAAGTTGAAAGTCCCAATGATTAGCAATCCTGGGTTGCAAAATCCCGTAAAACAGGGTATTTTTAAGGTAGTGATTGGTGGGACATTTGTCACAGTGGGCCCTTTTGCTTCTCTCAGCAGTGAAGAAAAAATTAATAACTCTGCTCCAATAAACTAAGTTATAATGGGACCATTTCTGGTTTTTATTGGCAAACATAATAATGCCATCGACGAAGCTTGCTCAACAGAGGCCCTGTTACGGACTTGGCCCAGTAATCGCATTCCATTAAATAAAAACCTGCCGTAATGTCCCGAATATAAGCCCCTTAAATATAAGCCCCCGAATATAGCCCCCCCTATAAGCTAACTCAAGTATTCTTTCAAATACAAGCCTCTCCCCAATATAAGCCCACCACGAAATACTTACGGACCTTTATAAGCCCACGGCTTGTATTCGGGATTTTACGGCATATCGACCTCGAAAGAAAAGAACGTGCAAACATCTTTGCACACTGCATTTTTTCTCCATCAGTATCACGTTATTGGTTTTCATAGTGTTACATGCATCATACGCAAACTAGCAGCAGGTTCAACTCTCCTTCAAAGCAATGCTTTTGCAATTGTCTGAAAAGTCACAGCCAAAGTGGCACAGAAGATATTGTGGTTCCATGCTGACATGGTAACATATAAACACCCCATAAGTTGCACGGTGCAGTTGCAGCTATGTGGTAATATTTGGGCAACCATAAACAATCTCATTTAAGTTTCTCACTAGCTTGGACTACTCGCATATCTTCTTTAAGCAGATTACAATATACTTGAGGCTAATGTCTACGCCACGAATTCATTGCTTACGTCAAAGATAAGATGAGCTAATAATGGATTATTTTAACGCACAGTTTTATATCTATATGAATCATCTCAACCTTCTAGTAAGATATTGTCTGGTTTTATTTACGCTGGGATACCGGGGCATTTGACTACATTACTAAGAAACCATTTTTCTCCTCAGTAAATACATTTGCTTACTTACGTTTTATCTGCGGTCTGTTGTGTTTTTACATTTGATTATTGCATGTGCAATATGGAGATGATTAGCGCTCTCTTACATAAGTCAGTGACGCGATGGCCGGGTAGCCAAGGGGGGAAAAGTTTGAAAACGGTTTTTAAGGGGCACCAAAACCACATTCTGGTAATAAAAGAGCAATTTTTCTCAATCATGAAAGTGCCTTCTAGAGGATGCTACAGTTTCTATGAATGTTAGGCCTTATTTGATCGAACTTCAGAAGTGACGGATGGTGGGAATTCGCGTAAGTTTTGCGCGCAGTATCGGTGACATACGTGGATTATAATATTTCTACGCATAGAAGTCCATCCCAAACATTTTTAAGGATTGATGATGATGATGATGATGATGATGATGATGATGATGATGATGATGATGATGATGATGATGATGATGATGATGATGATGATGATGATGATGATGATGATGCTGATGATGATGATGATGATGATGATGGCTAGCCCATGGTTGGAGACCTCCATGTGGTGGCGAGCGGGGACATAGAGACAACTGCCCTTAAGTTGATAGTGATTTATGTCGCAGAGATTCAGAACTAGGGCAGATGTTGATCACCTGTGGCAAACCGTCCAACTAGTTAACTTCAGTGAAAAGCAGGCTCAATGGTTCACGTTACAGCTCTGCCTAGTAACTATTGGGGTAACAGAGTGGATTGAGTGTAGCCGACTCGATCATTTCTATTGAAAAAATGACGCACGGCCTCAATAATTTACTGAAGTTCTAATTTGGAAATGCTCTATATTTCCATTTTTCCATGCCCCCTAACCAGTTTGGCTGTGGTACTGTGGTACTGAGCTAGAACCTGAGATAAGCCAAATTCTTGCATTTTGCTAAAAAGAACCTTTTGTAGGTTGGTATGCAGAATTCTTTATCTATGGATTTCTAGATAGAAAACATTTAATTATAATTACAATAAAATAAATCAAATTCAGCCAAATTTTCAGACTTTTATTACTAGTACTCCTTATTCCATAACTCATGTTTTTGATTATATATGTTGCAAAGGAACTATGCACAACAATTCTTCCATTAGCAATTTAGAAACAATCCTTTTCTTTTCCCCTCCTGAGGAGCTTAAGAATTCAAAGCTTAAGCCCTTGTTTAGTTGATAGGAATCCAAAGCTTGGACTAGTATACATCCTGATTATCTGGTAACAGGTTAAGTATTATGTAACCGGCTTTACAATACCAGCTAATGAGCAGCAGGGTTGACTACGGTTGAAAGGTTACAACTCTAGACAAACAACATGTGTTGACCTGAACTAAACTTTGATCTGTAATTACCTGGTTGGCAAGTGGTAAGACAACTTAAGGCAACTGGTGTGTCAAGTAAGGAAAATTTCTCCTTTCTGCGCAAAATTGACATAACATTATGGCATTTTCTAAGGGAAGTTGACTACTGGGCAACAAGGCTGCCACTCGTAGGGGAGATCCCCTACAAGAGGAGAAACGAGGAGTTTGTAGGGGAAATAGCAATTGTAGCGTGGCAGCACTGCTGGGCAAAGGCCGTAAGAGGGCCTTCGTTTCATTTGCAAAAGAGCTCGGTCTTTACGCCCGTTGATACCACAAACATTAAGAACGAATATCAAGAAAACCATTTTAGCTAGCATCGCTATGTTTACCAAGGAAAATCACCTTCCGATTATATGGAAACATGCTTACGATTATATTGAAACCAGCCTTAAGTGAAATACACTTGCTTTGTGAACGCAAATCAAAATTAACAATTAAGGAAATCGAAACAAACTATATACCTTATACTTATGCAATGATAAGCACTAATTGCAATAATTTTGAAATGTTTTGGTCCCCATACTGTATTGAACATTGACCTCCCAACTATTAACAACTCTCCTAATTTATGCTTTTTTAGCAAAAATACTAACCCCCTCCTGATTATACCCACTTAACATTCGGTGCCAAATAGTACTTATCTGATACTTTTAGTGATTCAAAGCGAATTAGAAAATAACCCTCTCCGCATTCGTATTGCTTTTACAGAGAGATGTCACCTTGACGTCAATATGATGGTCTTCTTATTTCGAAAAATACTACACTGCATCTGCTTTTACGCATATCTTAAGTGAAAGAATTAATAAATTGCTGAGCGTTTTTCACACAATAACATGAGGTAAAGCTTTTGCGTAATAACTACACACCCCTTCCTTTAATGTTGCTGATATGAAATGTTTGAGTATGAAACACCGTTTTTAGAGCCCATAGAAGTATATACTAGACTAAATCAAGTGGTGACCTGTAATCATTAGCTTCCCAGATCTTTTATTTTTATTATCACACAGTAATCATTCTTTAAATATATTGATGTTGTTAGAGTTATTTGCTTTTGCTATGAGAACAATTTTGTAAGAACACGTGCCTGAAATTTGATGGAAAATTAAGAACAGATTAAAAACAAGGCCGAGGCTGAAGAACTGATGTAAACTGTATTAGTGGACAACGATGCATCAGCTTTCCACTAACATGTAAACATGAGATGCCCTCTTCTTGCTTCCCTGAGGGAACTGACAGCCCTATCACTTATCATCTTTGATTTTCATGAATTAGTTCCCCTTAGCGTAGCTAGATACTGTGCTAGCATTGTCTATTGATAATTTTTTATAAACTTTTATCAATAAAAAACATTGATATGCAAGAGAGACCTTCTTTGATATAACATTTGGCTAATGGGCTTTCAATCAAACAAACCATCCAATATTTTCTTGTATGTTGTCTTTCTATCGATTACTATTCTAAATTGCCTTGCCCTGTTAATTAAAGAACAATTTAAGAACAAATTCAGCCTCGAAATTTCATTAAATTAAGAACAGCTAGCCTGAATCTCAATTTTATAGGTTCTTATAAAAAAGAGTTTTCACGTTTTTATAAAAAAAGTTTCTTTTCGTTTCTTATCAACAATTTGTTGAGTTCCAGCGTTCTGCGCATGCACATTAAATGGAAAGCGAAAGAGCTCCATGTACACTTGAAATGATGATAAGTAAACTCTTAGAGGCCAGCGAACGTCTCATTCGTGACATTTTGTACACAGACTACTCGAATTTAGAAAATATATACATTTCTGAACTTTCTTAGGTCTCAAAAATCCAGCACTGAATATTCTTAACTTTTTGAGCAGCTGAAGACCATTGTCTTATAAACCACTCGATTATAAAAAAAGCGTGACTCTTGGTGATTGCATTGCGTTTTTCAATTAGTTGCTGTCAAGTCTTAGTGATTTTCGTGTGAAATTGCACGTAATTTCGTGACTTTTATATTTGTTTCTTTGCAATTGCAAGGAAGGTGCACGAAAAAGTGATTTGCCCGCTTTCAAGAA
Source organism: Cassiopea xamachana (assembly GCA_900291935.2). Classification (NCBI taxonomy): domain Eukaryota; kingdom Metazoa; phylum Cnidaria; class Scyphozoa; order Rhizostomeae; family Cassiopeidae; genus Cassiopea; species Cassiopea xamachana. The sequence continues at coordinate 7,226,396 of OLMO02000325.1, forward strand.
TCTGGGTCAGCTGTGAATCTTGCTTAGCGCTCAATTCTCGAATGTTGCAAAGATGAAGATTGAGACTACCCACACAATTTGACCCAAGGCCTGCATGTTTATATTGTAATTGAAACTCGAATGATCGCACAGCCTTATCCTGCCTTCAAAATACTTTTTGCATTTTGGAAGACCAGTTCACAGTTCTTTAGAATCATCCACATGCTACGTAACGCCTCTGTCACAAGGACGCCTACGCTGGAGGGCAGGAGGAGCAAGAATAGCACTTCATACTGAACTCTCTCTATCTCTCCTATATTTTGAAGCAGCACTTTCAGACTTTGTAGACACCTTGGCTCAAGAGAATTTTTCTGGAGACAAGCCCACAGACCCCCTACTCAATATGGTATTACACTGAGACCAATATACTAACCATTATTCTTCTGGAAAAGAGCTTGAAGACCAAAATCTACCCCTGTGGAGGAACATGCATATACATACATACATAGATATATATATATATATATATATATATATATATATATATATATATATATATATATATATATATATATATATATATATATATATATATATATATATATATATATATATATATATATATATATATATATAGATGTGTGTGTGTGTGTGTGTGTGCGTGTGTGTGCGTGTGTGTGTGTGTGTGTGTGTGTGTGCATTGGTTTCTTCATGTGAAGGTCTATGCTACGGAGAAAATATTCGAACATATTAAATTATTCTTAAGTGTCAAAGGTGTAACTTCATCTGAAAACGAAAGGAATGTATTCACATTTTTGTTGATATCTTACTTCATCATAAAGCAAATCAAAAGAGGAACAGAATAATGAATATTGTATCGATGGTGCAAAAGTTCTGAACCTAACTAGAATACAAAAAATTCTAGGCCTTGATTAACCATGAGCCTTGCATTGGTGTTACATTTTTCATTAATTTTAACGATTCTGAACGTTTATGTTCCTATAAACTCTATTCTTACAAAAAAGTATCATCATTAGCTGCAATTATTGTTTAACAGAGTTTTTTGCAATTAAAAGTACTACATGGTGCTTATCGCCATGATTAAAAGCCTATGGTTAAACAATTTCATTGAAGAGGGGATTCACACTGCCTACAACCAGTTCTTTTGTGAAAAGGCTACTGATTTCCAGGGGAGTTAATACCTGTATTATAGTCTATCTCCATGAGTCTACGCACGCCTGAGAATTAATAGATTTTCTCACCAAAACAAGTTTGATTCAAGGCCGGCTATGGCGTAGGAGGTATGGCATTTGTTTCTTTGTATCAAATCAACATAAAATGGTGGTCAACCACCAATGACTCGTAAGGAAGCAAGCTGAAATCAAAACATATTTATTGATAATGAAAGCACAATCTGCTTTTTCGATAAGAAAAAGCTTACAGATTTTATCAAAGTATCCAACAATCCTGTGGCTGTAGGTATTGGCCTGGAGGGGCAATCTTGTCTTCACTCTCACCTAGGGTGGGGGGGCAAAATTTTTTGCAGTTAAATAACTACATTATAAAATAATTCATCAATAAACTTGCGGAGGGACATACTTGCATCAGATTTTCCTTTTTTAGGGTATTGTCCCTTCTTTCTCCCTATCTGTCTGATATCCGATATAGTGAGCCAGACCCCGTTTATACTATACCGTCTTCATACGAAAACGGTATGAAAATGTTTTCGAATGAAAACAGCACAGTGTAGACGGTTGATTGTTTTTGAATGATATCATTTTCATATGATGCCGAATAGGAAAACGTTTCAGTGTAAAGAGTAGGCCAAACAGAACATTTCCATTCTGCCTTAACATCTGATGAGGAAGGTTGCAATCGCTGACAGTAAGGTGTTGCGAGGCACAAAATTTATGAATACCCATGCCATACCCTCTCTCCACCCCCACTTGCTTTGTGTTGTTCAGAAAATCTATTTTCTATTTTGTGCCAGAACTCTTCATATCAACAAGGACATTCCTCGAGCAAGCTTTTGTACTTTCTTCATTTTAAACGATTGTTATTGTTGAAAAAGGCAAGCTCCTTAAAACTACCATTATTTGGGTTATCCACTCATTTTTCCTTGAAGTTACGAATTGTAGAGGAATGTCTTTATTCATGCCGACCAATACAACACTCCTGTACACTTTCTCTTTTTACCCTGATCTTGGATATAGTGCACAAACAAGGACCTGTGTACTTGGCTTAGTTTATTTCAAGTATTTTGACTCAACGTCCTCAATAGAAAAACATGTTTTCCGATGGAAGTTCATATCTCGATTGCTTCCGATAAGACGCCTTTACAACGTTGTTGTAACAACATTAAGTGACGCATTTTCCCCCAATGAATCAAAACACATTTGCATCTCCCCACACCAGTATAGTCCGGAACCGGGGGCATCTTGGGCATGTGGTCCCACCTTTTACCATTGCAGTAGCGCAAGCGCTGGACATTATTATTGCGATAGCAAATATATATATAATATATAATATATATACATACATATATATATATATATATATATATATACATCATACATATATATACATATAATATATATAAATATATATATATATCTACATATATTTATATTTACATATATTTTATATGTATATATATATATATATGCATATATATATACATATACATAGATATATATATATATGTATATATGTATATATATATATACATATATATAT
>OLMO02000325.1:7229268-7250445 GCA_900291935.2 Cassiopea xamachana
TATATATATATATATATATATATATATATATATATATATATATATATATATATATATATATATATATATATATATATATCTATGCATGGATATATAATTATATATAATAGTCATTTTAGTGACAACTTGGCAACATGGTGCGTTTATTAACTGTACAGATTTAATTATCTAGCTATCGCAGTGAACCTTGTTAATAAATGAATGTTTTTGTGAGGAAAGCCATTTTGTAAGAAATTACGGTAGAGCTCTGCTGCTCAAGAAGTTAAGCATGTTCAATACAGGGTTTATGAGACCTAAGAATGTCAACATGCTCATATCAATAGGCTCACAATTATTTTAAATCCCTATTATTTGTGTATAAACGGTTATCTATCCTATCTTCGCTTATCTCCGGCAGGCAGTTAATCTCATACTATTAATTGATACTCGTCATTTCTCTAAGTTCACATGCAAATTTTCGCAGTGCCCTTCAGCGCCAATGCACCAAACATCGAACTGAAAAGTTTTTGTTAAGTAGGTCTCAAAGATGTTTTGATGCTGAAAACGCGAAAACGTTAGATTGTTTTAGTACTGGGATAGAAAACACTTGAAGAGATACTTGAACTGGTCCAAATATTTCGATTGAGATAATGAGTTTCAGACATTTTGCCTCCTATTTTAATGCCGCCGTAGCATTTATGAAGTTTAAAAAATATTTAGCGATTTCAGCACTTGATGGGTGCAGTGGGGGATGCAGAAAAGGACAGGGGTTTATGTCACCCAAGCAGAATGATTTCAAGATGCATAGATGATTTCAAGATGCATGATTTCAAGATGCACATTTAGCGCTATAAAGAATTTGATCTGCTTAGCGTATCTATTGTAACTGCAACAGCGTAGTTAATGAGCAGATTAGTATGCAAACCTTATCAGTTAAGTGTAACTTATTGCTGTTGTGGTTTTGCCTTGACAAGCAAGAAGGCAGTCAGCTCTATTACCGATCCTCTTATATTTACCAATGTATCGTCGGAATTTCATCTTGCATCTAATGCGAGATGGCCTTAAACTGCCCATGGGTGTTATGCTGATAGAGAGAAGAAACTCATTTTTTATAAGAATAGTTTTATAAGAACGCGAGCCTGAATATTGGTGGAAAATTAAGAACACAGTAAGAACAAGGCCGAGCCTGAAGCCTAGTCGTAAAATGTACTTTTGGAAAACAATGCAGAAACTCTCCATTAACAAATGGACATGAAATGTCCTTTCCTTGTTAACCTGAGAAGAATTGACAGCCGTGGCATTGTTTATCTTTGATTTTTGCAAATTAGTTGCTCCTAGCGAAACTAGATACTGTGCTAACATTGTATATTTATAGTTGTTTATAAATTTTTTCAATAAACCTTATTAGTATGCAAGTGAAGGCATCTTGGCTGTAGCATGTGGCTCTCAATCAATCAAAACATCCAATGTTGTCTTGTACGTATAGTCTTTCTATGTATTTCTAAATGGCCTACACTCTACCAATTGAAGATCAAATTAAGAATAATTTAGCTTCAAAACCTGAGACAAATTAAGAACAGCCAACCTGAACCTCAATTTTACTGGTTCGTATCAAAAATTGGAGTGTGTTATATGGAATCCGTGATCCGTGTATTATACTACAACTCTGTAGCATAAGAGCGGATCTATAGAATTGACCAATGGAACAGCAAGAATAATAGTTTAATAACAAAATGAAGAGCTTCCTGGAATTTCTCCAACGCTTTCAGACCTTTGCCTAAAAAAACATTTTCACTTCTTTATTTTCACCATTTTCAACAAAAAAACATAATGAACACATTATTATGAAAGCAGAGAAATATCTATTGAAATTCATAATATGATGTCACACATTAGGGGGGGGAGCTTGGGCTGGTAGTTCTGAATTTTGTGACAAAGTGCGACAGGGGGTGAGTGAGTGTCAAAAATGCGAAAATTAGTGTGATATATATGTGAATGGCCCAGAGTGGTGGTTTTCAATCGGGGTTCACCCGAAACCTAGGGTTCCGCCAGTACAGTTCAGGGGTTCCCCCAGAAGTTTTATCAATGGTATTATCGACTGTAGTTTTCTATTCTCCTGTGCATATATGTGAAGAGGGATCTTCGAGCCAATGGAAACTCTCCTTTGGGTTCCGCTGCGGCATAAAGGTTGAAAACCATTGGCCCAAAGGGTGGGATTTGATAGAGGAACTACAGTATCCAGAATAGTCAAGCTAATGTGTGGAACCACAGACAATAGTATTGTGAGAATATCTACCCGATACATCATCACATTCAAGATGGCTTTACAATGATTGAGCAACCCCAAGGGAACATCTATAAATCAATAGATATTATGCTTCAAGGTACAAAACTTCACCGTTTGAGCCATTCATAAATACATTTGGTTGTCTGGTTTATGATTGACACTATAAAACAAGATAATGTTTCGTGAAAAGGTCTATTGTTACCATTGCAATTTATTTTCATGCCCTTTGATGGTCACCAATTGGAATCCCTTTTATTCTGAGGTATATATCGTTAGGACTAATGGCAGGGTGTTACACCCAATCTCGACTCTGTCAGAGACACTGAGCTGTTTTCAAATTCTGCAATAAGGAGATATCGTTCCTACCCCCGACGTTTTGCCCTGGTCTTGGTCATTAACATTATGGATTAGTACTTTATCCTTTCATAATCACTGTCATTTTCACACCTCTATCTTATTTCCTTAAATGATAATTATCCCTTCCTATCCCACACTTGTCCTACTCATTGTCATGGGTGCATTGATGGATATCAGTCCCAGTTGGCTCTATAGTTGCCGTGACAATTATTTGCTGTCACTTTTTCACATGGATGACTAATTGTACTAAAACTGTATTCCCAGTGGCTCAGGTTATGTGACCGATCCTTCTACTGTTTCGTCACCAATATGTTCCAGTCAGGGATCCCATAGACCTCTGTGGCTGACATGTGATTTATTTTAACTTCGAGGGATCAATTCAAACTAATTCATTTCCAGAGGTGTTAAGTATCTTTATCCTTTATCAAGTATTTCTATGTATTTAGCATTCCGTTGAAAGGGTGCACCAGTGTTTTTCAATGTACACCCACATTCAAAAAAGACATCAATTCCTGTCATAAACAGTCACAAGTACATTAAATGTTAAGTATGATTCTATAAGATATGAGATCATTTGGGAAGTGAATGACTGCAGCGGCATGATTGATCAGATATGAAGTCATTATTATACGACTCAAGAATGGGCTTTAATTAGGCCTTGTTCTAAGAGAATTGACAGCTGGGGTATTTTTCTAGAAAGAAAAGATGACTGCTCAAATTATTTAATAAAAGTGATTTAAATTAAAGCCTAGGGTCATTGTTTTGCATGTATATTAAGGATGTCAATAATGAACTTTAGTTCTCTTCCTCTTACAATGCATAGCGCGAAGAGTCTGTAAGAAGGGCCATTGGTCCAATAATTGATACATTTGTTGAATCAGACACATCGGGGCGATAGTGGGACAATGGGGCCCTGCAGGAGGAAAAGAGGACCGATTTACATGGATACCTCTTTGGGACACTACCTAGCATAGGCACCTCTTTGGGACCCAAGGTACCTCTTTGAGACATTTTCGTTTTATTCTTTATCACGACCTATATTTCATACAGCTATAGAAACAGCTCTCTCTTCCAACCATATTTTGCTTTTTTATATAGCTTACACTCTTTTTTTTATAAGAACCAATAAAATTGAGGTTCGGGCTGGCTGTTCTTAATTTTTACCAAATTGCGAGTAGCGTGTAGGCCATTTAGAAAGACGATATGCAAGAGAACATTGAACGTTTTGATTAATTGAGAGCCCAATGTTACAATTAAAGTTGATCTCTCTTGCATATTTATGTCTTTGTTAAAGAAAGCTTATAGGCAATTATGAATAACCACAGTATCTAGTTTCGCTAGGAGCAACTAATTTGCGAAAATCAAAGATATGTGTCTAGGCTGTCAATTCCTCTTAGGTTAACAAGGAAAGGACGGTTCATGTCTATTTTTTAGTGGAAAGCTTCTGCATCGTTTTCAAAATGTACATTTTCCAACAAAGCTTCAGGCTTAGCCTTGCTCTTAACTAGTTTTTAATCTTCCATCAAATTTCAGGTTCGTGTACTTATAAAATTGCTCTTAAAAAAAGAGTGTATTTGATCTCTGTTGTATCAAATCAATGTCTACAAAAGGATTCAATTGCACTTCAAAAATGGCAGCTTTACTCCATCTGCACCCCCAAATGAAAGACAAGAGGGGAGCTTGCTTCTCTCTGCTCCCTTTTCGGCATCCCTGTAGTGAATCGTTGCGACATCAGCAGTCTTGTAGACGTTGGGAAGCAATGGGACACTCTCTTCCCATCAGGGGTGAATCCAACAAAAATTGTGACCACCGCACAAGGGCGTGGTCAAATACTATTTGTTAATTTCTGTAGCACTATATTGTTTCAAGTAATTTTTCGTTATAACAGTTGGAACATAATCAATAATGGCGTCACTTCAAAGTTGGTTTGTCTGCCGCACGTTCGGTGTGTGCGTCGTGTGCGTCGTGTGCATCGTGTGCGGCGTCCTGGATCCACCCCTGATTTCCGAATAACTTCCCGAAGCTGTACAAAGCGGTGTATTATAACACTTTCATTTATATCTCGTTGCATAATCCACTCTTGCATAGTGCTCCCCTCCCCTTCCCAGTTAAGATCTTGAGCAGGCAAGATATGCAAAAGCTCAATTATATTTGTAATCAGCAAGGGGATGAACAACTCAGCAACAGAGAGGTAAGAAGCATCCAAAAAATGGGGGGTATATGCATTAAGGGGTACTATGTAAGTTGATAAGGGGCACTTTATATACAAATTTGTGAAAAGTAGGGGGCGCATGCCCCCTGTGCTCCCAGGTTCCTACGTCCTTGCTCAGCAACAAGAGCTTTTGACAACACAAAGACAGCTCTGCAAACAGGCTAACCTGTTTATGAATAAAGAGTGAGAAATGAAATGTCACTGTCATAGGTCCTCGACTCACTGTTGAACAATTGAAGATTGAACTCAATTTCTCGCTCTTTCTAGAGCACAATGTCTACAAAACTTGTTTTTATTCATGCATGGCCTGGGCATGCTTTAAACTGCAGTTTCCTTATTTCTCTTCTACGTGGTTGGCTTGGAACCAGCAAAACAGCAGATAACTTTCCTTAGATTCTTGTCTGTACAATTCATTTCATTCTGTTTGATGCGTTTTATCTACTCGGAGGGTGTGGAAATATTTCTGGCTTCACTAGCGACTTTGCATTGTTAGCTGTTTAAGCTTTTGCTGAAGAGAAGTTCCTTGCATATAAGCTTGAGCAAATCTAAAGATATATTGAATGTGATGAGACCAACATTTTGATAAGTATGCAGAAATAGCTTAGGAATTTTGCTTGATTTTCTGAGTTGTCCTATTGTCTACTCACCTTTTCGCATACAATTGAGAGTGGGGAGGAGGATAAATATGAATTATACTTCTCGGGGTTCTAATTCTAGGGGACTCAGGACCTCGGCCCCCTTTGACTGCCAAGTATTTTGGAAATGTTCCTTTAATCTTTCCATTCTGCTCAAGATGTTCTATCTCATTTTAATGCTCTGCTCCAAATATGAAACTTTTTTATAGCTTGGTACAGCTTCAACTGGAGTGATTTTGCACGATTCTCAAGGGCGTGGTTGTGAAAATTCTAGTTTGAGCTTTAAAAAATGTAGTATTCCTCCACTGCTCCTGCTACACATGGGGAAGAGCTTTGGAAATGCAATTCAATGCATATACAGTACAATAGTTCGATGGTCGATGTCTGCCGAGAGGAGACAAACAAAAGCCAGGAACACGACAATTTTTTCCTATCGAAGGAAAAGCTAAAGAACAACAGAATTCATGCTAAGCTCATTGCATGACTCTTTGGCAGACATATACATATTGATATTTTTACGTACTGGCAGTTACATCGCTCCGTGTTTGCGTGATGCTGGTGTTAGGCCAAGATAAAGCATGTCTAGCAGCGCTGCCTGGAATTTTGTCATGTAATGTGAACACGATTTTATTTCATTGACTTGCATACGTGTAAGAAAGATGAACTTTAGAGATTTTAAGAACATATCTCACTGGATAGAGCGCCGTGAACATCAAGCTGTAAGACATGTTTACTTTTTTATTGGCCTATCTTAGGAAATACGTGCAAATCTGCTTGGGGTTTATTTACAAATGTTCTGTCATTCCACAGGTATTGCTTAGTGTTTACATGTGTAGGTGGTAGTTATAGGCCTCAAGATATCAGATATGAAGCATGAACTTTTTGAATCTTATCATAGGAAGAGGCTAGCATTCTTGTAATTTTAGCACAGTGCAAAAGCAAAACCAGGAAAACTAACGCGAAATAAAGTGTGTAATTGAGTTGATAGTCCACACCTTGGATTTGAAGGTGGCTTAAATATGAGCTATTGTAGTGGTATTGGTTGTGTTTCAATTCCTTGTGATATGATGCTGGAGAAGTTGGCAAAAGAAAAAAATATTTTGTTACCCCTAGCATGTCCCCCCTCTTGATTGGCACACAACATGCCCTGGAAATAGCACTGAAAGACACCCATGTCATTTGGAAAAAGATTCATACTTTTTAGGACAATCAAGAATGTTTCAAATTTGATATGTCTTACAATTTCTATATTTTTGTTTGTTATAAATAACTGAAAGCCATTATTGCAGCTGAGATTGTTTGGGCCAGATGTAGAGGTATCAGGTTTTGCTTGATTAGAAAATGTCTGGTAAAGTATTTAGAAGTAAGCCATGTATAGAAACAACTAAAATGCTCTGAGTTTCAGTCTGCTTGTCAACTTTTAATCACTAATATTTACTTAGATAGTGGCATGATCTTTGACATCTATCTTAATGGGGTTGGTGTATGTGGCATTTTGCCAGCAAGCAGAAAGCATCACCACCACGTGATCTACCAGTCAATATACAATCAGCTAATGGCGACGTTGCATGACACTTTGAGTAGTAGCCTGCTTGGATGTGTTGTGATCACTTCCGGAAAATGTGAAATGGTCTCAGGCAAGAATCCCCCATAAGATAATTGCATTGTAAATGCACAGGAATGAATATCCTTGAAGTTTGTTGCTGTTGGCAAACCTAGAACCAACAATCATTTTCATGACCTTCATGTGGTATGTGTCATTTTAACACAGATATGGATGATTAAAACTGAAAGGACAGGATGTATATTTTTATCAATACTCCCCTCAGAGTTTCATGCATCTATGAATGTATACCACAAGAAATGGGTTCAAGTAGGACATTAGTTTCTTTTGTTTATGGAGGTAGTTGTATGGAATCACTCTTTGAAACAGACCCAAGAGCTTTGAAAACTGCAAGTGATGTGCTCATTGGGGGCATAGGGGAGCATTACGTCCACAGCATTTACAAAATTGTAAGAAAGTTAGTCATGTTGCTGGAGATTTAACATCCTATTGATAAAACTGATTTCCATGGCATTCTTTGGTCTTAGCTGGCTAAATGTTTTCAAATATTCCCCCCCCCAAAGGAAAGTGTCTTGACACATCTCCGACTTCAAGAATGTACCTGGCTATCCATATCAACAGTTTGTTCTTTAGGGCAAGATCTTTGTGGCAGGTCTCTGTCAATCAGTATTTTTTATCCTAAGTGGTATTGGTTTTATCATTACAGAATTCAATCAATAGAAGGTTCCAAAGGGCTCTTCATGTAAATCCAGGCTTTGCTGACAGACTTGGTCTTATCAAAGAATTAGAGGTAAGTCAGCCCATTCATAGATGTATTAGAATGAAGGTATGTAGGTTGGTGGTAGGTAGGCTTTGAAGGTAGGATTTGAATAACTTGCATGCCCAGTTTCCAATGCCACTTACTTTTGATCTCAAAAATTTAGCTGCCAGTGTTTTCCCAGACACAACAGCTGTTTTAAGATATGCTATTGTATTATATGAAGCATCATCAGGTTATTGCTACTATTTGCATATAAAATATGTACTTTTGTATAGGTTATTGCATGATGGCTTATTTCATCAGCTTTATATCCAGTGGTATTGTGGAAAAAGATGCCAGGCAAATTCACAGTTGGCCCCTTCATAGGGGATTACTGCTTTGCTGACTAGAACAATAAACGGACCCCTTTCACAATAATAGCCCCCATTGAATTCTCACATTTAATTCACACAATGATTGGGCCTCCTATGACAGATTTTCTTTCCTGGCCCATGCCTATGTCCCAATTAGCCTAAAAATCTAGCATTTGCCAGAGTGTGTAGAAAAGAAATTCTCTCAGTGATGAAGGCACTTTTTACCATCATGTGGCATTCATAAGCATAGAAGAGGGGTGTTAAGGGGGCTGCACCCCTCAGTTGAATAGAAATCCATTTCATTTGGGAAATTTCCTGGAAAAACAATGGGAATTTTTCTTACTGCTCTCTGGAATTCCTTATTTTTTTCTGGCAGAAAATTTACAGTCCCTCTAAATTTTAAGTCATCCTACACCCATAGTGGCATTTGTTATCAAAAACTAGAAGTTTGAATTGCAAAGTTCTATATAGGATGCAATCCTTTATATAACGGGGTATGCTTAAGTTTAAAGAAGACGCAAAGCCCATGTTGACAAATTTGGCGACCTTTTTGACCCTAGGTGCCTGCAATTATCAGCAATGTGGGATATCATACTAGACGCACGAATTTGCAACTTGCTTTGGCAGTACTCTTCATACAACATGCAAGTGTTGTGGTGTAATGCCCACGTGCTTTAGAATGCTGCCACTTTATAACTTCATAACGGGTTTTACATAGTTGGTTTTTCAAGAAAAGTGAAGGGGTAGCACTTTGCTGAATTTCCCGAGAATTTTAATAGTAGCCGAGTGTTTGCTGAGTCCACGCTTTTTAATAGGAAAAGGTTTATGAGAATATTGAAGCTCAGGTTAGAAAGTGGTTTTATTGTTATATTAATGCATCTTTAGCCCTTTGTCAGCTAATGTTAAGGATATTTGCCGACTCGATGCCACCTCGGGGCACTCTTCCCCCTTGCCTCCCCCCGAATAATCACCACTCCTTGGGAGCGTGTAAAGCATTCAAAATGTGGTGGGGAGCACGTGCAGGGGTGCCCTCACAAACAAAGAAAATCTAAGTTGTAAGTTGTACATTGTGGACTTTACCAGAATGATTGCAAAAAGTGGTGGGGCACCTGTCCCCTGTACCCCCCGTTTGTTGTGTTCCGCAGTACATTTGCTCCATTCGTTTGGCTAGCTTTATTACTGTACAATTTGTTTTGAGCTTGTTATCTCATTCGAGCGACCACGAAATAACTGTAGCCACAAAAATGCCATTCATACTTGGATTTAGTGTTTGTAAAAGGATTATAGTTGCCCTATACAGTGCCGTTTGACTCAAGTGGCATGCAGCGTTCTTTGCGTTTCATGGCAAGAATTACTTTACAGCAGTTGCAAGCGCATGAATATAATTTAATCATAATTATGAATTATTTTTGACTTTAGATTCTTTATTATTTTCTTATTAAATGTAATTTATGCTCGCTTCTAGGACAGTAGACCAAATTGATACTAACTTTATTGACACTTCCCTAAGGATGTAACCCCGACAGCCCGACAGATAGTTCATCAGCATGCACATTTGGTCCCTTTTTATTGAGATTTTTTCTGGGGACATGCCCTTGTGGTGTGTCGAACACTACCCTTTATCAGGGCCACCAAGACATTTAAGAAGGCGCCGGGACAAAAGAGAAGCATTAGGTCCCTTGCAAGTAAAGATAGCGGAAAAAGGGTCTGGGTATCAACCTAGGAAACTTACTTCTGGTCGACTTTGTGAGGCTTCCTAGACTTTGAAACCCAGAGATACATGACGCCCCTTATGCCTTGAGGCCCTGGGGAAACTTGCCACTCCTCTTCCCCTCTGGACAGCTTTTCCTTTCATTATGTTTAGCATTAGCCTTTAGGATGTATGGTGTGCTTTGCCTGGATTTCTATTTGGAACCACTGCAGAAGCCGTAAGCTTTTAACATATCGCTGCATGTATAAATTTAATTTCATGTATGGACTTCGTTGTACATGTACCTACCTTTCTCTAGGAAATTGACACCCTAGAACACTAACTTGAATTTTACAAATTCGCGTTAATTTATATGCATTAACTTTATGTGACGTAAATTTTATTCACCATAATTTCATGAGAATTTAATTTAAAGCTCGTATTTTTCAACTTTGACAAATTTCTCACTCACCCCATTATTCCAAGCCAACTGAGTTTTCAGGAAATTTCCAATCACCCTTACTATTGCAACATTTCACTCCATTCTAGACTAAAAACAAGAACTTCATCGGTGGCGTAACCGGCGTAGGTTGGAGTTAGGACAAATCCTAATGGCCCCCGGGCGTTTGAGGTCTGGAAGGGGCCTCCAGAGATTTTTAAGAGACCGATTTTTTGCATTGCTTAGAGGGAAAATGTAGATGGGAACCCTATTCTTACTGAATTCTCCTTAAGGGGCCCCGAGTATCTTTGGTACGCCAATAAACGTCATTTGTATTATTGATATTATATTTTTTTTGATCACTTTCGCTTCTTGCCAATGTATTGACCAGATCAGGTGTGTTATAGCTCAAGTTGTATTTCGGTAGTTTCATACCTTAGGAAATTTTAACAAATTCATAACGTTTAACACACATAAACACTTAAAATTTAATCGCAAAATTTTCATTGCCCTTCGGCAACGTCTTCAGTGAGGTATTGTGTTTATGAATAATCCTGAAAGAAGTCCCCTATTCCCGTTAATTTTCTTTGAAGATTTGAATGTTTTGGTCAATTTGCATTAATTTTCTTCATGTTAATTGCATTCGCGTTGACACTCTAGGGCGTTTATTTCCCAGAATAAGTATTTGTACTCAGTTAGCTTGAATGCATACTTCGAACGCATACATTTTTATCCTTTTCCTGTTTAGGGGCATAATGGATGTGTTAACTGTTTAGAATGGAGCCAGGATGGATCGTGAGTATTGCGTTGTTCATTACCAACACTTGCCTTTGAAGCATATCTTACATATTGCAAATCATTATCATCATTTAGAAAACAATTAGTGGCAAATTTGCCTATGTAAATGCATTCGCTAATCAAAACACAACTATTAATTCTCTGAGAAATGTGCTTTCCATGAGTCATAAAAGGTATCAGACTTTTTTCGATTGACTTTATGTTCTAGTAGACTACTAATTTTCTGAATTACGTAATAGAAGAATAAATTTTTGACAACATCAACCCGAGCAAACTTAGGCACGAGCTTGCTGGAATGTGGATTACTCAGGTTCCTGCAATTGTTTATATGGAAATAGTCTGATGGCTTCAAAGCAACGTGACAACTAAACATTTTATGTAATAATTTTAGGTGAAGACGTGTCCTGCGAGATTTCAAAGTTTCTAAGTTTAAATATCGATGAAATGAAACACCTTTAGCAAGTACTTTAATATCCAATCTAATTATAGTTTTCTAGTAATAGTATCAATTGAAATTTGCTCTTAGCTTTAAAGATATTATTATTAAGATTTTGAGACATAAATTGAAAAGTAGATCTCCTTAGCATGAAAAAACCTGAAAAGAAAGCATAGCCACAGGCATTTGTGTTCCGTGAACTTACGTTAACTTCGATGCTCTATTTTACATAGCTGCACACTTAGTTTTGCTTTAATAGCTCGGCCTATTCTTGTAGTCAGTTAAAAGCACTAGAGTCATGGGCCATTTTCATTGTACTCTGCGCTCTTGATATTTCCTACCAACTTTGTAGCTCTTGTTTAGAGAACTTTTATGGTAGGATTTAGTTTCTTCGTTTCGGTTTTGTTTGATGGGCCTAACTTCAAAAGCATTTGAAACAGATTCTAAGCATACCAGTTTATAAGTAGCGTCAAATACAGGCAGAACGTTTAGAAACCTTTCTCAGTTTTGTTCAATAGATTATAGTTTACCAGAAATTATGTATTTTGTTGTAAAACTATCACAGATGGTCTCGTTTTGAAGTAAGAGCATAGCTGAGGCTGTTGATATTTCCTGGCTATAGTTATTTTATACGTGTATATGTAGTCAAGACAGGAATGAAAGTATGTTTTTCATCAACAACTAATTTCAACATCATTTGCTATTGAAGGCATAATTAGATCTATCTTTTCAAGCAGAGGTTAGCGCGGGTTCAACACGTTGAGATGATGAACAGTATCGTATCTTGAATAACGTCATCTTAGTATGGAAGTATTCCATGTTACATGCCATATAGACTCTAACAGTTAGATGTTTTGAATGTAAGGTGCTTTCACCTTTAGCATTCCCATTTTTCAAAGTTATGCACTGTAGCTTGAATAACTTCATCTTAGTATGGAAGTTTAAGCAAAAGTGTTCCATGTTACATACCATATAGATTGGAACAGTTTGCTGTTTATACACTTGAATGTAAGGTGCTTTCACCTATAGCATTCCCATATCCCAAGGTTATGCAAACAGGGCCCCTGAGACATTTAAGGGTCCTGGGCAAAAGAGAAACAGGAGGCCCTGCGAGCAGAAAGATCGAGGGCCTTGGTGTCAGTCCTTGAAAATTACTGCTGTGTTTACTTTTTGAGTGCTTCCCAGACCTTGAGGCGCTAGAACATATAAGACCCCTAAAACTATGAAGCCTTGGGGTAATTTGCCTCCACTAATCTCCCCTCTCGGCGGATCTGCATGCAAATCTACTGTGGTGGCATTTTTAGCAGCTTATTACAGGTGATTTAATTTTACTGGTGGTGACTGCTAAACAGTGGCATATTTTGATTCATGTCTCTAATTGCTTTTTTCACTAACTAAAAAGGACTCGGCCGAGGCTCGAACCCACGACCTACCGGTTGTGAGGCAGACGCTCTACCGCTGGGCCATCACTAACTAATGATTGGGGAATTTCCTGCTTTTTTATCAGGAAATTTCTTCCCCGGAGACTTGGTGCTAGTCCAGTATGTAGAGCTGGCCATAGTGATTTTTGGGTAAGATTTGCAACATAGAGAGAGAATTTCTCATTACACAGTTAGTGCCTATAGGTGTGTGATGAAAACTTTGCAGTACTTCCGTCGTCCTATTCCAACAGCAGTGTTTAGAGCTTAGTGTTTGAGAAAAGGTTGATTTACTCTTTTCACTTTCTACTTCGCTAAGCGTTTTAACTTGCACGGAAAATATAGAATTTGAAATTGAGAAAGCG
This sequence comes from Cassiopea xamachana, assembly GCA_900291935.2. Taxonomy (NCBI): domain Eukaryota; kingdom Metazoa; phylum Cnidaria; class Scyphozoa; order Rhizostomeae; family Cassiopeidae; genus Cassiopea; species Cassiopea xamachana. The sequence goes on from OLMO02000325.1 coordinate 7,242,562, forward strand.
GTTGCAAGATAGAACAGAAGCACGTTGTCAAAATGCGGTCATTTAGATTGAAATAGATTGAAATTCTAGGATAAAGTGAGCAGGGGCGACGCTAGCCATCGCAGACTGGAGGATTTTTGGAGCAACGCCCTAATATGACAACACATTTTGGTAGCCACACCCATTTCAATGTTTTGCTAGAGGTCCCTCGCCCCAACCCTAGCATTTTCTCACCGAATTGGGGCAAATTAGAGACTTGATCTTGGCGAGAAATGGGGGGACATGGACCCGGCCACCTCCCCGTGGCGCCGCCACTGAATCAGGGTGGTACCTTAGCTTCTCTTCTCGCTGCTTAGGGCACTTTAGTGAATGAGAGAATGTCGATATTTGAATATTTTGATCTATTCTTCGAATGAGTTCAAGCTGTCTCTTGTAAACTTCAACTGCCTTAAAATTGCAGTGACTGTGTAACTTTATTTGTTGGATGATTTTGATAGCATCTTGCAGGTACTGGGCAATGAATTGGAATGTATCAGGCTAGAGGCTTTTTGTCTGATGTTGAAAATATTTGAAATGTTATCTAGAGTAGGTTCTTCTAGCTCTTTCATACTCCCCAGCTCCACATTGCAGAAGCAATGGTATTCCCGAAAGTGAACTAATTAAACGCAAAGTATATTGAATAGACATAACTACGCTATGTTGAAAATACGGACGAAACCTGTCCTGGTGATACCGGAGAAGGTGACATGATTCGACAGACGTCAACGGATTGCTCCACATATATCATGCCTGATAACTCCTGGTTTTCTAATAGGCTGCATTTTTCTGATACGGTTGAAGACATTCCTGTCATACTCTTCTTCATGCTCTCTATTTAACAAAATCTATACCATGCTGCTATTGTTCGTTCATAGAAAGCAAACTTTCTGCTTACACCCTGACTGTTTTGTGGTGTTTGTCATGTCCAGTCTAATATGGTGCTTGCGTTCTTCTTAAAATTTTGAAACTTCCACTAACAACAGTCAGGGCCTATGAGAAGGGGGCAGGGGCAAATTGCCCTAGGGCCTCAAGGTCGAAGGGGCCTCATAGCACCCAATGCTTCAAGGTCATGGGGGCTCATAAAGACCAGCAGTAATTTTATATAGTTAATTTCTACACCCTGAAGAGTTTCTGCTCGCTTCTCTCGCAGGGGGCCTCGTCTTTCCCTTTTGCTGCAGGACCTCTGAATTTTCTCGGCGGCTCTGAAAGCAACAACCCAGACTAGGCCACTGTTAGACGATAATTAGAATACGTATGTGAAGTGTGATTTGTAAAAAAAGCTTGGTATGTGGATGTTGTTTATATTTTGTTTTTCACTAAATAACAAATATTGTTGTAAAAGCAGTTTTTCAGTGAACTGTTGAAGCTCGACCTGCTGTGTTTCTAAAATGTTTCTTAATTTTCCCTGGCTTCGGCCTCGTGTTTCTTAGATACTTCATGTTATACATCATTTGGCTTATACTGCACGTGTTGAAGATTATTACTAAAGCCATAGTATTCATTAGAGAACTTATGGCTTTCAGAGAAACATTTATCAGATTCCTTGCTTGCTTCATTTGTTTGAAAAATCTCCTTGAACTTCTGGGACCTTCCCACTTTTCCCTGACCAATAATTTACTAATAATGCGTAGCCATGTCAGCAGAAGGCTGCCAGCCATGTGTTTTCTTTTGTTGTCAATGAGGGCAGGTGTTGGTGAACTTTTTAATTTTCACATTTATGTTGTGTTGTTGTGCACCGAATAGTAGGTTTTTCTTGCAGAAACCTCCACAGGTCTGCTGTATCCAATCGCAAGCCTATGAAACTAGCTTTCCTTCAGTAGAATTTGCTTGGCTTGTAGCCAGCCAGTTGGTTCTGTTTTTACCTCAAATTTTTTGTGTGGTTTTGGGCAACATTATCGCCATTTCGTGCGTTTTTTCCACTCTTCACAGCATTTGCGTTTGTACAATGCTAGCCTGATTTTCCAGCTCACTCGATTTTCAAAAGGCCGAAATCAGGCCTCACCCCATAGTGCAGCCAAAGCGCTTGAAGTACTGATACTATTACCGTCATCAGTGTCATTCCAGAAAGAACTTAATCAGGTATCCTGACCAGTTTAACCGTAACAATTTCATACTGACATCATAGTTTCTATTCCAGAAAGAAATTCTCAGGTATCCTGACTAGTTAAACCCTAATAGTTTCATAGTGGCGTCATCATTGCTCATTCCAGAAGGAAATTCTCAGGTATCCAGACTAGTTCAACCCAAGTATTTTTACGATTTAAACCCTAACAGTTTCATGGTGACATCGTCAGTATCAAGCATGCCCTTAATTGCTCTAACCACAGTTTCGCACTAACTAGAGCTACGGTCCCCAAACTGGGGTACGCGGTCCCCTAGGGGACCACGAAGGGCTTTTCGAGGAACGTGTGAAGCTGCTGAAGCTTTTAAGTTGTGGAGCCATATTCATTAAATCCTTTTTAGAGCAAAGCAGCAAACCTCGACTACTCAGCAAACTGATGCTTTCAAACTCTGCTGGTATCTTTCTTTGTAATTGTATTTATTGCTATTAAGTAATCGAGATTTGCATCTTGCATCTAATGGGAGATGATCTTAGATTGCCGATGGCATTCCTATCTGTGTATGAAAAAGAGCATAAAAGAAAATCAATTTGGAGTCAATCGAAGTAAAACAAGTTTTCTGACCAAAGCACTTTCTTCTACGTGCTATGTCTTTTAGAATCTGCTACGTACTATCAAAATTCCTCGTCACCCATAGCAAACTTAATATTGTGAGGTGCATTCTAAGCCAAAGTAAGGGGCGTCGTTTGGAAAATGTTCCTGGGGACTCAGCCTTAAGACCCCTCTTTTCCTCTTCACACCAAGGTCTATAATAGATACGTATACTTTATTTCATTTACTAAAATTCACAAAGAGAGATCTACAGAATTGGGCGTTTAAAAAGTAAAAATTATAGCTCTGCAACAAATGGCCGTACTGTACTGAATTTCCTAAAAAGTTAGGGATGTGGCAGATTTTCTACCAGCCACGTCCATTTTGAAGCCACCCTTCTTCCAGAGGACCGCGAGTAGAAAAAGCATATATTATGGGGCATAATATATTTTAATGTAATATAATATATTTTGTATGTTTTGTAATATATTTTGAATAGTTTGGGAACCACTGAACTAGAGCTTCGTTTTGAGTTGCGACACCTTATGCAATTCAATACAACAAAAATGTTTGCAAAAGTGCATTGCATATTCATTGTCCCTTGTATGGCAGGTCAGTGTTCAGGGGGGCATCATCCATGTTCTTTATCGCACTTTTATAGTCAAGCTTTCCTGCTTAATCTAATTTATATAAACATCAGTGTGATATTTTTAGTAAGGTATACATGTATTGGTTTGTCAACATGGTCCACGAAAAGCTGAATGCTGTATATTAAAATGGTTCTCTGCCATTTCGTTTCACTCATTCTTGTATGTTATGATTGGCAAATATGTTTTGGATTTAGAAAACCGTGCTAGCAGTTGGAGCAAAAGCAGTCTTTAGCAACCAAGTTTGAACATTTACTTCATATGGAGATCCCAACAGTTCTCTTTCTAGATTATTCTTTAGCTTGGCCTCGTGACAAGTCATTTGATCATTCATTCGTCTTAACATAATTATCCTCAGATCAGTTACTGTGAAGCAATGAAGATTACCATGTTTAGTTCACATGATTTACCTTTAACCTAAAGGAGACGCGAAAATTGGAGTACCCAGCTAAGCAGCTCATGTGACCAATATGTAACTGAATAGCGGCTAAGAAGTATCAAAATTGCTCCAATGTGTCTCAACGTGGTAAAGTTGGTAAATAATGTGCTTCGTTGCACCACGAAAGTTATGAGTAGCATAGAGTGCGCATAATATTTCCTTTTCGATTTCTATTTTCAAGACTTTTTCACTTACCGTAAAAGCTCTATTAAAACCCCCGCTCTCATATAAGCCCCTCATCTCTCATGGAAGTAAATACTTGAACGGGCTCTTTGGGGCATGGAAATTACCCCCAGATGAGATCACATCTATAAAAGAAGTCCCGTGTACAGAATAACTCGTGCGTCTTAAAACTTACAGAATAATGATCCTTTCGAAGAAATCTAACAGGAAAAAGTTTGAATGGAAGATTTGAAGATGCGGACATTGTAGTTCACTGTGAATAGACTTTCAAAGTTACTAGCACCGATTTTACAATGGAAACAATGCAGAAAGAATGCAAAAGACCATTTTTGCCAAATTTTTACCTTGAGTGATTAATAAGACCCCCTCTCAAATAAGCCCTCTGTCTATTAAGTACCTCCTCTAAGACTCAGAAAATGAATAAGCTCCCCGGTTCTTAGTGGAGCTTTACGGTATCTATTGTTCGCGATTAGATGTACGCTGAGCCTTCGAAATCAGTGTTCCACATTCCATCACTGCACTAGAGTAACTAGGTTTAAATCCATACATTTTCTGTTCAAATGTGAATTTTTTCTTTCAATTTCTTTATAGATTGCTGGTTTCTGGTTCCGATGATTTCAATATTATTGTCTGGGAGGCTTTGAGATATAGAATAGGATGTAAGATGAACTCTGGCCATTCAGGGAACATATTTTCAGTAAAGGTGCCACTCTCTATCTTCATTTTTTCATTTTCATATAATTTAATATTTTTCCCAATATTTTTCAATCTTATTAGTAATTTAATAATATTCTAGAATTTTTGCTAAACTATCATATAGCTGTTATTTGTAAAATTTTTATTTGTTAATTTAAAAAAGGCTATGAAATTTTATCTGCAGGTATTTTCATTGTTTGTGCTGTTAATAGGCTGGTATTGATTTGAATTGCTCCATTTGCTTTTTATGTCCATTAACGATGCAATCAATGTGTTTGCACTTCTCTATTCAATGCCAGACCATCCCTTTTGCGTTGCTACCGGGAAAGAGGTCTCTTATAACTGCAGAAGCATGCTGTAATCAGTGATAAGTTTATACAGGAGATTTTTCCAATATGCTTTCCTTATGTACTTTATGTTCCACTAAAATACAGTAGAATTTGTCCCTCTGTCCTGCGTAATCAATGATAAGTTTATGCAGCAGATTTGCTTTTGGTGTTGTAAAGGACCCGTTTTCCTCTATCCCATAGTTCCTGCCACACAGCAACAACAACACCGTTGCATCAGCTGCTGCTGATGCTAAAGTTCGTTTACATAGTGTGAATTCAAGAGAGTGTGCCCAAGTATTTGGGTGTCATTTGCACCGAGTCAAGCGGCTCGCCGTCTCACCGCATTTGCCATACGTGCTATGGAGTGGATCTGAAGATGGAACAGTCAGGTATTCGGTATTTGCCAATTTTCCTTTTGTGTTATCGTGATTGTCTTAGTGTTAGCAAAGATGGTGATAGTGATCACAAAGGCTACAATAGAAAGCCGCGCAAAAGGATCTAGGTTTTTACTGAGCAGCCTGGATAGATTCTTAATATGTGAATTGGTATTCTTAATTCTAGCCTGCAAGGATGTTAAAAAGGTTCTTATATACACCACATGCTTTGCATGCTTTTACACTGTTTTCAGCACAAGAATTCTTGATGATTCTTGAGAATTCTTGTCTAATAATCTTGTCATATGTTGTGCAACTTGAAAAGCGCAGACAGCCTATGAAATTTGTAGTCATGAATTTTGAAATTAACAGCATGGAAGTCCATTTTATAAGAACCGTCCCCATTTCAGCCTCTTTGGGGTTCTTATTTAGGGGGTTCAAGCAATGAAATTTCAGCATCAAGATTCTTATAAAAACAGGCTCTTCTATCCGGGTTTCTACTGTATGGTGATGAAGACGACGATGGTGTTGAGTGTTGGTGCTAAGGTATGTAATAAAGTGAAGCCAACGGCTTGTAATGGATTAGAAGAGGATTGAAGATTGTGCAGCAGGTCTAATCTTTCTACCAGATAAGTTAATTAGAGAAAAGAAAACTTAGGGAGGGAGACATATGAACAGCATTTATCGTACCACTTTTATAGCATTTTTTTCAAATTTTTCCATGTTTTATTTTGTAGCATCAGTTTGCCACTTGTGATTTTCCTTATGTGGTGGAAGTAAAAAGCTTCCAAATGGTGCACAATTATGCTTTGATTCATTCCTTTATTGTTCTAGCCAAATTGTTAGCATTTTCGCTATAGAAGTATATTTCTTGCTTTCAGGCACATTATCACCATGTTGTGAGGCGATTTTCTTATCTAGACCCATTGAAAGACAGCTTGAAACTATCTGAAGTTTGCAGAGGATCGTAGTTGATACTGTTCTCTGTTTCTCTTTCCAGGCAATTCGACTTACGACAGCCGCATTCCTGCTCGCAAAGCAATCGTTGTGCGAACATTATAATCAATTTAAATACCCACGTTGCAACTTCCAGTGAAGTTAAATGTATTGCAATTAATCCCCTTAGGCCGGAACTGATCGCAGTAGGCTCAAGCGATCCATTTACGCGAATTTACGATACCCGAATGCTATCGTTACACAGTATACATGATACCAAAGGTAAAAGTAATGGCCGAAAGGTTGACGAAATCTCGCCACCTCCAGGCTGTGTTTCATACTTCTCTCCCGGACACATTCCGCAGCGGTATGGACGAGACCATTCACAGAAATACCGACATTATGTTGTTACATATTTATCATTTAGCCCGGATGGGCAGGAGATTCTGACAAATTTAGGAGGAGAACATGCTTATATTTTTGATATTATGAATCGGCGAGAAGCACTGAAGTATTCCGCAGGGCATATATGTCAGTCCACATGTGAAGATGTAGATAGGCCCCAGCTAGAGAAGGAGGATGCTTCGAATCTACGTTCAACAGCCCACGCTTCTTGTAGTATGACAAAAACTTCTCAGATGCTACCGGAACGTGTTCTGGAATTAAAATCTATGGGAAACGAAAACTTTTCAAAGCAGAACTATTTCCAAGCAATAGTTTGTTACAATCTTGCAATTGAATTATCGCCATGCACTGCTGTCCTTTACGCAAATCGTGCTGCAGCACTGTTGAAGAGAGGATGGTATGTATACCAATTTCAAATGTTTTCATTTCGGCATTTCACTTGTCGTTATTATTAGGTATCATTCAAGTTTCTTGGTTTGTTCATCAAGTGAGCAGGTATTTTGGAATGCACACCAAGCTACTGCAGTTCTAAATAGGTATTAAGCCATCGAAGAAGAGTCTGCTATAATGCAGTGGTTCTCATCCGGGGCTCCGTCAGCCAGCGGTGGCGCCAGGAGAGGGCTGGGGTCAATAGCCCTGTCGGAACATGCTAGCCCCCCTGTCGGAAGGCAAAAACAATTTTTCGGAGATTTGTGGCATTTATAGTTCCCTGAACGCCATAGTTTAGCCCCCTCTTCTGCAGGGTCAGCCTCCCGCCGGAAAATTCCTGGGGCCACCCCTGCCGCCAGCAAAATCCATGAGTTACGCCAGAAGTTACACATATGCTGTTATCGAGAGAAATTTTTAATTCTCCTGTGCATATGTGTGAGCAGGGGGTCCTTGAGCGATTGAAGTGACTCCCTGTAGTTCCGCTCCAGCAGAAACTATGTGTACACCAGCTCAGACAATATTGAATCATCAGAGAAGGGTTTACCATACTGTGTACATTTGCTCAGAAGGTATTGGATCTTGGAAAAGGGTTTACCATTCTGCGCGCACATAAGCGCAGAAGAAGGGGTTGCAGAGGACCTGCAGCGCCCCTTGGTTCGACTGAAATTATATTTTTCTGGGCTAATATTTAGCTAATATATATATATATATATATATATATATATATATATATATATATATATATATATATATATATATATATATATATATATATAT
>OLMO02000325.1:7257325-7271858 GCA_900291935.2 Cassiopea xamachana
TATATATATATATATATATATATATATATATATATATATATATATATATATATATATATATATATATATATATATATATATATATATATATATATATATATATATGTATATATATAATTGATTTGATTTCTTTTGCAACATTGTGATTACATAAAGCTATTAGGTCCCTATATTTTTCTCTTATATAGGCAGCAATGTCTTCTTCCATTTAAATTTGCCCTGGAATCACGTTCTGCAAAATTATCAACATTGGCACTGACTGGTTTGCAGGTAAGCTTTGTTATCCTGATGAACACCTGTTTGAAGCTATTTTCGTAATTGGTAGTCTTAAAAGTAGATATGAACAGATAAGATATAATCCTTGATGGGAGATATGGGAAGCGTGGTCAACAGATACTCTCTCTTATTCTGTTTATATGTTTTCTAGAAGTTAATGTCAGATGATAGATTTCGCTCTACTGGCGAAGAAGGAATCGACTATCAGCTTCCAGTGCAATTTCTGAACACAATAATTGCCACTCCAACGTTTTCTGACGAAATTCAGATGGAGCTTATGAAGGTGAGAAACATTTGAAGTACCTCATGTATACCTGAAGTTTATATCTTCACCCTCTGCTGTTATCCCATGTATATAATGCCTTAACCAATTATTTTGCTGCTTAGTTGATTTGAATTAGAACAAAATTAATATATTTTTGGTGAAGTATGGCAAATAAGTTGATTGACTTCATCTTTGATCCATGACTTTTGTCTCATTTAATCATTGATTTTACCTTGGACTTCATTTTTTAGCTGCTGCTGATAATTACTTGCTCAGCTTCATGTGAAATCCACGGAGAATATCTTATAGATATAGCAGAGGTAATTCTGCATTTGCAAAGTCAACTGTTAAACGTGGACTCATTATTTGAATTTGTCTTCTGGAATGCTAAATTTTTACACATTTTTGCCCTTCCTGTATTATGTTGTTTATATAGTATATACATCATATGCACTATCAAGTATGAATCGTAAATTTATAACTCATATATATATATATATATATATATATATAATTTCATATACGTATATGAGCATATAAATACATATACATATCCATGATGTAACATATATATATATGTGTATATATATATATATATATATATATATATATATATATATAATCTTTTTGTATTTGCATTTATAAACGTATATATATATATGTATATATATATATATATCTTTTTTATTTGCATTTATATGCGTATATTTATATACACATTCATAAACATTCATTTCAGATATGTGTTGAGACGTTTGTTCGATCTCACCAAAGTACCACGAAAATGGCATGCAGAGCAACTCTCACACAGATGCTCACATCCGTCTGCCAGCGACTTCAAGACAGTCTCGTATGTATTGTTTTGAGTTCTTGTGAATAACCACAGCAAGAGTGAATCGAAAACATGCAGTCAGTAACGTGTCCAAAAATGCTTGAATTGGGGGGGGGAGGGTTGCAGCAACAAAAATTTACCGACATGCTACAGCTTTTTCCAGAATTGCCACAACGATGACTGTTACTCAAACTATTACCGACAAAGCCAAACGACTACCGATGGATTCGGTAAAAAGTAAGAATTGTGACACACCCATATCCATTACTTCGCCGTACCGCTGCTCACAGTATATGCATTTTGGAGTGCATTTTTCTGTTTGATTATCTCATAACAGCTGGTATTTGCTATAGATCCTTCATTTTATCAGTCAAGTAGGCCATTTTTCACTGCTGCTTGTAATGCTTCATTTTAGTGATTAATCTTAGATTTACATTTCATGTCAAAGATCTGCTTCTCAGCATTTCATTAAGATTTTCGATGCAATTTTTTGGCATTTGTTACCATTAAAGTTTTGATTCTAGGTTCCAAAAGGCCCAGGATCTGAGTCAAGGCTAAAAAGTGAGTTCGTGAGCAATATTGAAATTTTGTATTTGCTTCTTATAGGTTTTACTTCTCCAGATTTTTATTACTCAAGAAGGTCAGATTAGGTAATTGGGTATCATACGTGAAAACACCGAAAATTATTATCAAATGTCTGTCTATCTTTGTGAGGCTATTACTTCGTATAATTTTCTTTTTTTCAGTTTGTGATTAAATATCATTTTGTGAAATTTTGCAGTGAACCTCTACTTTGTATTTATATTTTTCCAGTGAGGTGTACTTTCATAGTTCATCCCCATTCTTCTGAAGCAAACGATGAAAGGGTCATGCATATATAAATATTGCAATCGTATAGAATGATACATAAGGCGAGGTGGCATAGCGGTTAGAGGGCATGCCTCCTGTGCGGAAGGTGTACGGTTCGAGTCCGTCTCGAGGCCCTGACTGAATGCTCACTCATTGTTCACTCAGCAGCGAATAGGCACCTGGTGGCAACACTTGGGGAGATAAGGGCGGCGAGGAAAGGATCCGGCCACCTTACCTCACATTCCGATAGCTCAGGATAAGTGTTCTCTCTAACAATCACTTCCGTGAGCAGGACCGCCGAGAGAATTCTGAGGCCCCGAAGCAAAAGGGAAAAACGAAGCCCCCTGCGAGGAGGAAATCCTCAGGGTCTAGAAATTGACTTTGGGGAATCACTGCTAGTTTACTTTATGAGGCCCCCCAGACATTGAAGCATTAGGTGTTAGGAGGCCCCTTGGACCTTGATGCCCTGGGGCAATTTGCCCCCTGCCCCCTCCTCTCTGCGGCCCAGCCCCTACGTACGAAAGTATACGGGACTACCTTTACTTAATAGAATGATACAATTAATTATATTGTTTCTAGTTAGTTTTATGCCTATAGTGATTTTGTAAAAGTAATTATTATTGACACAATTGCACTTGATTTTGAGGTAAATTCATCTAATTTAAGTGTGTTATAATAATGATTTTTTCAAAATTTCCAAAGATACGAAGCTACCTAGATACAGTTGTATGCTATAACATACCGAGATCTCATTACTTCACTGGCAAAAAACACCAGTGACCGATGAGTGACAACAGAGAATTATTTGTTTTACAGAAAAAGAAGTCATTGTTACCGATGCCAGTAAAGTTTTAAGTCAAGATATAGTTATCCTCATCAAGCATTTTAGCACTGGCATCCAAAATGCAAACAGGTATGTTTCTAGATCTCCTTTGTATGAGCTCAAGCATATGCATGATTCCCTTCAAAAGCCATTTTTGGACGGCAAGCAGTGTGTGGAGTAAGTTCATGGGGCTATGATCACTTGAAGTACAGTGCAGTCATTCCAAACAATCTTACTTTCTGCTTTGCTTGAGGAGCTCATCGTAAATTTTTGATTTGTCCATTCATTATGTGCAGAAGCTATTAAATTTAAATATTTCTGTCTTTTTTTCATTTTTTTGACTTGTAAAACTAATTTGCAAATTTTCAAATTTCCCCTGTTTGTCCATATTTCAAATTTTCCGTTTTCATGAGATTTTTACTATTTTCATGATATTTTCTTTGTCATGAAATTTTCCCTGTTTCAATGAAATTTTTCCCGCTTTTCATGAAATTTCCCTATTTTCATGAAATTTCCCTATTTTCATGAAATTTCCCTATTTTCATGAAATTTCCCTATTTTCATGAAATTTCCCTGTTTTCATGAATTTTTCCTATTTTCAGTAGTTCTCAATCAAATCCTGCGCTTCCACTTTACCTTGAAGCAATCCAAGTCGTGCTGACCAAGCTTTCTACGGCAGTTCGCCAAGAAAATGATTTTGTAAATGTCATTTGGTAAGTTTTTTTTAATAATTTGCTGTTTATAGGTTAGTCTTGGGAAATATTGACAAATAGTAAATTATGTCAATGTCTTCTCTATTAATTTGAACGCTATGGTACTTTTTCGATGTTTCAGTGTTGCTTTTTTGAGAAAGTGATCGATTAAGTACACTCAATTCTATTTTTGTATATTTCATCGGGTGTCCCCCATCTACAGTGGCGTAGCTAGCGAAGGCTGACGTTAGGATAATTCCTAAGCACCCCAAGCTTTTGAGGTCCTGCAAGGGCCCAATCAAAGGTTTTGAAGAGGGTGACTTTTTGGATTAGTTGCATGGAAAATTAAGATGGGGTCCCAATCTTCCTGACTTTTAACTATGTATTTTTCTTGCCCCTCTATCTTGTTTAGCATCATAATAAGCTATCAGAATTTTAAGCTCTGATTCAGTAGATTTCACTAAGAGAGTTTTGTTAAAGTAGTTTTTCCGATAAAATATTCACTCTCATGCTTTTTTGCAGGCAAGATTTATGTCCAGCCCTCGTCCAGCTTCTCGGCTCTCCACTCTCTGATGTTGGCAAGCGTGGCAAACAGCTTGCAGGTCCAACTTTTAATGATGACGGTCGTGGAATACGCGGACCAGGCCGAAACCAGACTCAAGCACCAATTGCAAAATGCATTTATAGCATAGCTGGGGAACTGATTCGCCTTGTTGGGCCAATGGCATCCCTGAGATCGACACTGGAGTCATTGTTTCATCGAATCATTCTGTATCCACCACCGCAGCACCGATTGGAGGCACTCAAAGTTATCAAAGAGGTATAAAAGTACTAGCTTTTAGTTGAAAAAGGAATTTGCAATTTCTATTGGCCGATGCTCTCATTGTAGGATGTCAATGAAATAGTGGATAAGAGTGTAAAGACTTATGTATCTAAAAAGAAGTTTCTGTGGCCAAATTTAAGAATGTGAAACATTACGTTTCTAAAAAGAAGTTTTTATGGAAAATTTAGGGGTTGTATTTAGATTATAAGCTCAGGTTCAGGAATGCTACAAGTCTTAACTAAGCACGTAATTGGAGGACCTGCCCTGGGGGGAACCTACCAGTTAAAGCATTTTGGAGGGGCAAAAGCCTTATTTTCCTATGCAAATCTCCAGATTAGTGATGCTATTGGAGGGGGAAGCAAAATCATACAAAATTTTTCGTTTGGGGGCATTGCTCCCCGTCCCCCCTTGTAGGTACGTGCCTGGTCCTAACCAAGCCATGCACTTCCTCTTTCCTAGATAATGTCCAGCCCTGAAAGAATGCTTGACCTGACGGGACCAACGCAAAACGACCGTGAACCAGGATCACCTGAATCACCAACAGAGCAGAAGAAGACAGATCTTGATTTGTTTAGGCTGTAAGTATTTGCATAATTTTGCCTATATTTCTTGTCTTTTTATTCAAAAATAAAAGAACTACAATGTACTTTGCTTGCGTCATGTACGGCGGAAAAAGGCACTGAGTCATCTGATCCCATCTGCAAGTGGTTCTTACTGTTTGATATTTTTACAACAAGTTGGGCGGAGTTCACTTCACATCAGACGTCGCATGATTTTCAAAATTTAGGAATGTTGAACGTATTATATTCTTCCAATATATTCCATTCTATTCAAAAATACAACGATTTTTGATTATGATATCTGTATTTGCAACCTAATTCATTCACAGTCAAGACGCTTTTTGAAATCATGTTGAAAAGGGGGCGACGAAGGAGCTTTGATACATGTTCCATCTCATGTTCAATACTATTGCATATGAGATAGAATATAGGAAAAGAGAGTTGGCTTTGTCGAGGCAGTTGTATGTCCAATATTAGAAGCTGCTGCAGAACTAATTTAAGTGATAGGGAAACAGTTAGGTCAATGGTAGACGTATGACAAGATGAAGTTTCGCTTGATGATCGAGGGACAAGGCAATGCATTTTCCCTGCTTTAGGGTGGTGTCATGTATTCGCAATATCTGTAAGTATTTCACTTCTACCCTTAGGATAATGGATGGCATTCAAGAAGCATCCCATTGTAATGATGGTACAGTGTGCAGTGGTAGTGTTGCATGCAGTGTAGCATTACTTGGCACTCTTGAAGAACTTAGCAAAGGAGTTGGCCTCTCGGATGAGCATATAGAAGCATTGGAGAAAGAGAAGGAGCCCGATCACTGGGTGGACCATTTTATTGAACATCATGGTTAGTTAGTTTTGCCAAAAAAGTTTAAGTGTTCTATTTCTGAGCCTAAAACCATAATGTTGAAAATCTTTGGAGAAACATCATTGTATAGCCACCAAAATTATCACGAGGAAAATACTGTTCATAGTTTGTTGATGACATGGAAGTTAACGTTTTGCTCGTTATGACTACTTTCAACAATAGATTTTATAGTCAGTGATAGGATAAGACGTTTTCTAATGATGCCCTTATCCTTCAATACATTTTCATACTATCCCATCAACACAATCTACCCCTTTCTATGTGTATTTGTAGAGTTTGTCTACCATTCTTTTTGGATTTTCAACAACACAGCTGAAACAACATAGTTTTGTATACAAGGACAGACCTCGCTTCTTCCTATTTGGGATTGTAAGGGATCCACTCATACATGCAAAACCATGCTTTGGGTAATTCTCGACAGCAGGACATTTGTTGACATTGTTTCAATTTCTCATGACTAGATGAAAATTCTGCCTCTGCGAGGCAACCTGCGTTGATTAGTGGCAATTTAGAAGATTCTGACGAAGAGGATGATGAGGAAGGAAACAAGAAAATGAAGCCTAAGCACATAAGATGGCAACTGGATGACGAAAAAGATGAAACATCAGGCATGGCCATGTTTTTAATTTCTTTCGTTCAAAATTGCACTAGTATTGTTTTTCTGTTCATATTTTAATGTTATACTTTGCTCTTCTTTTTTGCACTTGCGTATTGATTTTCTGTGAAATTATGATAGTTATCAAATGAGATTGGGTTGAAAAGAATCCTATTTATTGTCTGATTTTGGTTTCTAGAAGCTTCTAACCTTCAAGTTTTAGAAAAATTTCTTTTCTAATTTTGGTAGTCAGTCCTTGCAAACAAATCGCTCTCCCTGTCCCTCACGCTCTCCCCCCCGACCTCCATTTATCTTTCTTTCTGTAGTTATATCCATCTAACTCTATCTACCAATCTCTCTCTCACATTTGCATGCTTTCTAACTCTCTGACACACAAATTACTGCGATTAATAATTTTCTTCTGCTGTTATCTGTAGAAAGTGAAGAGGACCAAGTTTACAACGGGCCAAAGACTGTGAGATGGGCACCTGAAAACGAAGAAAGGATAATTGAAAATCGTGAACAGCTCAGTGAACTTCGAAGCAGGATGTCAAAATCAAAATATCGTCGTGGTATGGCTTGAGGATATGATGATTCGTTCCTTCTCATAGCTATGACTTTGATGCTTCAATTCATGAATCAGAAATCTGCTTTGTTTAACTTATACAAAAAAATTTATCAATAGAGTGTGGAAAAGAAATGCGACTGGCATTTTTCTTTGATCATATTTGAAACCATTTGTGAATTAATCTTTCTCTTTTCGTTTCTGATAGTTAATGAATCGTCTTACTACACTTTGATACGAGATTTATTCTAGTTTGATTGATTTTTATATATCTTTTTCTATTATTGTATTAACGTGTATATATATGTGTGTGTATATATATATATATATATATATATATATATATATATATGTATATATATATATATATGTATATATATACATATGTATATATGTTTATAAATATATGAAAATATATATTTGTATGTATATATGTATATGTGTGTATATATATATATATATATATATATATATATATATATATATAATGTATTTAGTACATATCTAGTACATATGTTGTGTACTACTTCTTTTATTTGCATACAAAACTCTTCCATTTGGATTCTTTAAGTTCTTCATTTCTGTTCTCAAAAATTCAAGGCTCAAAAAGAACTGGTATTCCCCGTGCCAACATCCGACCACAGGCATATGCAGACATAAAACCTCGCACTGACACTGGTCTTCGCTCACCGAAAGGAGGTTATACCATCAAGCTTCAGCCAAAGAAATTCCCACCTTCAAAGGATATTTTTCAAGTTGCTGCGGAGAATAAGATCCACCGCTCCGCCTCCGCTATTGACATCCGTCCAAGGAAGACCCGCTACCCAATGTCAGTTGCAAATTATCCTCTGCGAAGGTCAAAGTCGTTGGGTGATTTTTTTGCACGATACACTAAAAATAAGGGACCAAAGATACCAGTTGACTATGAGTTCTTTGAGGCAGCAGTTCGAAGTCGCATGAAAACGGGAAAAGGTGGACTGAAAAGGCCGCGAACCAGCCTTGGTTTCCCGCGCTTATCAATTGATGTAACACGTGGAGGCGGAAAATTCATGCACTCCCCATTGAATAGGCCCGAGCGAAAAGATACCCAGGAAAGAGAAAGCAACCTAAGAACTTTAAGGCCTATTTTGAGGAGATCTAGGCAAAGTCACGAGAACGAAAAGTCTTTAGATGGGGAGGAGTTGCTGAAAGGCGATGCAGAGGCAAAATCTCAAGATTTGGAGATGAAAAGAAATATGAAGTGGGAGACACCGAAATCGCCAAGCCGTGAGACGACAATTAATGGGATACCTCTCAGCAAGTTATCAAAACAGGGGACGAAACCAACTAGCAAGAATAGCAAACCAGGGACTAAGACAGAGGAAGTAGAAAAGAAAAGCGTTGAGGAAGATGAGAAGGAGGGTGCACGAAACTTTGCCAGATGTTTGCTTGGAATACTACCATCTGTATTGAGTTTGTCAGAACCTCAAGCTGTAGATGAAGCCCTACAGCAATTTGCATCCGATGTCTGCGAAGCTGTGTGCTGCATGGCATTAAAAAGAAAAAATGTACCAAATTTTGGAACATTAATGAGACAATTTGAAAACGAAGAGGGAAATGATAGTAGCGATCCGTTGTTGAACGCTGATGGTGTTTACCTTACAGTTTTGGAGACGTTGTCCTTGAACTACAGGTTGAATAAAATCGGCTATTACAAAAAGAAGACAGTTGAGCCGGCCACATCCCAGGTTTGTTTACTCTTTAATAGTCTTATCTCTTTTAAGAATATTAAAATTTTTCTTAGTCCAGTGCATTTTTTCTACGTTCAAAGTCTATGATTCCTATGCAAATTGTAGTCATGTCGTATCTACTTCTTGCATAGTATCTACAATCTCTGCCAAAATTCTTGGAACACTTGCATTATTTCTGCTTCTCATTTAGTAGTATCCCCCTCTCCCCCTCAAAACAATGTTGTTAAATGACGTGTTGACAGGTACAGAAGAAGCCGCTATGCTTGCAGACCCTTCTCTTCCAAATAAGCACTTAATTCAACATTTTTTTGGGGGGAAGGGGATTCCCATCGTTCGACATGGATAAGAAAATCATTTTTGTCAGAAATTATCCATTGATTAATTGGTGTTCCAAGGACTTTTGGCAGAGATTGTAGTTATGTCCATAGCAATAAATGAAGTGAAATATTCCTAATGTTTATACTGCAGGGGGTCAAAACAACTTTCAAAATGGAGGGGACTGGTCATTAAAGTCGGGTATATGCTCGGGTAAAAGTAAAGAAACATGCTAATTTGTGAGAACGTGGGGGACCAGTGCCCCCCTGCCTCCCCGATTTCAACGCCCCTGACTAGGAAGACCTTGTGACCCTGTTAATACAATGTGTTTTCTATTAATGAAGTTAACTGCACATGTTTAGATTCATAATCTGTAGGTGCACCTTTGCTTCCATAAAAAACATCAAAGGAGAATGTCTAAAACTGAAAAATTAGATTTTGAAATCATGATGAAACCACAGACTTGCCTTCTTAAATTACAGGAAACCTTTGTATCAAACATTTTGAGCAGCGGAATCGAAGTGCATCTCTCTAAAGTCTGGCTATCCGAAGTTTATCGACTTGTCACGACTTACGATATTTTGTCGAAAGCTGGATTCAAGCAAGATTCTCCTGAAAGCAACCAAGCTTTAATCTGCATCCTGTCAGACAGTTTTTACATAAATTTTAACGGAAGAGTAAATGATCCAGGAACAACATCCAAGTTTGTCACATCAAATGTAGTTGATGTTTCAAACCAAACTCCAGCAGTGAGAGAAGGAATAAAATTTGCGAGGAAACTACTTTTAACCACTTGGGATGCAGTTCTTGAAATATTGGGACTTCCTCTTGATACGTCAACAAAGATCATTGGTAAGCATTTACCTCGCTTCGTTTTGTATGTCGGTTGTTTTGAAGGCTTGAAGATTGCTTTATTTGCTTGTAGATGATATGCTGCTGCAATAGAAAGACATGATCTGTTTTTTTGCTATGTATTTTGTTATATATTGTGCATACGAAGAGGCTCTGTCTTTTACATAAATTCATCCTTTGGAACTACTTGCAGACTTTGCAGGATAAAAGTGTTGCAACTGTATGGAGATACGCAGCTTATGGCAATGCTATAGCTTTATTCCATTTTACTATCGCGTTAGCTCCAAGTGCAAAATCAAAACCAGTTTCTATTGATATTGCAGCTGGGAACATTCTTTGCAATCCTCTCCTACTTAAACAATGCCCAAAGCTAAATGCTTGGACGCTCTTATCGATTTATCGTTATAGTAGACAACAGTACCATCAGCCAATCACTTTTACCTTACAGCTGGCAATGGCAGCATTGGAATGGCAATGATGCTGGGTAATGACGGAATCAAAGATAGTGCCTTTAGAGAGAGAGACATGATATGCTTGAGTCTGGATGGTTTTAGAAGAGCTGCTAGGTTGTGCTGCACACTAGGTAAGGCTACCTTCTTCACATTGATATATAACTTGATAGGATATGTACATAAATCTTGTTTTATGCTTTGTATTGTGTTTGTTTCTAATAGGAGAAGAACCGGCATCATTGCAACACGTAGAGTTTACAGGATCTCAACACAATTCTAAGCAATCTTCTAATGAACGGAAACTAAAGTCTTGACGGTAGTTATGGTGTGGGGCCAGATCAATGTAGAAGGAATTAACGCAACCTTATAGGATCTTACCTTCAATCGCTTGTATTTCTTTAGGTAAATAGGTTTACATAGCAAATTGTACGCAAGCCATCAGGATACTACTTTGCTCAAGCTTACAACAATGCCTTTGGTTATATATCGTCCAGACGATTTTTATATGGCTGTCGCAGAAAATACTCTTTGCTGCCTATTTGGGTGTTTAGTAAAGTGAATACGTAGCTAGCCTTGACAAGGCTCTTTCTCTCTGCTTTTCGAGGGTTCTTGATCATGTAACGGTATATTGCCCTAATTTGTCTTTGTAAAGTTAACTACATTCTGTAGTAATTGGATGAGCAGTAGGCCTGTTAAAATTTATTCCCTCTGTCAACATATTTTTTCTCAGTTATTTGTCAATAGTTATAATTATCTCCGTCAAAAGCTTCCTTAGATGTTTTTTCGGAAGAAAATACCAAATTTATTGAATACCATCCCCGCCAGGCGAGCTCTTTGCTAGGTATTTTTAATTATGTTCATTGAACTTCTAAGACCATATCAAGTATTTGGCTGCTGTACGAAATTCGCTGCTCATGATGAAGTAAATGAATGGATTTATGCAGCTATTGAATAGCACGAGAATCTGAAACCAACGTGAGACAATCAGTGTTGCTTCTATTGTGTTGCATTGTTGTTGACGCAATACCATTACGATGACGTACAAAGTGCCATATGGCATGTAGCACAAAATGCAGAAGCAGAGAATAACACCTATTATATATGTCTTATTCCTTTCTTTCTTCTGACAGCTCACTTCTTTCCTGACTTCTTGGTTGGCTATTTGTCCCAGATTTATAACTGCATTTCTCTTCTTTGCTGCAACTCTGTATATTTGTAAATAGCTTGCTATTATGCCGAAGAGACTTATCAACATATAGGAGAGTATAATTCTTCCGAAGTGGTAGCAACGCCTTATAAGCGCAGTCACAGATATCGCTGCATAGCTAAGCCCAGCTGTAACTGCGATTAATAAATGCCTCTTGCAGGAGGCTTTTCTCTGGTACTGAAATGGGTGGCATATTGCAATATACCGATCTATTGTGACACAAAAGAGGAAAGTGAAAGAAAGCCCACACACTATAATATAGGAATATTCAAACGATTTCCGTAGCAGATTAGACGTGTTGTTCATAGTCATTGCAATATTTTTGGCTATGAATATCGGTTGAACAATAATCCCAGTGAAAATGTCACTAATACACAATGCGCCAAGCAAAATATTTGATGGCTTGTGAAGGGATTTTGTCTTTATTAATGTAGCTATAAAAATGACATTCAGGAAGATTGTCATTAATGCTGGGATGATGTCAATGGCTATGAGGACTATACGGTTGCTCTTTGCTTTTTCTGTTTGTTCCAAGATTTCCCAAATGCATGGGGTACTGTTATTGTACGTCATTGTACCTCTTATTGCTTGCTATTTTTCTCTCCCCTCTTTCTCAATATTTCTGCTCTGTATCGCTGAAGACCATGCAAAGTCTCTACTGATTTACTTCCTAGAGCTCTCTTGATGTCTATCAATATGTGTCTTAACTTTCCCACACCCGATTCTTGAGTCAGCGTTATCCACATTCAACCCATTGATTATGCGGCTTGCAAATCTTACTATCTAAAGAAATTTATGGAAAATTACACATTTGGAACACCATCTTCTAAACTAATCATGTGTATGCATGGTGATTATAAGTGGATAATTTGGATAGTGCATCATCCTACGACATTATTATCATAATTGTGTAAATACATATGTTTATATATACACATATATATATATACATATATATAAATATATATATATATACATATATATAAATATATATATGTATATAATATATATAATATATATATATTATATATATATATATCTATATATAATATATATATATATATATCTATATCTATATCTATATACATATATATATATATATCTATATATATATATATATATATATATTTATGTAACGTACTACATAAATTACAATTTGGTTGAATCGAATATAATGTTTTCTTCTGGATGACCGTCTGTAATTCTCATGCTATTTTTTAAAGGACTTTTGGAGAATTTTCTATTAACTAGTGTCTGCTTTCAGATTCAATAACAAGTTTTTTTATTTGTTCATGTGTGCAGCTGCAGAATCTGCTTTTCATTTTAAGCGTCCATTTTGTCAGTAAATATGCACAAATCTACTGCCATCTCATTAACGTTCTTTGATTCTATTTGCATGAAGACCTCAATATGGTCTTAAGACCAAATTAATCTCTGAGTTGCTGCAGCATCATTGAGAATTGATCAATTGATCGGGCTAATAGCATCAAGCAATGCCCTTTTGCTTTCATAGTTTTCAAGAAAATTGCATCACAAAAGTAGGTCAATATTTACTGTGAATTTTTCGAGAAAAGCTCTTAAATTGGGCTCTTTAAAGCCACATTAAGTAAGATAATTGTCATGCATGGGTAAATATGCAACTTTTGACGTTAATGTACTAGGCAATATAGTATGCAAGAGACAATTCGAATTTGGTTGGTATTCGGTGTATTTCTTAAAGGATTAGAAGTTTTTCCAATAAAATTTCATTTTAATTGCAACAAGGTCCAGCAGCACACTTTTCACCCATTTTTATCTTTACCTTAACTTTGACCTTTTACCAAAGAAACACACTTAGAGGTGTGATTTTGCTTTATAAAGCATACGTCGGGTGGACGAGACTACCTGCTCAAAAGGTAGCCAAAGATGCATTCAAATCAGATTAACGAAAGATTCATTCAGATCTTGCACTACATAAGTACCGAAAGCTGCAAACTATTAAATATATATATATATATATATAAATATATATATATATATGTATGTATATATATAAATATATGTATGCATATATATATATATATATATATATATATATATATATATATATATATATATATATATATATATATATATATATATATATATATATATATATATATATATATATATATATATATATATATATATATATATGTATGTATGTATGTGTGTATATATATATATATATGTATGTAAAAATTAGGAGTTTAATCTGTGCACAGTTAGAGATAGGAAAAACCAAAGAAATGGCTCTGATTCCGTGATAACCAATTTTTCTTGCTACTAGTTTCACCGGTTCAAGCGGGCTCGTCCGGAGTGTAGCCTGACGAGCCCGCTTGACCGGGTGAAACTAGTAGCAAGAAAAATTGGTTATCACGGAATCAGAGCCATTTCTTTGGTTTTTCCTCTATATACATATATATATATATATATATATATATATTTATATATATATATATATATATATATATATATATATATATATATATATATATATATATATATATATATATATATATATATATATTTATATATAAATAGCTATAAATTTTGGAACAAAACTTAAGTTGTTACTCTGAGTTTCACGCTTGATGTGGTCATCAGACAACTGTCCCATCAAGCGCTTGATCGCATCAAGCGTGAAACTCCATGTAACATCTTAAGTCTTGTTCCAAAAATTTATAGCTATAGCTAGCTCTGTCTAATGACATTGATCACTTTAGAAGAGAGGGATAATCCAGAATATTTATTATATATATATATATATATATATAATATATATATATATATATATATATATATATATATATA
>OLMO02000325.1:7271927-7309819 GCA_900291935.2 Cassiopea xamachana
ATATATATATATATATATATATATATAATATATATATATATATATATATATATATATAATAGTCCGTGTGCCTATATGTTTGTATGCATAATTAAATTTGTATTTGCATATACATGCGTTTGTATGTATGTAGTCTTTAAGGATAACTTGTAAAATGATTGTGTGATATTTCCTTTACCTGAAGTCAATGCTTATCTGCTTCTTAGGGATACAGGCTAGATGTGAGACGGTGCTTGCACGACTTGCTGAAGCATCTTGTGGCGATTATTTCACTGAGCGCAAATTAAAAGCATCACACCACACTGGATCCTTGCAACTTCATGCCGCACATGTGCTTAGTATGGATGCTCTTTTAGCTACTGGCCTCGAATTAGGTGCGCATGCTCCAAAATGCTGGTCACATGTATTCAGGTAAGCTCCTTTATTGGTTGAATAGTGTTGTTGTATCTTCAAACCATTTGTTTTCAACGAGTGGAAGTTATTCATAGGTTTTAACCGAAGTTTGCTGAACTTTTTAATCTGCCAACCGAGAAACCTGATGCCATTAGATTATTTGTTGAAGATCTTACTGAATTTGTTGGAGCAAAAGCCAGCCAAGTTTATTCCTTCATTAGCTCATCATAGTCACATCCTAAGGCATCATTCTATAAGTACGTAAATGAAAAAAATTACCATTTTGACCCCTCACCCCCCTATGTAACGGCTTGTCACAGGGGCCCCTTGCATACCATCAATTGCTGAAGGGTCACTATTTGTTGAAGTGTCTAGTATCCCATTTGGATACAATTTGTCATCCTCTTCAAATATTTTAATGACATTCGAGCTGATACCATCCTACTTGTTACGTAACGTTCTGACATCAAACCACCCCCCCCCCCACACACACACACCAATCTATATTTATGTGCAACATTTAAATTGATCCAATATTGCGATAGGTAATAACTCAATTTCGCTGCTATTGAAGATTGATTAGGGAAAGTGCAAGATTCAAGCTCGATAAAAGAATTAATTTACACGAAACGAAAGTACTTTACACACCCCACCTCATGTATTTTCGGCACGTTTGTCATAAAAATAGTGCATACCCACCCACCCCTACCGTTACTACCTTTTGCATGATCCCTAAGTATAAAGAAAGCTGTTATAATTGTCATAGTGTTGAAGAAGCAACCTTTATAGTGGTAGCTCATCCAAGTCTTTCTTTCTATTCATGAATTATTCTTAGAGAAGCAAATTGCTTGTGTTTGAGTGTTCTGTTTGTATTGCTATTTTCTTAGATGCTGCCTTTACATTTCTCATTTGGAGCATGCTCATTTCAACTCAAGTGAGACATCATCTGTAGTCTCACTGTCAATCCCGCTTAATCATGGCAAAAGTGACCTCTCTCCAATGTCGGAATCATCAAATATCTCCGAGGACAATGTCTCAACAGATGGTTTTGACACACAAGATGTCTCCAAAGGATCCACACCATACAATGGCGTCCTTTCACCTGAAGATGCATCAAGAGCCGTTTACGCTTTGTCTTCTGCCGTTGACAATCTGTTTGAAACAGCTTCAAATACATTAAGCCTAGGTGCGCTGTTAGAGTTTCTAAAGTCTTTGATTGGCGCATCACAGAAGCAGCTCTTTGAGAAGTCAAAAGATAGGTCAGCGAGGGTGGGACATGAGATTCAAAATGGCGGATTTGAGCCAATACAAAGCTATATACCGATGAATACACTACACTTGTATCATATTTGTGATGTCATGTTGAGATGTGCACGCAACCAGAATAGAACACTTCTTCATATTATGAAAGCATGGAATATCGTCTCTCCGCACATGGTCGAGGTATGCTTGTATGTTTTTTGTAAAATAACATAATCATTTTAGCATCCACTTTCTTTTGTTAGTAGCTTTATCCACTTACAGAATTTTGCTTCAGTGGTTGTTGTTGCTGCACCCTCAGGCTTGCTTGGTATGCCTCTGGAGAGCTCTTGTTTATTTTGCGATGCGAGTATTTAAGAGTTAAGGGATTCAGTTGTAGGTACGAACTTGCAGTGAACAATACTAGAATACATAGCTCACTGTACTTAGTACACCGAATGCTGAAGATTGTAATTTTCAACCGTTTATCAAAGTGCAATGAAGAGCTCCTCACTTTTATCATATATAGGTATTTTACTACAGCACAACAAAGTGGCAACATTCTTTTGACATACTTAAAAGCTTTTTTCGTCCTGGAAAAGTTCACTCAGAATGTCATGAGTTGATGTTAGCTATATACCGATGAACACACTACACTTGTATCATATTTGCGATCTCATGTTGAGATGTGCACGCAACCAGAATAGAACACCTTTTCATACGTAAACGTAGACTGTAGACGTTTCATACTCTGACGAGTGTCGGACGAAAAAAGCTTTTAAGTATGTCAAAAGAATGTTGCCGCTTTATCGTACAGTAGTGAAGTTCTGTAGTACCAACAGACTATTTACTTATAAATATTTACTTGGAAAGCAGACTGAGTCCACTATCTTCCAGTTTGGTGAGATACATCTATGTTACAACCACCCTCCTTTTCTAGTAGCGAGAGTGCTACGAATACCTTATCATATTTATCGTTGCAGGCTGCATTTCACAGAGGACGACACATTTCAAAAGTTGCGCTAACATCAACTCATGACATTTTGAGTGAACTTTTGAAGAGAAGAAATGAGTCAACGCATTTCTGGTTCCATGATCAGCTTTTCAAACCCTTTGAGAGTCTGCTTTCATTTGAGGTCTATGATGAAGATACCCAAGACCAGGTAGTCTTATGGTATCTTTTGCTTATGTTTCGCTGGTCCCTGAAGTTTGTTTGACTCAGTGGCCGAATAATATAATCTGCTAATCGTGGTACTGAAACAATGATTGATTGATTGATTGATTGATTGATTGATTGATTGATTGATTGATTGATTGGTGGATTGGCTGACAGATTACTTCATTGACTGCTGAATTTACATACTTTTCTATAAATATAGAATCTGGACGAATATTACGGCTCAAAGTCACTGAAATTTAAAAATGGTTTAGGAATACTTCAAGGTTCAAGCTCAAATTTGTTTTTACTTGAGAATCTTGTAGAACACAAAACAAGTGTTAGTTTCAGTCAGGGGTGGCGCCTGGAATCTTCCAACCGGGGACAGTCTCTTCCGTCGAGGGGGGCTAAAATACAGTTAAAAAGGTATTATAAATGGCAAAAATCCTCGAAAAATATCTTTTCAACTTCCGATGGGAGATACCATTTTCCGACGGGAGGCTACAGCCCCCTCTAGCCCTCCCCTAGCGCCACCCCTGGTTTGAATGCTTTTAGATTAAGTTTCTTGCCATAGCTACCATGTTTATTTTGCTCTTCTATTTTTGATTTTGCTTTTGCGAAGAACACACCCACAAAGTCTTAATTGTCTCCCATTTTCTGGAAAGATTTGACCTCCTCTCGCTTAAGAATAAATTAAAAATAATAATAGCCCAAAAATCAAAACAGTTTTACAATATTAAAGCTTAATAGCAGCTCAGTATTCTTAAAGATAAATGTGTAGTTTTTCTCTTGACTATTGAATCATCTTTGCCGAATGTGAGCTGTAGCTACCTTTTTCCATATTGTGCACATTTCATGTTGCTATGTAATATCTGTTATTCTCTACCTTAGGTGCTTTACACAATATATGAGCTAGTTGAAGGCTTTAGCTCGGCTATCAAGTCAGGATGGTGCTCCTTGTTTGGGGCTCTTCGCAATACGCAGCTTCACAGCAGAAGGCTTATTGAAGGGTTTGATGACGTCAACCAAAGGCAGTCATTACTTTTTAACATCATCGACAACTTCATCAACACCAAAAGCACATCTGTTTTTGCTTCAGCCGCAATTGATTGTATTCTTTGCTTGCTTAAGTTCCTTCGAGGCCACGAAAATGGTCATCTCGATGTTAATGACGACAGCAGAAGTGATATCGAAAGTGTCCTAAGCGATGCTCCTCCACATGACCTCTGTTTGCCTGCTCTCAGCGCTTTATCGAACATATCAAAACGTCTCGCGAGTGTTTATTTACAACCATCTAGTGCTATATTTCGTGGCTCTTATTCCATTGTGCTTGTTGACTTGAGTCAAGCTCATGACAAAGTATGGGATGACAATTGGTCAAACATTTCTGGTAGTTCAGGTTAGACATTTTAACAATCATTCATTATTTTTATTTCAATTTTAGTCTCATCTTTCCAGGGTAATATGCTATTTCTCTGTTGATTATTAGCATTCTGTTGCACCTGGTTGTGATAATGCCAGCTTTTGCAAAGCAATTGGGTAGTTCATTACTGTATATAACGGAAATTTTTATTGTATTTATGAGCAATTCCTCCCAGGGTTTGCAGCTTCTAAAGGGGAAAGACCAAATGGAATTCAATTTATTTGCCTTATTTTGAAGATTTACACAATTGATAAATTAACCATAAGTAGAGTTTTTTGTGGCCTATTCATTTCTCCTTGCCAATGCCTCAATTTTTCCCATTTTCCGCAGAATGCTAGAATGAATCTTGCTTAAGCAGAAGTGAATCAGAAGTACTGTGCTTCAATTGAACGTTTCTTGATTCTTTCATTTTAGGGTCAGACTCTGAGCTCAAAGTTTTCTCCTCAACAGCAAAGTCAATCACAGCTATAGACGATACAGGAATACTACGTGTGTGGTTCTTACTTTTAGAAGGGCTCACCAGCGCCATTGCCACATGCCCAAGGAAATTCCAAGCTCAGACAATTGATCTTCTATTCGAGATCCTGAGATCCATATCAACTGTTCCTGGTCCGCATTTCTCTATGTTTGCAATAACCCATCTGTTATTGCCAATGCTGCAGTCGTGGGTTCAAAAGTGCGCAAAACACCGGAATCATTTTGAAAGTACTTTCAATAATTTTAAGCATGCGTGTGGACAAGCCACGCAGCTTGTTGTGGAAGAAATGCGCCACTTCCTCAGCGTAGAAGGTAGGCCAAAATTTCCTTTATTATTTCAAGCAATGATTCTTTTGTCATTTCGAACGAGAAATTATAATTGTAGCAGTAGGTTAACATGGGGCAGGGAGGACTTGTGATTCGCTGGAATTGCATGGAGCTGCTCTATTTGTTCATTACCTGATTCCCTTTCATGCCCCCTGTCTCTTACCCAGTTCAGCTTTCTGCAGTCTCTCCTAGTCGTAATTGCTCTTTATATGGGATTTGCACGTGTATTGATCAAATTTTCATAGTTTTTTGTTGCACACCAATATTTACATGTCATTTTATAAACTACAGATGTCACTCAGATGAGAATTTTGTGGTATTTTTCTAGGCGCTAGTGAATGTGTTCCTACTATGATAAAGCTCCTGCTTGACCTCTTTATCGAGTGTGTCTCACAACCTTTCGAGGCTATAGCAAGATTGGGCTGTTCATGCCTGCGGTAAGCATTTAGGTGATGTTTCCTCGTAGCTTTTATTTTCTGTACTCAGGGCCGCTGAGAGAATTCAGAAGCCGAAAATTTCCAGGGTCTAGAAATTAGTTTTGGACAATTACTGCGATTTACTTTATGAGGCCCCCCAGACCTTGAAGCATTGGGTATTATGAGGCCCCTTGAACCTTAAGCCCTGGGGCAATTTGCTCTTCCTGCCCCCCTCTCCGCGGCCCTGTCTGCACTTTGTTATTCCCAGCCTCTTTTGATGTTTGATGTTGCGTTCTAAGTTATGCTTTAGCAGTCAAGGACAAAAGAGGTGTCCAACCATGGTTCCAACAAAAATACCTCTGTGAAATCATTGCGGTGGAAGCTCCTTATTTGAAGCACTTCATCGTCTTCCATGGTCAATTCTTTATTTTCATTTTCTACACTTTGCGCTTACTAAGGACTAACTTATGCCCAAGGTTTGTCTGCATATTCCAATGTATTCTTATTAATTCTTCAACATATTTTAGCTCTTATACTTCTACGGCCCTCAATATATGGAGTAGGCCATTCTTTTGGCATTACTGTTTTATTACTGTGTTTATAACATATTTCCTGTTCATTGTTTGCTGTGATAAACAACATTTGTAATAGCACCGTGGTATCATTGTCCCTAGACATTTGTTGCTGTCTGCTGGCCCTCAGTTTTCTGAGCAGCTTTGGCATAATGTCTGCAAGGGCATCGAGCAAATTTTTGAAGCCACGTTGTCTAATCTGAAGGAGTTGGTGGTGTGCTTTCAGCAAGGAAGTACAAGTGTAACTGGTGATAATGGTATCCACGTCAAAATAGTTGCACGAAAAGATTCAACTCCACAAGAGACTGCAAGGTTTCTTCAAATAGCAGAGCAGGCATGTTTACATCCTTGGATTTCGTGCATTGCATTCTATTTTCTCGTAGTTTTATGCAATCTTTCCCATCCTTATTATATAGGGTTCATACTGAACCTGGAAAACCTGGAATAGTCAGGGGGATTTTCTATAATTTTTATCCAAGTCAGGGAAAAGTCAGGGAAAGCAAATTATTTAGCCAGCATATCATTCTCATTAATTATTGGCATAGTTGTTTGCAGTGTCCTTGCTTTAATTGTAGTCAGTAGATCTCAAATTTATCATTTAGCATTGTCGAATAGCAAGCATATGTGTATTGGTTATTGATTAGGCTTTATTTTCTTTACTTCTTTTTTTGTAAATATGTAAAAGGGGGCAGGGAAAAAGTGGGTATTTTTGACTATAATTCAGGGAAAAGTCAGGGAATAGTCAGAGAATTTTGATTCATGTATTGGGTATGAACCTTGTTATACTAATGCTGTGGTGCTGTTTTAAGCTCTGATTCTGTCAGCAAAGGGACCCTGTTATAACTAAATTTTAGAGCCATGAATTATGTTAAACTTTTCTTGCGTTATTCTATTTGCAATTTTTGCCTTAGGTATTCCTTTTGGAGTCTCAAATCGGCATCAGTGGACCAAAAAAATTGATGGAGAGCTCAATTGAAGATGATGATTATAAGTCGTATATTTTTGTGTTGAGTTTGAGCGAATCAAAAGAGAAACCAGAAGCAGCAAAAACTAGGTAAGTTGAAGTATTGGAGAGAGAGATGCTTTTAAAACCTTTTTTTAATTTGTAGTGCTTTTGATAAGCTCAGTTTATCATTCACTGCTAGGCAAAAATGTCCAATGTTTTTCTTACAAGATGAATTACTTTCGTGAGGAAGCATAGCCCTTTTATATTGCGTGGTAGAGTGCAGTATAACCACTCATCCTCTAGAACAACATTACCTTGACTTACAAGTATCTTCTTAATAATTTAACAAGTGTTATTTCAAGGATAACCTTCAAATC
The DNA here is from genome assembly GCA_900291935.2 of Cassiopea xamachana. Lineage (NCBI taxonomy): Eukaryota > Metazoa > Cnidaria > Scyphozoa > Rhizostomeae > Cassiopeidae > Cassiopea > Cassiopea xamachana. The sequence goes on from OLMO02000325.1 coordinate 7,279,254, forward strand.
CATCATGTTTGGTCTATTGGCAAACCAGATACTTGTTCATACTCTTGGTTCCATATTGTTGGAGAACTCGGATGCAAATAGTTTGTTTACAAACACAGTCCTTGCATCAATTACTGATTCTGGATTAGTAAAAAGAAACCCGGATGATTCCAGTGATAGCCCGTTACCTGGTCTCTTATGTTACCTTTCCCCAGCTAACTTGTCAATACTTTTTGACTGTTTGCTGGAAACGAACCGGATAGCACATGATTTTAATACCAGACCCGGATTAAAAGCTCTCATTCAAAAACTAGGCAGACTTCCTGCCCCAGCGAATTTATTGCGTCAGTCCATAACATCATACGCCTACTACCTGAACACATTGTTCCAAATCTCAAGGCATGATGGAGACAATTTCTCCATTTCCCACATTAAAAGGATCCTCACGGGGGAAAAGACACTTGTTGAACCATCTAGCGAAGGACGCAGACCTGGAAAGGAGGACAATGTGAATCAAACTGTTGATAAGCATAAAGACTTACTGAAGGGAGGTCGCAACATTGACTGGATTGTACACCGCCTTTACGAGGCTTGTAACCATCTAAGCGGAACGTATATCAAACTGCACTCATCGGAAATGATTGAGCAAGACTCCGGTTTTGATTCGCTTTCAACCTCATTTTCAACACCAGTCTCATCTCCATTCAAAGGCTCTACTCGACCACAAGTTACATCATCACAAGAAAGCCTTGAAATAACACGTATCAACAAGCACGTGGATTCCGTTGTGAAAGAGTTCTCACCGTTCAGGTTTCCTAGGCTGCGTAAAGAAGATGAGGGTAAATTTCACGAACAAGATAGTAAAGAGTCAGTGCAGTTAAGTCGACAACAACAGCAACATCTGATACGTAGACGCGAGGATGAATATGTCCATTTGAATGCGTGGGCGCAATTGGTTATAAACATTTTGGAATTGCTATTAGCATTACCAACACTGCAGTTCAAATCTGTGTTACCTGCTGTTTTTCCATCTGTGACGTCATTGGTAACTACAGTTTATGACCCACGCGTTCGGCAGCTTGTGTGCAATGTTGTTAGGCGCTGTGGAGCCATATACGGCATAATTTGAACTGGCAGATTGTAAAATATGTTGATAAGTGTTAAATGATTTGGCTAAATTGACGGAACATGTCTTCCTGCGATTCGCATGCTTCCTAAAGAACTTTAGCTTTGAAATGTAGCTTCATCATGGCGTACCACGATGTTAATTTTGATTAATTTCATCTTTTGAATAATGGCCAATAGCAAAAGTTCCTCTACTCATGCATTTCTGCCTATCAAACATGAATAAAGTAAAAGAATCAAGCATTATGAATGTATGTAGAAGCAAATAGAAGAGTGGTCTTGATTTACGATGTAGCACCCAAGGTAGCAGAGGCCAGCAGGAGGAGTAGGATGAATTCATTGAAGTTGTTTAGGCCAGAGTCTTTGTTAATAGTGAAAGCAATTTCTACAATTCTTGCTCATCAAAAATATATAAATTGCTAGGCAATACTTTATGTGGTGCACATCCCCTATCTCTTTCAAATTCATAAAGCAACAAAGTTGATTTTATTTTAACTCTAATGATAATATCATAACACCCTATTTGCTCTAGCAAAAAATAAAATTGTTTTGATAATGTGTTATTATATAATGTAGTAATAAATGATTATAATTTGGATCTTAAAAGATGCAGTTCTAGGCTGGATATTTCTTTTCTTATATATAAATAGCTTCATACATAATCCAGTTATTTGTTAAGCGAAATGCTAGCAAGTTTGTGGTGTGGTCCCATACCATTGGCACGGAGCCGAGTTTCCTTTATTTCTTTTATCCCCATTCCTAATTTAGCAATATTTTATGACATGTTTTGATATGACGCTACCTTGATTAACTGTGAGTAAAATATATGTTAGAACTTGAAATCATCTTCTTTTGTAAAAAGTAATATGGTATTCTAAATTGCCTATAGTAAAACTATTTTAAAGCATCTATGGGCCCGGTTACGCGCTAGATATTGAGCTGTAATCTGATAGGATAATGAGCAGATTTTGCCCTAAATCAACGTTTTCATATTAAGGGTACCTGCATCTTTTTATCCCTTAATATGCCAAATCTCCTCATTATCATATCAGATTACAGCTGAATATCTAGCGTGTAACCCCGCCTTAAAACCATAAATCCTGAATATTAAACAGTTTGTGTATTACGATCAACGGTGAAGTCGTGCTGCAATTTTTCAGGTGCCTTCAAGAAAAGATATAGTAGGTATTGTAGTTGAAGGTCATAAAGCAGTTAGAATTTTAAATCACTTCCCTGCGTATGGTTATTTTGTATAGTACATTAACATTGCTGTATAATCTGTAGTTCTAGCGTTGGATCAAGAAAGGTTTTGATCAACAAAGGAGCACTCCACTTAATATTTTTGAAATAGTGTTGCACTTGCCCTGTGCTCTTCGTTTTGTATTTGCGTTACAGGTGAAGTCCTAAGCTATATTAGTATCTTGTCTTTGCCTAACTAACGATGGCCTATTATCTCTTGAGTACCTTGAATTTGAAAAAAGATTAAAAAGAAGCACTTAAAAAGTTATAAAGAAGTTTAATGAGTTTCATTTTGAAGCCAGATTTTGTCCGGCTTATCAATAATTTTAAGTAGAGATTATCACGAAAGTACTTTGTGATCCTCAATATTATTTTGTGTCTGCTCTGCATGTTGCTTCATTTGGGCAATATACTTATATCTTCAATTACACGTTTTTTCGGAAGAAAGTGTTCTGTAACAAAGTAGTGTTCAGCTGCGGTGAGTAGCCAAGCGGCCCATGTATTTCCATAAATTCAAACGAAGTTAAGCATGGTTGTGTACGGTCAGAAACTGGATGGTGACCTTCCAGGTGAACAACCAAAATAGCTCACTCCGCTATCATTCGAAAGGGACGTTAAACTAGGGGTCCCATGCCTGGATGTGGCATGCATAGTAGGCCTAAATTAGCTGAAAAGCTAGGTATAACATCCTATTCAAAAGAAGGTAAACAACAGCAACAACGAAGTACTGGATTTTTGCAACGTAGGAAATTTTACAAGTGAATATGTATCTTAAATTCTGTGTCTGTGTATATGTATATAATGTTCTTTATACTATATTGGCTGCCTTCTAGCAGTTAAACTTTATTGGCTGCCCTCTAGCAGTTCAACTTCTGTTATTTACTAAAATTTATCATCCTATCAAGTGCGCATGCAGCTTTTTCACTTTCACTTTCCATTAATGTGCATGCGCAAAACAATGGAGCTCAAAAAATTTTGCTAAGAAATTCTAAAGAGAGTTTGTATAATGGAATCGTTTAGAACTTAAACAAGTTTCATTACTGGGACCGAAAAAGATTTCTTACAAAACAACGTGGACAAAATTACGCGACTATTGAATTACATATGTGAAGTTACGTCACACATCGATGTATACTGTTACATTTGTGGAAGGCATTCTCTGCTTCTAGCTACTCTTTGGCACCGAACAGAAAGGGGGCTTGATAACGAGGAGGCGAGGGGGGAATTAACATTTTGCTAAAGAAGCATAAATTGAAGGGTGTTGATATTTGGAAGTGGGTATAGTTTTTCAATTGTCGCTGTAACAGAGGGGTTCTTATTAGTTTGGGGGGGGATCAATGCTCAATCTTTGGTTCAATAGACAGTATGAGGACCACACATTTGAAAATTATTGCATTTAGTTAATACCAAAGGTTTGTAATACTAATTCAGTGCCGTAACCACGGGGGGGGCAAGGGGGCCTGGACCATGATGAGGCCTCCTCCGATAGTGACTTCTAAGCCCCCCCCAAATGAAAATCGTGGTTACGGCACTGTAATTAGTTATTTCTTACTTTTAGGACATCTCTACAAGTGTTTACTTGTACTTGTTGCTATCTTATATAATAGATTTTTACTTCTTTACTTTTTAAAATTTTGATTTATGTTGACAAAGCCAATGTATTCTATTTAATTATCCTTTCTAAAACGTTTAAATCTTTAGTATGGGTTGGGTATGAATAAAATTGGAGAGGATGGATGTCCTTTGAAATTGCTTAGTTTTAGGGGGGCTTAATAAATGGACATGGTTGGTGAAATTTTTCAGAAATTTGCGATAGGGAGCTTCCGTGCTATCCTGTGCCAAAGAGTACAGTTTAATTTGTGTTTCATTTAATGCGTTGGAAACTACTACTTTGGACGTGAAGCGTAGCAATGAAAGTATCAATCATTCAGTTCTCAAAGAAATTCTATTTCTATGGTAACTTTGAGAATTTTAAAAATATTCTACTTCCTGAACTCTGTCTCCAGAGCTCGTACTGCAGTCTTCATTAGCTCGTGTATAGTTGCTTCTTAGGTTAATTTTTGTCATAAATACGGAGCTACTACCTCAATGTGGTATACTATAGAGGCGTAATCTGATGTTTTCACCGAGTATAGCTAAAGCTAAAAAACAGTTATAAATTGAAGTATAATTTCTCCATTCTTTCGAAGTGTTGTGACAAGATTATATCTGGGAGTTTGTTCTTCTTTCCTTAACTTTAAAACAACGTACCTTACTAAGTTCTAGACTTCCTAATTACGCCTCTATGAAATACTGTTTATGTATCTGTAAGTTTCTTGCTGTTCTTTCTAGATAACTGTTGACAACAGAAATTTGTTTATGAATTAATCAAAGTTGTGGAGCAAGAGCGTCTCTCAGCGCTCTTCTTTCTTCTTATCCTCTACAACAACCCTTTTGCGAGATTTCTTATATCTCTACTAAAAGCTGTCAAAATAATTGCGTTGCATGATGAATTGGCGAGGAGCGTTATCATTGAAAAGTGATCAAGCATGATGCTGTCAACATTTTGCACCCGGAGCAAACCATCAACAAGTGTAGGTGTATAGCCCAGTAACATAACCACGACTATAAGCAGCATCGCTTTTCCAATATCGTTATCTTTCCCTTTCCGATGAATCCTATCATTTAGATTCTTCACTTTCTTTTCTGCCTTGGTATGAATGTCTCTGCTTTCACGGACAGCATCTTGATGGCCATGAACACGATCAGCCATGCTACCCCTTCCATCAGGAAAGCATTCAGTCGCAGCATTATTGGCAAACAGATTGGCTTCTCTAGCTCTCCCTTGCAATTCATTGAACAGGTTACTGATTCCTAAAGGGGAGGCTTTGCCAAGAATGTTTGGCTGATTTCTGTAAAGGTCTCCCTCTTGAGATCCTGTAAGAAGATGCTCTATATGACACCTGTTTTTCGTATAAGAACTTCTATTCATAAACTCTCCTTCTTCCGTAACGCGTGCTTCGGGTTGTAAAGACGTAGCTGACGAGTTATGGTAAGTCTTTGCTTCATTGACAGATATGACGTGATTACCTCCCATTTTCGAACGCAGATCTGACACCTTTTGCTTTGTGTTACAATACGTGATTATGTATAGCATGCAACCAAAGAATATGCAAATTCCGTGGAATATCCCGTATGCCTTCTCAAAAGTGCTTTCATGTGGTCCAAGGCTACCAGCAACCTTAACAATGCCTAGCACACCATTGAAAATTAGCGCCAAGTTAGCCTTTGTTTTTGTCATTATACTGCTATACTTATAAACATTTTTCATTCGAATTGATCGATCAATTGCAATGATTGTCGTTAGGCGAGCGGAATATCCCATGCAGTAGGATCTCACCACGTAAATATATCGAATCCAGTAGCAGTTGCTTCTAGTAAGACAGGATACAAAATTAATATCAAGCGTGAATCCACTTAAGCCAAGAAAAAGATCAGATATACTGAGCCAGTATAGGAACCAAAAAGAGATGTTGTTCAGCTTTTTTAGCTTTCTAAGTGCATAAATGATGAATATATTCATAAAGACGTTTGATATATCGATTGGAAATGCAAAAATGAAATAGCTTCGTGATGTGAGATACTTCATGCTTTTAGACAAAGATGAAGAGACAATGAAGTAGCTGATTGATACATATATTCTGCCTTCAATGTTATCTCGAAATGCAAAGTCATTCCAAAACCCAAGGACTATTGGAATTTATTTCTCAATTGTGCGAGTAAGCTCATCATTCTATCCTAGCTAGTAGTCCAGGCAACTCGACTCGAATTTCATACTCAAATACATGGACATAATTCTTGACATTGAACTCCTTCACTTCACATACCTGATTGTGTGGAATGTATCTGATTTGCCTCGGGCTCCGATGCAAGGAAGGCCCTTGAAATCAAAGCTTTCATCATCTATTCTCTTTGTCCCTGCATAAGACTAAAGACTAAAGACGGTCAATATGCTTAGCATCTATAGCTACGAAGTACTGCCATGGAAGAACTGTCAGAGCTGGTCATATACCCAATCTGATTGGACGGCTTCAACGCAGATGTTTTGTACGTAACAAAACAATCAATCCAGTTTGCACCTGATATTGAAATTGCTTGATCTCCATGGCATCGTTGTAGAAGTCAAGCAAAGCTTCCTCATTTTAAACTAGACTACCTTCTTGTGCTTCCATTAACTGCTACTTTAACACCTGTAAGCTCGTTCTAGGTAACTATTGAGGAAAAATAATCAACGGTGATTATTACAGATCACCTTTGTCGAGGCCTTCGTGGTTCTCCATTTGCAAAGTGTTATTGCTAATGTACGTTTTCTTTTATAAGAAACATGTCTATAAGAAACATGAAGCTGAAATTAGGCAAAGATTGAGAAACATTTTAAGAAACATAGTCAGGCTGATTTTCAAATAATAACTTAAATGTTTTGACAATAATTTGATCAACTAGAAAGAAAATAGAAATAACATCCATTAAATGCCTCACTAGACCCGAGCATCCTATTTCCTGCATCGCAGCTCCCTACTCTGGACTACTATTGTAGGAAGTCTTGACTATTTAAGAAACATATCATCATCATCATCATCATCATCATCATCATCATCAGTAGCCTGTTACGGCGGATGGCCTCCACATCTTCCTCCACTCATTGCGATCTTGTGCTCTCTGAGTCCACGTACTGCCTGCCTTCTTCTCGATGTCATCTCTCCACCTTATTTTGGGTCTTCCTTTTGCTCTCTTTTTGTCCAATGGGGTCCATTCTGTCGTTTTCTTGGCCCATTCATGGTTGTTCGTTCGTGCTATGTGCCCTGTAAGAATTTAAGAAACACAGTTTGATCACTTGATCAATATCGTCAGTTTCTTAAGACATTTTGTAGTGCACTTTTATTGGAGTATGGTCAATTTTTTCAAAACGTTGTTTTCAATTCTAAAATATTCTTGAATTTGAATAGCAATTTGTAAAAACCGGTAATCAGCATTCAGGGTGCCATTTTTCTGTTTTGGGGTGTGTATGTGACTGTATTTGTTTCCTATTTATTTCGTTTTGACAAACGAAAACTTGTCCAGAAAATCGAAACGTGCAAGCGTCTTCTCTTTATTAGGCACAGAAAACCAAAGAAAACGAGAGGAATATCACATAAAATGCCAAAAAGTAGTAACAAGCATGTATGGGAGGAGCTACCAATTGCATGAAGCTTGTGCATATATTATAGAGGTGTCAATATGGAGGTTTCCTTCCGCAAAATAAGTGTTTGCCAAGAGTTGAAAAATTGCTCGAAACAGAGTATTTGAAGATTAGAAAATTTGAAAGTCGCGCACATTGTATGTCATGAATGACCGTTTTGATAAAAGCCTCCCGCATTTAAGTCGCGAATGGCGAAATAAATAAATGTCACAGGCATCTAATTTTGCGATTTTCACGAAAAGTGCTCGCGAAATTTAATGCGCCCGACTATTTATGCATTTAAGGTACATTTTCTTAATAAATGCCTTGCTTGGGGTAGGTACTCTCCACGAGTACTTGCCCATCATGGGCGGACAATTTGCTATGTAAGCACCCCCCTGAAAGGCCTCATAATGTTCCCTGAGAGAAGGAAACACTTGGAGGATATACTCTAGTATTCTACAGCATGAAAAAACGGCAAAATTCTTTTGACATACTTGAAAGCTTTTTTCGTCCGACACTCGTCAGAGCATGAAACGTCGGATAGTGACCTAAAGGTTGAACGAAATATATATCCAGATGCGGTTACAAGTGATAGGATGCGTCTAATTGGCCCCAAGTGTGACCAATTAGGACCTATTAACCATTGTTTACTTCAAGAGTCCCAGTGACGGACGAAAAAAGCTTTTAAGTCGGACGAAAAAAGTCTTTAAGTATTTCAAAAGAATGTTGCCGCTTTTTAGTTCTGTAGTAACGTTCTGTAGTACCAACAGACTATTTGCTCTAGCATTCACTAGTACTCTAGTAGTATTGGAGATATTGAATATTAACATCAAGATATCACATAATTTAGCACAAAAGCTCCCAAATATCATAAAAAAGCGCAGAAAACCACGAAAATTGTTGTGACAACCAGCGAAGACACCTCATCAAAGTCTAAATTACCTTCATTCGCCCCCATTAATTTCAATTTTTACACCTGCAGGTTAGCAGCTGCTCGTTCTGAACAAGGGATGACCCATAACAAATTACTTATCATACCAATATCATATGTCCATGTATATTACCTAACTAGTTATTTAAGGCCATTCCACCGTTACGCAACGCTACACGATTTTTATAAGAAACCACTTTATAAGCAACTTAATACTAGACAACCTAGAACTTAAAAAACTTTTAAAACTACAAGGAAGAGCTAAGGAACTTTAGACAATAGTACATTGAAATCTTTACCTGGTTCAATGTAAAGCTGTGCCAAAACAATGTGAATATGACATCGCTTTAGAATTTTACTCGTAGTGAAGCATTTTTTTGTTATAGGACAAATAGCTTGCTACATTCACCTTCTGAGTTCACTTTCACGTCAATTTAGTTCGCTAAATTAAGGAACTTCTAAGAAACTTTTAGAATGTGACCAAAAATAAGAAACTTTTAGTACTAGGCCAAACACGTGACTGGAGGTGATGCCCAGGGGGCAATCAATACCTGCCTGTGCAAACACTTTGGAGGAGTAAAAGCCTTATTTTGTTATGTAAATCACAAAGTTAGTGGTTCTGTTGGGGGGAGGGGCAAAACCATGCAAATATTTTTATTTATATTTTTGTTCTTATGTTTGGTGTACTGACCACAGGGTTGCTATGTAGTACGTTTTGCACTGTATCTGTCTGTAAATATTTATACGAATGCATAAGAGAAAATATTGTACGTCCATAAAAAGCCTCCCTTTGAATAGCCTCCCTTTGAATAGAGGCTCCCTTCGAATTAATGCCCTTCCGCGGTGAATGTTTTCTAAGCAGGGCATTCCCTTGAATAAGTACCCCCAACGTTTCCCCATAGGAGAAAAACTTGGAAGAGATGTTTGAGTATCGATTCAGCTGCAACTGCATTATAAGCAATAATGAAGCTAAAAAAATTGCTAATTGGGTGTGCAACCCCCTTTTAAGAACAAAAAGACTTCATCCTAGCCCAATTTGCCGACAAATGGGACTTTTCTTGAGTTTTTTCAACAATAGAACGTTGATGAGTGCTAATGACTTTTGGAAACTGATTGCTACTTCTTATAGTTTTTGATAAAAGTTTTTGACTGGTTGAGCCCCTTAAATATTGGGGGTGTGGCGCCCCCACATCCCCTATGGCTATGTCCCTGATTACAGAGTGATGGCTTTGAAAATCTCTCATGATATGTGACAAGATTATAAAAACATCACTAAATTCAAAAAGTCAATATCAAAATATCACGAGAATCGTAGAAATCTCAGAAAGTGACAAAACTCACATAAAGAGTCACAACTTCACAAAAGTGTCACAAAATTTTTGTATACTTTTCCACAAGTGATACTTCCCTCGAGAATGATTTACGGAGTAGACTGCCGCTCATCTTTGCCCCCTGACCTTAACGACAACAAGTCTTTCTTTTATTTTGGTTATTCCTGTAAGATCTATGCCGTTCTCTGTCTTTTTGTGAAGGCTCTGATAGCATCAGGTACCTTCAGGCCATCTTCTTTTCCCAGAAGGACATGCTGGTGGAATATTGTCCTATTCTCTTCAATGAAAATAGGGAGGGAATTTCATTACACGCTGTCTAAGCTCTACCCTCTATCTATTCTTAGTTTGCTTAGATAAACGTCTTCCAGTAGCAAGCACTAGCATTGACAAAGCGCGCCCCTTATGGGGTTGTTATACGTATTGAGATAAAATCCCTCGGTTCCAAGATATTCATGGAAAAAAAGTTGTCTTATTTGAAAAAATACTGTTTATTTCTTTGAAAGAGGCTTTACTCATTATTCAGATTCTGATCAGTACTTTTTTATGTGAATAATGACATGTGTGTGTAATCCCACTGTAAATGCATTTCTGCCTTTCACACAGGAAAAAAGCAATAAATGACAGAATCATGGGCGTATTTTGAATGACAGAACACATTCAACTTAACTTGCAATGAAACACCCGTTGCAGTAGGGCTAACACGAAGAACGGAACGGATTTTATTGATGTTAGCACAACTCAGAGCATTTATTGTGGCTGATGGCAGCTTCTGCAAATACTGTGACGCGTGAATATGAAAATTGCTACAGTATATAGTGATTTTGCCATATGATTTTCTAATTAATACTTGAAGAATGTTGACCCAAAGAAAAATTCACTACATCATACTTGCATTAATAAACAATATACAAACTTGGATAATATAATATAATGTAATGCAGTAGTTAATGGACATAGAGTAGCTCTTACAAGATGCAGTTCTAAGGTGAATACTACTGTCCTTTTGTATACAAAATCTCATAAATCTAGTCATTGCTTTTCCAAAATGTGTAGCACAATTGTTTTACAAACTTTGTTATCCATTCCAACCGCACATGGCAGTAAGTAACGTGTACCTTTATATTGGCATGTGACGTCACAATTCCATGATCTTTACAGTCTGAAGAGTGAGGTAAAGACCTCCTTGCATTTCCAAGGGTAATTTACAAATGGTCTTAATGGGGGGGGGGGCGGTCATTCTACATGAACTTTCTTCCTTGATCAGGCTATCATTAAATATCGAATGGATCCGATGCCCATGGATGGAGCTAACTTGTGTCACATTTCCTATGCCTACTTTGCGAGTATTTGTCGCTCACTCAGCTTTGAAGTTATCTTGAATAGGTGTGAGCAGTGATGTGCTAATTGGGGAGGGGGCGTGGGGGCGTCATACCCTCCAATATGTTTGAAATTGCAAGAATTTTGGTCAAAAGCCAATGATGCTGCATGCACGTTGGTCATAGTATTTTTACGTGACCTGTATTTAGTAACAGTAGTTGGCCAAGTAGTGAAAACGCCCCCCGCCCAACAGAAAGTATCCTAAATTGTCTGTTGGTACTACAGAACTTTACCACAGCACGAAAAAGCGGCAAAATTCTTTTGACATACTTAAAAGCTTTGTTCGTCCGACACTCATCAGCTTTTTTCGTCCGACGTTTTCATACTCTGATGAGTGTCGGACGAAAAACGCTTTTAAGTATGTCAAAAGAATGTTGCCGCTTTTTCGTGCTGTGGGAACGTATCTTGGCACATCTCTGGGTATGAGCACACCTGATGCTAACAATTTCTTCAATAAAATTAGTAAGATTTTCTATCATACCAAAGTTAAATACAGGCTTTTATAGATTGATCTACAAGCTTATTCTGTCTCTGCTCGTTATGCAAAAAACACCTGGGCACCATTACGGTGTCCTATTGCTTAGTTATTCAATGACTCCAGCCATTAAAGTGTATACAAAATAATACATTGTATCGCACATCTAACTACATTTATCTTTCGAATATAGCACGGACGTCATGATTCTTACCAATAATGAATAGATTTAGTTAAATATACCTCTAAAAGCAGCGTGAAAGTCCACAGTAGTTCTTAAGTCCATAAAATTATTCTACCTTTTTAGGTTCGTCTTCAGAGAATGTTCTCCTACATTCAGTAGCTCATGTTCAGTGGGATCGTGTACCATCTTTATTATAGAGAAGGTATTTTCTCCTCACCGATGTATGCTCTGAAAATCGAAGAATTGCCAGAGCTAGAAAAATAGTTCAGATAAATATTGAGATAAAGCTATCCTTTTTCCTCGATGTTATGGAGCAAAAGTATATTTGACAGTTTACTGTTTTCTTCTTATCTTCTGCAACAAACTTTTTGCGAGATTTCTTATATCTCTACTAAAAACTGTCAAAATGATTGCATTGCATGTTGCATTGGCAGGAAGTAATAGCATTGCAAAATGATCTAGCACGACACTTTTAATATTCTGCATTAAGAGCGAGTTAGCAACAACTATAGGAACATAGCATGATATCAGAGCCATTGTTATAAACAACATTGCTCTTCCAATATCGTTATCATTCCTCTTCCGATGGTTCGCATCCTTTAGATTCTTCATTTTCTTCTCAACCTTGGCAAGAGCGTCTCTACATTGATTGGTCGTGTAATTATTCCTACAAGGAACACATTTCATAGCTACATTGCTAAATGATAGATTGATTTCCATGGATCTCTCTGGTATCTCATTCGAATAGCTGCTGCCTCCTAAGGAAACTTTGCCTGGCACAGCTAGCTGGTTTCTTTCACTGTTTCTCTCGTCACATCCATACGAATGAAGCGTAGTTTGGCTAGTACTTTTGCCACGAGAACTTACGTTTCTCAAGATTCCCTCAACTGCATCATGTGTTTCGGGTTGTAGAAGGGAAACTGGCCCATTGGGATGAATTCGTGCTTCCTTAACAGTTATGCTTTGCCCCCGTTGCATATTTGAATGTAGAGTTGAAACTTTTTGCTTAGTAATGCAGTAACTGATTATGTAGAGTATGCAACCGGAGAATATACATAGTCCGTGGAAGATCCCGTATGCCATCTCGAAGGTATTTATAAGTGGTCCCATGCTGCCAACAAACCTGACGGTGCCAATTACAACATTGACCAACAACACTATGTTTGCCTTTGTTTTTGTCATTATGGTATTATACTTGTGTAGCCACTTCATTCGAATTGATCGATCAATTGCTATGATTGTCGTTAGGCGAGCGGAATACCCAATGAAGTAGGATCTCACCGCATAAATATATGGAAGCCAGTGGCAATTGAATCTTGAAAGGCAGGATACGAAATTGATGTCAAGAGCGAATCCACTCAGGCCAAGAAAAAGATCAGATATACTGAGCCAGTATAAGAACAAAAAAGAGATGTTGTCCAGCTTTTTCAGTTTTCGAAGTGCATAAATGATGAATATGTTCATAAAGACGTTTGATATATCGATTGGAAATGCAAAGATGAAATAGGGTAGTGATGTGAAATATTTCATTTTTCTACGCAAAGATGAGGCGATAATTAAGCAGTTGATATAGATTGTACCATCAATCTTATCTTCTTGAAATGCAAAGCTGTTGCAGAGCCCAGGGACTATTGTTTGATCTACTGTTCGTATGTGAGAGAATGCTTATAAATACATCCTAGTTGGTGACGCAGGCAACTCGAATGTATGGTGTCCTTTTACAGCTCTTATGCTTCTGGGTATTCATTGATACGATGCTCATGTCTGGAAGCATCATTGAGGAATGCAGCTCTACCTCAGTTTCTAAGTCTTGAAATTATTGTTCACTTTACAAACCAGACTGTAAGGTACGTGATTGATTTGCCTCGGCTTCCATTGCAAGGAAGACCCCCGAAATTAATGCTTTCCAGGCCTATTTTCTTTTTGTGTTTACAAGACGAAGCATTTTCAAACTGAAATACTTCTTGTTATCGAGGATGTTTTTGAGCAGGAGAAAGTAATGAATCCATTTGCATTTGACATTGGAATTGTTTGATTTCTATAGCATTATTGTGATGTCGAGCAAACGTACCTCCTTTATCTCTAAATTACCTCTTTAAGCCATCATTAATTGCTATTAACGCACCTGTAAGTTTCTAGTTGTTTGTTCTAGATAGTCTTTGATTACAGGAATTTATTTATGAATGAAAAAAGGTGATTATTTACTGGATCCTTTCTTTGCACTGTTTTATTGATGCTATCTGCATAATGTTAGGGTACTGGGTACAACAAGTACAAATGGAAGTCATAAGGATGATCCTGAGCTTTTGTGAACAATGCATTACCACATTTTCTCAAATAATTGTTCTGCCTTAGATAGACTCTCCTGTTGAATAACTGCCTTTCATGGGACAAAGCTTGCTATGTAACCTGGAAGACTTTAATTTCAAGGGTCTTCCTTGGAACGGAGATCGAGGCAAATCAATCACGTACCTTATATTCAGGTAGCCATGTACCTTATATTGTACTTTCAACGTGAGAAGGAGGAACTTGGAAGAATAATTCAAGCATTTAAGAGTTTTCAAGGTTAATATCAAATTATTGCAAATCTCTTTCCACAAAATTTCACGAGTATCATAGAAAAATTACAAAGTTTCAATAATCACATGATGATTTACAAAAACAAAAATAATGTTGTTTGGTCTCTATGGCGTCCTTGTGAAATTATTTAGTAATGAAATCTCATTAAAACTTAGATTACTTTAGTTCGCCTCTATTACCTGCAATTTTTACACTTGTAGCTTAGCAGTTGCTTGTTCCGAACAAGGGAGAAACTATAACAAATTAACTCGGAGGGTATCATAATAATATTTTGTTTCCTTAACAAAGTATCTTCCTTCGAATAGAGGTTTCCGTCGAATAGGGCCCGTTCGTGGGAGAATGCTTTCTAAGTAGTGGACTCCCTTCAATAAATGCTCCAACGTTCCCCCATAGAAGACGAAGTTGAAGATTAAAGCAATCACTCAGGTCAAGGAGTCAATTCCAAAATATCACGACAATCATGGAGATAACAGAAATTCACTAGACTCATATAAAGAGTCAAAATTTCACAAAAGCGTGGAAAAAATCTTGCACACCTTTCTGCAAGTGATGCTTTCTTCGACAATTATTTATGGAGTAGACTTCTACTCATCGTTTCCCCCTAACCTTAACACCAACAAGTCTTTCTGCTTTTTTAGTTATTCCTTGAAGGTCCATGCCGTTCTCTACCTTTTTTGTGAAAGCTTTGATAGAAGCAGGTACCGTCAAACCATCTTCTTTTTCCAGAAGGTCATGCAAGCAAATTATTGCCGTATTATCTTTGCTGAAAATGAAAAGGAGGATGGAATATCATTACACGCGATATAGTCTCTATCTTCTATCTGTTCTTTGTATGATTGGATAAGCGTCTCACAGTAGCAAGCACTAGCATCGAGAAAGCGCCTCGTGTTGGGTGCTAAATGTTGTGATAGGAATCCTCGATTACAAGTTATATATGGAAATACTGGATCTTGATAGAGTCAATGCTGTCTGTCTTTTTTAGGGGGGAGAGGTTTTGCTCAGGAAATCAGTTCTGATCAGTGTGTGCATTCTGGTTTGAATAAAGGGGTCATTCACCCATTACTTAGCGCCTCTAGGGGGGAGAGAGGGTTCTTTGATTTGGTACGCTGTTATTTACTTTATATGGAGAGCTATAATACGGAGCGTTACAAAAGGGGGAAGGGGCTCTCACAAACGGTAAATTCAGCGTTACGTAACGGGTTAATAACCTCTAATGATTTGTGTAGCGTGAACATGAGAATTGTTCGACTATACAGTATATAATGAATATTCCCCATCTTTTTCTAATTATTACTTGAAGAATGTTGAATCTAAGGAAAAGTTCACAGCATCCTATTTGCATTAAGAGAACAATATACAAACTTGGATAATATAATATAATGTAATGCAGTAATTAATGGACATGGAGTAGTTCTTACAAGATGCAGTTCTAAGGTGAATACTACTGTCTTTTTGTATAGAAATCACCTTAATCTAGTCATTGATAATTCCAAATGTTAGCACGACTTTTTACAAATTTATTATCCATTCCAACCGCACATGGCATTAAGTGATATTCTCCTTCGTAGTGGCATGTGAACGTCACAATTCCATGATCTTTCCAGTTTGAAAAGGAAGGCAAAGACCCTCCTTGCTTTTCTAAGTCTAATTTACAGATGACCTTCATGTGAGTAGCTGTCATTCTATACGAGCTAGACTCCATAATCAGGTTATTATTAAATATTAAATTGATTGTATGCCCCAGGGATGAAGCTAATTTTAGTCACATTTCCTATGCCTACTTCATGGGCATTTTATGATACCTTCTGATAAGAAGTTACTACGAATTGGTGTGAGCGCAAATGATGTTAACACTTTCTTTAATAAAAGTAATAAGGTATTCTACCGTTCCAAATTTAATTTTATGCTTTCATAAGATAATGTAATTACATTTTTATGACCACTTATCAAGTATCGACTTGTCCAATTCTCTTTGTGTACCATAAAGTTTGAAAGAAAAACTAATAAGAAGTAATAGCTTAGTTTAACCTATTTGAATTGGAAACAGAAGTCTTCCAGGATTATCATGAAATTAGTATGTCATCTCCACACTTATTCTCTCTCTGCTCCTTATGGTATACAATCTGGGCATCATCACTATATTCTGTCCCATGACTATTCAATTACCCCCAGCTAGTAAATTATATGTGCAATATTACATTACATCGTACATCCACGTTTGTTACTGTTGTTGTTGTTGTAGCCCATCTATTGTTTCTATGAACAACTAAACAGTCGTTTCAATTTATGAGTTACTTAGCGTCCTCCATACATACAACGGAAATCATCAATTTTACCAATGTTGTATAGATTTGGCAAGTTAAGTTCACCTCTCAAAGCAACATTAATGTCCATAGTACGTGCGAAGCCCATAAAGGTATTCTACCTCTTTAGCTTGGTCTTCAGAGGCTGTTCTTCTACCCTCCGTGGTTCATGTCTACCTCAGCACGGTACATTCTGAAGGTCAAAGAATCTCCAGAGCTAGAGCAGTCATAGATGCAGATGAGATGATAAATTGAGATAAAGCTGTCTCTTTTCTTCCAAGCTCTTAAGCAAGAGTGTATTGGAGCACTTCCTTCTTTCTCATTGTCCTCTATAACAACCTTTTTGCGAGGTTTCTTATATCTCTACTTAAAACTGTCAAAATGATTGCATTGCATGAGGAATTGGCAAAGAGCAATAGCATTGCAAAGTGATCTAGCACAGCCTCTAGTTTGTTTTAGTTCGAGATACCTAATGTATATGGGTTTCTGCCTTTCACACATGAACAAGCGACTCATGAAAGAATTGTGAGCGTATTTAGCAATTTCTTAATATAACCAAGTTTGAGACACGTCGAATAAATACAGCCAGACTTTTTATTTTGCAATGCATGTTTTGGATACCTTATCCATCACCAGTTGCTTACAGAATGCGATAAGAATCATTAGAACACATAGATATACATATGTATTTATGCTCATTCGACAATAGAACGATAAACCGTTATAAAGAGAAAAGGAAGGGGGTTTGAAACTTAAAGAAATATCGAAGTGTTTAAGCTATTTATCTAATAGTGACCCTCCCACATAATATGAAGGGCCTTTAATTTTACGGTGGTTATAGGTGTTTGCCGAATCCATAACTGTAAAGTAATCATTACAGCAAAGCTTTCTGCATTTATCAGAACCTTTAAAATGTTTATAGATGTGGGAGTCTTTATCAGAATGTGGATGATCACACATCTCTAGCGGAAAAATGTCGGCTTTTTCCAACAACATAGACGAAATTCGATGATTTCATTGCTGTTAGCGCAACTCAGAGTATTGATTGTGGGTGATGGCAGCTTCTGCAAATATTGTGAGGCGTGAATATGAAAATTGCTAGGCCATACAGTATATAGTGATTATTCCATATGTTTTTCTAATTAACACTTGAAGAATGTTGACCTAAAAGAAAATTCACAACATCATATTTGCATTAATAAACAATATACAAACTTGGATAATATAATATAATATAATATAATATAATGCAGTAACTGATGGACATAGAGTAGTTCTTACAAGATGCAGTTCTAACGTGAAAACTACTGTCCTTTTGTATACAAAATCCGTAATCTAGTCATTGGTTTTCCAACATGTGTAGCACAATCTTTTTACAAATTTTATTTTCCATTCCGACCGCACATGGCAGTATGTAACGTGTACCTTTATATTGGCATGTGACGTCACAATTCCATGATCTTTTCAGTTTGAACAGGGAGGTAAAGACCGTCCTTGCATTTCCAAGGCTAATTTACATACGACCGTCATGAGGGGAGGGGTTTTTTATATGAACTGGACTCCTTAATCTTGTTACTATGAAATATTGAATGGATCCGATGCCCATGGATGGAGCTAATTTGTGTCACATTTCCTATGCCTACTTTGCGAGTATTTGTCACTCACTCAGCTTTGAAGTTATCCTGAATGGGTGTGAGCAGTGATGTGCTAATTGGGGAGGGGGCGTGGGAACGTCACACCCTCCAATATGTTTGAAATTGCAAGAATTTTGGTCAAAAGCCGACCATGCTGCATGCACTTTGGCCACAGTATTTTTCCTTGACCTATTTTTAGTAACAGTAGGTGGCCAAATAGTGAAAACGCCCCCTCCCCCCAATAGAAAGTACCTTGGCACATCTCTGGGTGTGAGCACACCTGATGGTAACAATTTCTTCAATAAAAGTAGTAAGATTTCCTATCATACCAAAGTCAAATACAGGCTTTTATAGACTGATCTACAAGCTTATTCTGTCTCTGCTCGTTATGCAAAACAAACCTGGGCACCATTACGGTGTCCTATTGCTTAGTTATTCAATGACTCCAGCCATTAAAGTGTATACAAAATAATACATTGTATCGCACATCTAACTACATTTTATACTTCGATTGTAGCACGGATGTCATGATTCTTACCAATAATGAATAGATTTAGTTAAATACACCTCTAAAAGCAGCGTGAAAGTCCACAGTAGTTCTTAAGTCCATAAAATTATTATACCTCTTTAGGTTTGTCTTCAGAGAATGTTCTCCTACATTCAGTAGCTCATGTTCAGTGGGATCGTGTACCATCTTTATTATAGAGAAGGTATTTTCTCCTCACCGATGTATGCTCTGAAAATCGAAGAATCGCCAGAGCTAGAAAAATAATTCAGATAATATATTGAGATAAAGCTATCCTTTTTCCTCGATGTTATGGCGCAAATGTATATTTGACAGTTTACTGTTTTCTTCTTATCTTCTGCAACAAACTTTTTGCGAGATTTCTTATATCTCTACTAAAAACTGTCAAAATGAGTGCATTACATGAGGAATTGGCGAGGAGCAATAGCATTGCAAAGTGATCTAGCACAACGCTTTCAACCTTTTGCCTTAGGAGCACATCCTCGGCAACAGTAGGAACATAGCATGATATCAGAGCCATTGTTATAAACAACATTGCTCTTCCAATATCGTTATCATTCCTCTTCCGATGGTTCGCATCCTTTGGATTCTTCATTCTCTTCTCAGCCTTGGCATGAGCGTCTCTATTTTGACTGGTAGCATCCTGATCGCCTTGATCTTTATCAGTCTTGTTATTATTCCTACCAGGAACACATTTCATTGCTACATCATTAAAAGATAGATTGAATTCTATAGATCTCTCTGGTATCTCATTTGAATAGCTGCTGCCTCCTAAGGAAACTTTGCCTGGCACAGCTAGCTGGTTTCTTTCACTGTTTCTCTCGTCACGTCCATACGAATGAAGTGTAGTTTGGCTAGTACTTTTGCCACGAGAACTTACGTTTCTCAAGATTCCCTCAACTGCATCATGTGCTTCGGATTGTAGAAGGGAAACTGGCCCATCGGGATGAATTCGTGCTTCCTTAACAGTTATGATTTGTCTTCGTTGCATATTTGAATGTAGATCTGAAACTTTTTGCTTAGTAATGTAGTAACTGATTATGTAGAGTATGCAACCGGAGAATATACATAATATGTGGAATATCCCGTATGCCATCTCGAAAGTACTCCTATGTGGTCCCATGCTACCAACAAACCTGACTGCGCCAATTACAACATTGACCAACAACACTATGTTTGCCTTTGTTTTTGTCATTATGGTATTATACTTGTGTAGCCACATCATTCTTATTGATCGATCAATTGCAATGATTGTCGTTAGGCGAGCGGAATACCCAATAAAGTAGGATCTCACCGCATAAATATATGGAAGCCAGTGGCAGTTGAATCTTGGAAGGCAGGATACAAAGTTAATATCAAGCGTGAATCCACTTAGGCCAACGAATAGATCAGACATACTAAGCCAGTATAAAAACCAAAAAGAGATGTTGTTCAGCTTTTTCAGTTTTCGAAGTGCATAAATGATGAATATATTCATAAAGACGTTTGATATATCGATTGGAAATGCAAAGATGAAATAGGGTAGTGATGTGAAATATTTCATTTTTCTACGCAAAGATGAGGCGATAATTAAGCAGTTGATATAGATTGTACCATCAATCTTATCTTCTCAAAATGCAAAGCTGTTGCAGAGCCCAGGGACTATTGTTCGATCTACAGTTCGTATGTGAGAGAATGCTTATGAATCGATCCTAGTTAATGAAGCAGGCAACTCGAATGTATGGTGTCCTTTTACAGCACTTATGCTTCTGGGCATTCATGACGCAAGTGTAAAATGATCCGATGCTCATATCTGGCAGTATCGTTGAGGAATGCAGGTCCACTTCGGTTACTAAATCTTGACATTATTGTTCGCTTCATAGACCAGACTGTAAGGTACGTGATTGATTTGGCTTGACCTCCATTGCAAGGAAGACCCCCGAGTAAAAGTTTTCCAGGCCTATTCTCTCTGTGTATGCAAGACTAATCAATTTTAAACTGAAATACTTCTTTTTATCGGGGATGTTGTTGAGCAGGAGAAAGTAATGAATCCATTTGCATTTGACATTGGAATTGTTTGATTTCTATAGCATTATTGTGATGTCGAGCAAACATACCTCCTTTATCTCTAAATTACCTCTTTACGCCACTATTAATTGCTATTAATGCACCTGTAAGTTTCTAGTTGTTTGTTCTAGATATTCGTTGATTGCAGGAATTTATTTATGAATGAAAAAAGGTGATTATTTACTGGATCCTTTCTTTGCACTTTTTTATTGATGCCATCTGCATAATGTTAGGGGGCTGGGCACTACTAGTACAAATGGAAGTCATAAGGATGATCCTGAGCTATTGTGAACAATGCATTACCACATTTACTCAAATAATTGATCTGTCTTAGATAGACTCTCCTGTTGAATACCTGCCTTTCATGGGATAAAGTTTGCTATGTAGGCACCGCCCATGAACATCCTCCTACGTGCGAGTATACAATGTTGTATTTCAGTATGACATATCACAATACATCGTTGAAAAGACGTATTTCAGTTTGAAAGTGTTTCGCCTTGTGGACACAAAGAGAATAAACCTGGAAGACTTTAATTTCAAGGGTCTTCCTTGCAACGGAGATCGAGGCAAATCAATCACGTACCTTACATTCTGGTAACCATGTACCTTATATTGTACTTTCTACGTGAGAAGGAGGAACTTGGAAGAATAATTCAAGCATTTAAGAGTTTTCAAGGTTAATATCAACTTATTGCAAATCTCTTTCCACAAAAGTTCACAAGTATCATAGAAAAATTACAAAGTTTCAGTAATCACATGATGATTCACAAAAATAATAAAGTTGTTTTGTCTCTATGGCGTTGTTGTGAAATTATTAGCAATGAAATCTCATTAAAATCTAGATTACTTTAGTTCGCCTCTATTAATTGCAATTTTTACACCTGTAGCTTAGTAGTTGCTTGTTGTGAACAAGGGAGAAACTATAACAAATTACCTCGGAGGGTATCATAATAATATTGTATTTCCTTAAGAAAGTGCCTCCCTTCGAATAGAGGCTTCCGTCGAATAGGTGACGTTCGTGGGAGAATGTTTTCTAAGTAGTGGACTCCCTTCAATAAATTCTCCAACGTTTCCCCCATAGAAGACGAAGTTGAAGATTAAAGGAATCACTCAGGTCAAGGTGTCAATACCAAAATAACAGGACAGTCATGGAGATCACAGAAAGTCACTAGACTCTCATAAAGAGTCACAGTATATAAAGAATATTCCCCATCTTTTTCTAATTATTACTTGAAGAATGTTGAATCTAAGGAAAAATTCACAGCATCCTATTTGCATTAAGAGAGCAATATACAAACTTGGATAAGATAATATAATGTAATGCAATAATTGATGAACATAGAGTAGTTCTTACAAGATGCAGTTCTAAGGTGAATACTACTGTCCTTTTGTATACAGAATCTCTTAATCTAGTCATTGCTAATTCAAATGTTAGCACGATTTTTTACAAATTTTATTATCCATTCCAATCGCACATGGCATTAAGTAATATTCTCCTTCGTAGTGGCGTGTGACGTCACAATTCCATGATCTTTCCAGTTTGAAAAGGGAGGCAAAGACCTTCCTTGCTTTTCTAAGTCTAATTTACAGATGACCTTCATTTGAGTAGCTGTCATTCTATACGAGCTAGACTCCATAATCAGGTTATTATTAAATATTAAATTGATTGTATGCCCCAGGGATGAAGCTAATTTTAGTCACATTTCCTATGCCTACTTCATGGGCATTTTATGATACCTTCTGATAAGAAGTTACCACGAATTGGTGTGAGCACAAATGATGTTAACACTTTCTTTAATAAAAGTAATAAGGTATTCTACCGTTCCAAAGTTTAATCTATGCTTTTATAAGGCAATGTGTTTACATCTTTATGACCACTTATCAAGTATCGACTTGTCCTATTCTCTTTGTGTACCATAAAGTTTGAAAGAAAAACTAATAAGAAGTAATAGCTTAGTTTAACCTATTTAATTTGGAAACAGAAGTCTTCCAGGATTATCATGAAATTAGTATGTCATCTCCACACTTATTCTCTCTCTGCTCCTTATGGTATACAATCTGGGCATCATCACTACATTCTGTCCCATGACTATTCAATTACCCCCAGCTAGTAAATTATATGTGTAATATCACACTACATCGTACATCCACGTTTGTTACTTTTGTTGTTGTTGCAGCCCATCTATTGTTTCTATGAACAACTAAACAGTCGTTTCAATTTATGAGTTACTTAGCGTCCTCCATACATACAACGGAAATCATCAATTTTACCAATGTTGTATAGATTTGGCAAGTTAAGTTCACCTCTCAAAGCAACATGAATGTCCATAGTACGTGCGAAGCCCATAAAGGTATTCTACCTCTTTAGCTTGGTCTTCAGAGGCTGTTCTTCTACCCTCCGTGGTTCATGTCTACCTCAGCATGGTACATTCTGAAGGTCAAAGAATCTCCGGAGCTAGAGCAGTCATAGATGCAGATGAGATGCTAAATTGAGATAAAGCTGTCTCTTTCCTTCCAAGCTCTTAAGCAAGAGTGTATTGGAGCATTTCCTTCTTTCTCATTGCCCTCTATAACAACCTTTTTGCGAGGTTTCTTATATCTCTACTAAATACTGTCAAAATGATTGCATTGCATGAGGAATTGGCAAGGAGCAATAACATTGCAAAGTGATCTAACAAGATACTTTCAATATTTTGCATTAGGAGCAAGTTATCAGCAACTATAGGAACATAGCATGATAGCATAGCCATTGTTATAAACAACATTGCTCTTCCAATATCTCTATCATTCCTCTTCCCATGGTTGGTATCTTTTGGATTCTTCATTTTCTTCCTCGCCTTGGTATGAGCATCTCTTCTTTGACTAGCAGTATCCTGATCGGCTTGACTATGATCAGCCATGTCATTATTGCTACGAGGAACACTTTTCATCACTACATCGCTAAAAGATAGATTGATTTCCATAGATCTCTGTGGTATTTCATTTGAAATGCTGATGCTTCCTAGGGAAACTTTGGCTGACACAGCTAGCTGGTTTCTTTCACTGTTTCTCGCGTGAGATCCAAACGAATGTAGAGTAGTTTGACTATTACTTTTCCCAAGAGATCTTCCGTGTCTCATAAATCCTTCAGATGTATCATATGTTTCGGGTTGTAAGAGGGAAAGTGGCCCATTGGGATGAATTCGTGCTTCCTTAACAGTTATGATTTGCCGTTGTTGCATATTTGAGTGTAGATCTGAAACTTTTTGCTTAGTAATACAGTAAGTGATTATGTAGAGAATGCAACCGGAGAATATGCAAGCTGCGTGGAATGTTCCGTATGTCGTCTCAAAGGTAGTTTTAAGTGGTCCAAGGGTGCCAACAAACCTGACAGTGCCTATTAGAGCATTGACCATAAGCACAATGTTTGACTTCGTTTTTGTCATTTTACTGTTATACATGTGCAGATACTTCATTCGAATTGATCGATCAATTGCAATGATAATCGTAAGGCGAGCAGAATACCCAATAAAGTAGGATCTCACCTTTAAAATATATGGAATCCAGTAGCAGTTGTGTCTTGTAGGGCAGGATCTGGAATTAACATCAAGTGTAAATCCGCTTAGGCCAACAAAAAGATCAGATATACTAAGCCAGTATAAGAACCAAAAAGAGATGTTGCTCAGCTTTTTCAGTTTTCTAAGTGCATAAATGATGAATATGTTCATGAAGACGTTTGACGTATCGATTGGAAATGCAAAGATGTAATAGGTTAGTGATGTGAAATATTTCATTTTTCTAAGCAAAGATGAGGAGATAACTATATAGCTGATATAGATTGTACCATCAATCTCATCTTCTCGAAATGCAAAGCTGTTGCAGAGCCCAGGGACTATTGTTCGATCTACTATTTGCATGTGAGAGAATGCCTATGAATCCATCCTAGTTAATGACGCGGGTAACTCGAATGTATGGTGTTCTTTTACAGCTCTTATGCTTCCGGGTATTCATGGCGTAAATGTAAAATGATCCGATGCTCATATCTGGCAGTATCGTTGAGGAATGCAGGTCCACTTCGGTTACTAAGTCTTGACATTATTGTTCACTTCACAGACCAGACTGTAAGGTACGTGATTGATTTGCCTCGGCTTCCATTGCAAGGAAGAACCCCCGAAATTAAAGCTTTCCAGGCCTATTCTCTTTGTGTTTACAAGATTAAAAGACTTCAAACTGAAATACGTCTTTTTATCGGGGATGTTTTCTAGCAGGAGAAAGTAATGAATTTGCATTTGACATTGGAATTGTTTGATTTCTATAGCATTGTTGTGATTTCGAGCAAACGTACCTCCTTTATCTCTAAATTACCTCTTTACGCCACTATTAATTGCTATTAATGCACCTGTAAGTTACTAGTTGTTTGTTCTAGATAGTCGTTGATTACAGAAATTTATTTATGAGCGAATGAAAGTTCGATGGTCAAGGATGATGAATCAGAGATAAGCAACTGTTCTGCCTGGTTTAGACTCTTCTTAAGCTATTGTTTCTCTTGTGGGAAACCTTGCTTTGTAAGCGCCTCTGTTGAATATCCTCTGAAATATATTTATGAATGAATGAACGGTCTAAAGCCAAAGGCAAATGAATCACAGATAAGCAACTACTCTGCTCTGGAGAGACTTTCCTCTTGAATAACTGCCTTCTTTGGAACAAAGCTTCCTGTGTTGGCAGCACCGTTGAATATCCTCCTAATTTTCTCCGAGATGAGGAGGAATTTGGAAGAAGTATTCAAGTATGTAAGAGAGTTTCAAGATTAATTTCAAGATATAGCAAATTTCTCTCCACAAAAGTTCACGAATATCATGGAAAAATTACAGAGTCTCAAAAGTCACATGATGATTCACAAACATAGTAAAGTTGTTTGTCTCTATGGCGTTCTTGTGAAATTATTCAGCAAAGAAATCTCATTAAAATTTATACTACTTTAGTTCGCCTCTTTTAATTGCAATTTTTACACCTGTAGTTTAGTATTTACTTGTTCTGAACAAGGGACAAACTATAACACATTAAATCGAAGGGTATCAAAATAATATTGCATTTCCTTAAGAAAGTGCCTCCTTTCGAATAGAGGTTTCCGTCGAATAGGTGCCGCTCATGGGAGAATGTTTTCTAAGTAGTGAACTCCTTTCAATAAATGCTCCAACGTTTCCCCCATAGAGTGTGAAGTTGAAGATAACTAGAATCACTCAGGTCAAGGAGTCAATACCAAACTATAACACATTAAATCGAAGGGTATCATAATAATATTGCATTTCCTTATGAAAGTGCCTCCTTTCGAATAGAGGTTTCCGTCGAATAGGTGCCGTTCGTGGGAGAATGTTTTCTAAGTACTGGACTCCTTTTAATAAATACCTCGACATTTTCCTCATTGAAGGCGAATTTGGAAGAGGTGTTAAAGTATTATACAGTGGAGCATATGACTCGGACAATCTCGCACGTATATGAAAGGATCATAAAAGCATCACTCAAGTCAAGAGGTGAATATAAAAATATTATATATAGAGATCACAGAAAATGACAAGACTCTCATAAAGAGTAAAAAATTTTGCAGAAGCATCACAAAAATCTTGCACACTTTCTCCAAATGATACTTACTTCGACAATCATTTATGGAGTAGACTGCCGCTCATCTTTGCCCCCTAACCTTAACAGCAACAAGTCTTTCTTCTACTTGGTTATTCCTTGAAATTCATGCTGTTCTCTACTTTTTTGTGAAAGCTCTGATAGAACCAGGTACCGTCAAACCATCTTTTCCCAGAAGGACATGCAAGCGGGATGTAACCTTATTATCTCAACTGACTGCGAGGAGCAAGACGGAATGTCATTACGCGCGATTTAATCTCAACCTTTTATCTATTCTTAGTTTGTTTAGATAAGCGTCTCCCAGTATTAAGCATTAGCATTCACAAAGCGCGTCCTTTATGGGGTGGTTATACGTATTGAGATAAAATCCCTCGGTTACGATATATTCAAGAAAAATACAGCTTCTTATTGGAGACAATACTGTTTGTTTCTTTGAAAGAGGATTTACTATCTATTCTGATAAGTGTGCTTAATCTGATTTTTATTTGAAAAATGGTCTGTTTGTGTAAGCACACTGTACATCAGGAGTCTCAAACTTGCGGCCTGCAGGCCATTTGCGGCGCACAGAGCAAGATTTTGTGGCCCCCGCTTGGATAGAAAGTATAGTATTAGTGTAGTCCAAAAGAGGAGTGAATCTCCCAAGAGCCTCTCAGCCAGCTCCTGCCGTTGCCTCTCGTAGGTGCTAGGCTAAGTTACACTAGCCTTGTGTACTCCATGATTTCTAGACATCATTTGGCACTCTATGCTCAGAAGGAATTATCAAAACTGTTAACAAGGATATGTGAGAATATTTTACATGAATTTTATGGAAATCCTATGTGATCCGCCCACACCCAGGAACTGCTACCAGCGGCCTCCAGTTGATTTTAGTTCGAAACCCCTACTTTACATGTGTTTCTGCCTTTCACACATGAACAAGCGATTGGTGAAAGAATTATGAGCGTAATTAGAAATTTCTTAATATAACCAAGTTTGAGACAAGTCGAATGAATACAGCCAAACTTTTTATTTTGCAATGCATGTTTTGGATACATAATCCATCATCAGTTGCGTACAGAATGCAATAAGAATCATTAGAACACATAGATATACATATGTATTTATGATCATTCGACAATAGAACGATAAACCGTTATAAAGAGAAAAGGAAGGGGGTTTGAAACTTAAAGAAATATTGAAGTGTTTAAGCTATTTATCTAATAGTGACCCCTCCCACATAATATGAAGGGCCTTTAATTTTACGGTGGTTATAGGTGTTTGCCGCATCCATCCCTGTAAAACAATCATTAAAGCACAGCTTCCTGCATTTATCAGAACTTTTAAGATGTTTATAGATGTAAGAGCTTTTATCAGAATGTAGATGATCACGCATCTCTAATGGACAAATGTCGGCTTGTTTCAAAAACATAGACGAAATTATACGATTTCATTGATGTTAGCGCAGCTCAGAATATTGATTGTGGGTGATGGCAGCTTCTGCAAATATTGTGTAGAGTGAATATTAAAACTGCTAGGCCATACAGTATATAGTGATTATTCCATATGTTTTTCTAATTAACACTTGAAGAATGTTGACCAAAAGGAAAATTCACAACATCATATTTGCATTAATGAACAATATACAAACTTGGATAATAGAATATAATGTAATGCAGTAATTAATGGACATAGAGTAGTTCTTACAAGATGCAGTTCTAAGGTGAATACCACTGTCTTTGTGTATACAAAATCCTTAGTCTATTCATTGCTTTTAAAAAAGGTGTGGCGCCTTTTGTTTTACAAACTGTTATCCATTCCAACCGCACGTGGCAGTAAGTAACGTGTACCTTTATATTGGCATGTGACGTCACAATTCCATGAGCTTTTCAGTTTGAAGAGTGACGTAAAGACCCTCCTTGTATTTCCAAGGCTAATTCACATACGGCCGTCATACGGGGGGGGGGGCGTTCATTCTACATGAACTTTATTCCTTGATCAGGCTATCATTAAATAATAAATTGATCCTATGCCCCATGTATGAAGCTAATTTTTGTCACATTTCCTATGCTTCCTTCATGGGTATTTTATGATAACTTCTGATAAGAAGTTACCACGAATTGGTGAGAGCACAATTGATGTTAATCCTTTCTTTAATAAAAGTAATAAGATATTCTACCGTTCCAAAATTAAATTCATCTTTGTGACCACTTATCAAGTGTTGTCTTGACCAATTTTCTTTTATGTACCATAAAGTTTGAAAAGAGCTTAGAAGAAGAACTGGAAAGAAATAAAAGCTTAATTTAACCTGTTTAATTTGGAAATAGTCTTCTAGGATTACCATGAAATTGGTTTCTTATCTCCAAGTTCATTCTCTCTCTGTGATTTTTGTTGAACAATTATGGTACTATTTTTTGCAGTCCATTCGTTGTTTCTATTAACAATGAGACAGTCCTTTCACTTTTTGAGCTACTAGCGTCCTTCATACATAGAGCGGAAATCGCCAATTTTGCCAGTGTTAAATAGATCTGGCAAGCTAGGCTCACCTCTCAAACAGCTTGAATACCCTTAGCAAATGCTAAGTCCATAAAAGTATTCTGCCTCTCTAGGTTCGCCTTCAGAGAATGTTCTTCTAATCTCTGTAGCTCAGATAAAGCTGTCTGTTTTCTTCTAAATTCTTGTGCACGAGTGTATTTGGGCGCTTCCTTCTTTCTCATTGCCCTCTATAACAAACTTTTTGCGAGGTTTCTTATATCTCTACTAAAAACTGTCAAAATGATTGCATTACATGAGGAATTGGCAAGGAGCAATAGCATTGCAAAATGATCTAGCACAACACTTTCAATCTTTTGCATTAGGAGCACATCCTCGGCAACAATAGGAACATAACATGATATCATAGCCATTGTTATAAACAGCATTGCTTTTCCAACATCGCTGTCTTTCCTCTTCCGATGGCTTGTTTCGTTTGGATTCTTCATTTTCTTCTTAGCCTTGCTATGAGCGTCTCTATTTTGACTGGTAGTATCCTGATCGCCTTGACTTTGATCAGTCGTGTTATTGTTCCTACCAGAAACACATTTCATCGCTACATCGCTAAAAGATAGGTTGATTTCCATGGATCTCTCTGGTAATTCATTTGAATAGCTGCTGCCTCCTAAGGAAACTTTGCCTGACACAGCTAGCTGGTTTCTTTTACTGTTTCTCTCGTGAGATCCTGGCGACTGAAGCGTAGTTTGGTTATTACTTTTGGAACGAGAACTTTCGTATATTGATAATCCTTTAGGTGCATCATTTGCTTCGGATTGTAGAAGGAAAACTGGCACATTGGAATGAATTCGTGCTTCCTTAACAGTTATGATTTGCTTTCGTTGTGTAATTGAATGTAGAGTTGAAACTTTTTGCTTTGTAATGCAGTAACTGATTATGTAGAGTATGCAACCGGAGAATATACATAATATGTGGAATATCCCGTATGCCATCCCGAAAGTACTCCTATGTGGTCCCATGCTACCAACAAACCTGACTGTGCCAATTACAGCATTGACCAAGAGCACCATGTTTGCCTTTGTTTTTGTCATTATGGTATTATACTTGTGTAGGTACTTCATCCGAATTGATCGATCAATTGCGATGAGTGTCGTTAGGCGAGCGGAATACCCAAAGAAGTAGGATCTCACCGCATAAATATATGGAAGCCAGTGGCAGTTGAATCTTGAAAGGCAGGATACGAAGTTAATATCAAGAGCGAATCCACTTAGGCCAATAGAAAGGTCAGATATACTAAGCCAGTATAGGAACCAAAAAGAGATGTTGCTCAGCTTTTTCAGTTTTCGAAGTGCATAAATGATGAATATATTCATAAAGACGTTTGATACATCGATTGGAAATGCGAAGATGAAATATGTTAGTGATGTGAAATATTTCATTTTTCCAGGCAATGATGAACAGATAATAAATTTTCTAATTGATATATATATATATATATATATATATATATATATATATATGTGTGTGTGTGTGTGTGTGTGTGTGTGTGTGTGT
>OLMO02000325.1:7314332-7379773 GCA_900291935.2 Cassiopea xamachana
TACAAGAGTTATTTAGGAATAATTAAGGGCTCAAGCTTCAACAAGGCTTTGACTTTTTGCTTATTTGAGTTTTTTATTGAAAAAAGTGTGAGCTTTACCCCAAAAGTAAGAAATGCTTCTAGCTTGCGTTTCGTACTTTAAATACTGCAATTCCAGTTCAAAATCAGATCGGAACCAACTATTCTCAGTGTCCATCAGTGAATGGGATCGGATGCTGAAATTATTGGGAATGTGGTATTTAATGTGGGGGGAGAGGCCCCTGGGTGTGGGGAGGGGGCGATTAAATGTGAAGTGAGACCCCTGTATTTACGCCCTTGACAAGCTCTTCAATTATTGTGTCGCGTGAAAACAAAAATTGCTAAGCTACATTGTTGACAATGAACATCCCGCATCTTTTTCAAATTTATAAAGCAGAAGGCTGATTCAAAAGAAAATTTCAAAACATCCTATTTGAACAAATTAACAATAGGCAACCGTAGCCAATATGGTACACTGCAATTTGGATAATATGGTAATTAATGAATAAAAACTTGTGCTTACGCGATCCAGATCTGAGGTCAATACTACTTTCCTTTTATATAAAAATCTTCTTACTCTAATCAATACTAATGCAAAATGTTAACGCAATGTTTTTGTAAAATTTTGTTTTCCATTTCAACCGCACACGAGAGCCGAGTCACGTGTTCCTTCTTAGCTATATGTGGCGTCACAATTTAATTCTCCACTCAATTGGAACAGTGAGGTAAAGGCCCTCCTTGCTTTTCAAAAGCTAGTTTACAGATAGCTTTCATGTGGGAAACAGGCGTTAACATGAAATTTACCCCTTCATGTGGGTATCATCAAATATTGAATGGGTCCGATGTCCCAGGGAATATCATTGGAAATACGTGTTTTCTATGGCCAAACCATGTTCTAAACGTGTTTTTACGCTGAATGTAGCATTATAAACAGTGTTTCACCATGAAACCTCTGTCCATGCTTGTTTTATCAGTGTTTGCATACTTAGGCCAATTAGGCCGGTTACAATGAGCAACACTGTATGCAACATTTTTGGAGGAAAATTTCGAGGAAATGAGTGAAATTCATTGAGAAAACATGTTTTACGCGTACTTTTGCACTGATTCTAGTAGTTTAGTCAATTTTTCCAAATGAAAAATAGCGTTAGTTTACGTTTTTACACTATATGCAGCCTTAACACGCTTTATAAGCTGCAAAAGTGACAATAGTGTGCAGACAGTTATAATCATTGGAAATACGTGTTGTCTATGGCCAAACCATGTTCTAAAAGTCACATTTCCCATGCCTACTTTATGGCTATTTATGATGTACTCTGACATGAAATTACTTTCAATAGTTGTGAGCACAATTGAGGTTAATACTTCGAATTGTGTTCTTTTTAATAAAAATTAGCATGATTTTCTGCAGTGCCAAAATTAAATTCAAGCTTTTATAGGACAAGGTATTTACATCTTTATGACCACTTCTCAGGTGCCTTAAGATGCATAGGGGCATTAGACTTTAGCATCACAAGCAAATAGATTTTTAGATTAGAAACCTTAAATGCCCTTCATTTGTATCCTTATTTTATATAGCACCTCAGCATGTGGTTATAATTTTGAGGGGTTCTTTTGAGTAAGGATTGTAGCTCCTTGTTATACAAGGTTGCCTTTTACCTGACTTATTAGAAAAGTGGCGTGTGACCCATGCACTCTTAGATCACATTGTATTATATTATGCTATTCTACTTTTTATTATGTTATATTATATTATATCATTGATTATATTAGATTATTTCATATTATATTGTATTGTATTATATTATATCTTTTTATATTGCATTATAGTATATTGTATAATATTACGTCAATACTCTTGACGTTCCACATACAATATATCTCCATGACGAACTTTCAAAGGCCAATTGTCTTTTAAATACCATGAAATTAAAAAGAGTTTAAGAGAAATACTCTAGAAATACTCTTATGAAGTGATACCATAGTATAAACCAGGGATGACCAACCAGTGAGAAGGTAAGAGCCGCATTTTCTACTGTGAAACCATAAAGAGCCACACCAAACACTAATGAGGATACATGAGCATCACCTCCATACTTTCCTCTCTCATGAAAATGCCTTCTAGAGCTCAAAGGAAGTAAACATATGTACGAAACACACTCTTCAATATGAGTGCAAGAGTCGTATGAAGCCAGGCAGAGAGCCGAGGATTTGCCACACCTGATATAATCAGTTTAATTTGGAAGCAGATGGTTTTCATGACTATCATAAAACTACATTGTGATCTCTAAGTTTGTTTTCTCCCTGCTTCTTACGTTGAATAATCAGAACCTATCACTGTCTTTTCTTGGGTGGCTATTCTCTTATTACAACTATCAAAGAGTATGTGTAATATTAGATTACATGATACATCGATGCTTATTACCACATTCTGTTCTATCCCATTCGTTGTTTACATCAAAAATTAAATAATCGTTTCATTCTATGAGATGGAAGCTACTACCATCCTTCAAACATAGCACGGAAATCATCAATTATATATATATATATATATATATATATATGTGTGTGTGTGTGTGTGTGTGTGTGTGTGTGTGTGTGTGTGTGTGTGTGTGTGTGTGTGTATATATATATATATATATATATATATATATATATATATATATATATATATAAAGCAGTTAAAAATAACATTAAAGGTAATTATTATATACTTTGCTGTCCCTGGTGTTGGAAGACACAAAGTCATCAAACCTCCACTAAGAACAACACTTATAATTTTCAGAAATATACGCTCTTTTTTCTATAAGAACAGAATTTGTAGAGCATTGAGTCTCAAAAGAGGATTGAGCTCAGTGAAACAAAGAAATAGCTATCGTGGTTAGGTATTTTTATAAAAAAGAGCGTCATCAATATTATTAATGTTCACCAATGTTGCCATTGTTGAGTAGATGTGGCTAGTTAGATTCAACTCTTAAATCAGTTTGAATGTCCATAGTAGGTCTCGATTCCATAAAAGTATTCAGCCTCTTTAGATTTCACAGAACGTTCTTCTAACCACCATAGACATAAAATCTTGATTGGCTAACAAAGGAATCACCATTGAAGGGCTCCTGCCAATGACGAATTCTCGCAACATTGTAGGTAGGGATCCTTCGATGGTGATTCCTTTGTTAGCCAATCATGATTTGACGTCTAAGCTCTTCTAATCACAGTGGCTCATTTTCAGCAGGACATTGAACCAAACTTTATCACAGTGCAGGTATTTTCTTTTCAGCGTTATGCTCTGAAAGCCAAAGAATTATCATAGCTAGAAAAGTCATGGCGATGATAGATTGAGATGAAGCTGTCCCTTATCTTCGAAGTTCTGGAGCAAGAGTATATCTGAGAGCTTTCTTCTTTCTTCTTATCCTCTGCAACAAACAATTACCCCAGCTAGTAAATTATATGTGCGATATTACAGTACATTGCACATCTACTTTTGTTACTACATTCTGTTGCCGCCTGTTTCCATCAACAATCAAACAATCGCTTCATTTTATGATTTCGAAGCTACTATCATCCTTTAAATATAGCAACTCAAATCATCAATAATACCAATGCTGACTAGATTTGGCCAGTTATATTCACTTCTCAAAATAGCGTGAACCAGAAACCAACATCCATAGTAAATCAGAAACCCTTAGCAGTGTTCTGCTTCTTTAGGTTTGTCCTCAGAGAATGTTCTTCTAAATTCAGTAGCCCATGTATAGCTGGATCGTGTACTATTTTTGTCATAGAGTAGGTATTTCCACCTCCCCCATGGTATGCTCTGAAAGCCAGAGTCCTCAGAGATTGAAATATCATGTTGATAGTATATGGAGTTATAGCTATCCCTTTTCATCGAAGCTCTTGACCAAGGTTATCTTTGAGTGTGCCTCTTTCTTTTCATGCCTTACAACAGTGGTTTTCAACTGGGGATCCCCGGAATCCTAGGGTTCCGCCAGCACACTCCAGGGGCTCTGCCAGACGTTATACAATTGCTACGATCGACAGCATATTTTAACTCTCCAGCGCAGAGAGTGAACAGGGGTTCCTCGAGCTACTGGAATGCATCCTTGGGGTTCCGCTCCACCAAACAGGTTGAAAACCACTGCCCTACAACAACCTTTTTGCAAGATTTCTTATATCTTTACTAAAAACTGTCAAAATGACTGCATTGCATGTTGCATTGGCGAGGAGGAGTAACATTGCAAAGTGTTCAAGCACTGTATTGTCAACTTTTCTCATTCGGAGCAAATCATCAGCAACTATAGGAACATAGCATGATATCATAACCATTGTTATAAACAGCATTGCTTTTCCAATGTCGTTATCATTCCTTTTCCCATGGTTGGTAGCTTTTTGATTTTTCGTTGTCTTCTCAATCTTGGTAGAAATATCTCTGCTCTGACCAGCAGCATCCTGATTGCCTTGATTATGGTCAGCCATGTTATTATTCATACTAGGAGCACAGTTCATAGCTACATCATTAAATGATAGAATGACTTCTATGGATCTCTCTGGTAATTCATTTGAAAAGCTGCTCCTTCCCAAGGAAATTTTGCCTGGCACAGCTAGCTGGCTTCTTTCACTGATTTTCTCCTGAGATCCTGACGATTGAAGCGTAATCTGTCTTCTTCCTTTTCCACGAGAACTTCCATGTATCAATGTTCCTTCAGCAGTATCTTGTACTTTGGTTTGTGAAAGAGCAGATGGCACAGTGGAGTGAATTATTGTTTCATTGGCAATTGTGATTTTCCTTCGTTGCATTTGCATATGTAGATCTGAAACTTTTTTCTTAGTAATGCAGTAAGTGATAATGTAGAGCAAACAACCAGAGAATATACAAACTACGTGGAATATCCCGAATACCATCTCGAAAGATCTTTTATTTGGTCCAAGGCTGCCAACAAACTTAACGATGCCCAATACACCATTGATAATAAGGACAATGTTTGCTTTCCATTTTGTCATTATGCTGTTATAATTGTACAGGCTTTTCATTCGAATTGATCGATCAACTGCGATTATTATCGTTAGGCGAGCAGAATAGCCTGTAAAGTAGGATCTCACCGCATAAATATATGGAATCCAGTAGCAGTTGAATCTTGAAAGGCAGGATACAAAGCTAATGTCAAGGGTGAATCCACTCAGGCCAACAAAAAGATCAGATATACTTAGCCAGTATAAGAACCAGAATGAGATGTTGTTCAGCTTTTTCAGTTTTCGAAGTGCATAAATGATAAATATATTCATAAAGACGTTTGATATATCGATTGGAAATGCGAAGATGAAATATGTTAGTGATGTGAAATATTTCATGTTTCTAGACAAAGATGAAAAGATAGTGCAGTAGCCGATTGATATATGACTATTTGGATATATTGCTCAAATGTCCCAGAAAGCTCATCAATCCTTCTTAGGTAGTGGCACAGGCAACTCGAATGCATGTAGTTTCTTATGGCTACTATGCTTCTAGATCATCACAGCATAATTTTATTACCATCTAATACTCATCAAGCAATATTGCTGAGGAACGCAAGTCCACCTCAGTTACTAAGTCTTGACATTAAACTTCTTCACTTCACGTTCCTGATTGTATTGAATGTGTCTGATTTGCCTCGGGTTACGTTAGAGCCTTCCTGATCTATTCTCTTTGTGTCTCCGTAAGACTAATTAAGTTCTATATACTGAGTCTTTGTACCCATGAAGTACTACCATGGAGGAACTTTCAGAGTCTGTCATTTAGCCAATCTGGCTGAACACCTTCAACGCAGATATTTTATGCATGACAAAGCAATCAATCAAGTTTGCACGTAATATTGGAATTGTTTGATCTCCATGGCATCGTCGTGGAAGTCCAGCAAAAGTGCCTCACTAAAATCTAGATTACCTCCTTTTGTGAGTATTAATTGCTATTTTAACACCTGTATGTTACCAGTTGCTGGTTCTAGCTAACTGTTGATTGCATGGGTTTACTCATGAAAGAATCAATAGTGGTTGTTGTAGATAGCCTTCGTAGTTCTCTCTTTGCAAGGCTTTATTGGTACTATGTACATAATGTTTGGGAACTGGGCTCTACTAATAAAACTGGAATTCATAGCGATGATCCTAGTACTGTACAACAGTTTCTTAAATAAGTACTCTGTTTGTGATAGGCACTCCCTTGAGTAAGTAGCCCTCCTAGGAGAAAATTCACTTGCACGCTGTAAGAACGCCACAGAAGGTCACAAGAACCAAAAAGATCTAAAAGGCTTCACAAAAATAATTTGCACAAAGAATCACGAATACCATAAAATACTATCCCAAAGTTTCGCAAAAACCATATAAGAAGTCAGTGACATAACGGAGACAATTGGGAAGCATAGACGTCAAATCTTGATTGGCTAACAAAGGAATCACCATCGAAGGACCACCAAAACACGCTTCTGGAACGAATTCTCGCAGCATTATTGGAAGAAATCCTTATGAAAGGGGCTCCTTAATGCCTCAAATGGTTGGGGGGCCTTTAGAAGTTGTTCTAACCCCAGCCTACATCGGTTACGCCATTGTGAGGAGTCACGAAAACCAGATGAAGGGCCTCAACAATCACAAAATTGTGTGGTCGCCATGGTGTTATCCATCAAAACTACCTCATTAACATCTAGATTACTTTTCTTCGCCTCTATTAATCCTATTTTTGCACCTACAGTTTGGTAGTTGCTGGTTACCTCTTGGGGGCAGGTATCACTGTTTTAGATTGGCAGAAAGTTGTTCCGCTGCAGTTTTCTGGCAAATAACATTCTTTAGCACAAATTTCGGAATGTTACGAATTCTAGGTATCATCGAGGTCTGCATTCTATATTTCACAGCATAATCGGGGGGGGGGTATACATAGGGCACAAAGTTTTATGTAAAGTGCCCCTTTTTGGTTTAAATAGCTACCCTTTATTGCTTTTGGGTGTGTCCCTAATTGCATGTGCCCCAAGCTTTTGAATGCTTCCTACGTCCCCGACTGACAGTCAAATTTTTCATGAAGAATCAAAAATTTTTATCAGTTCTGTTGCTACTTGACATTACCCTTTGCGTAATATCTGCATGTGACAGCTGTTATCGCCAATGACGGAAGTTTGAGGTAGAAAGTGTTGAAATTGGCAAGTTTTTTAGTCCTTTCTCAAATACATAACATTTAAAGTAATGTAAGTTTTGAAAATGGAAACCAAATATGTTAGCAAAATTTTGTCGTAGTCATTACCTTACACCTAATAGAAAGCATAGCTGAAATATCATGAGATCATACAGGAAGTCTTTTGCACGTGAGAGATGGTTTAATGTCGTAACTCTAGATATCGGTGTTGTTACTTTATTATTTTTTTTTATCAAATGGGACTTCATCTCAGTTCTAAGCTGCATCTGCTTTTAGAAAATACACATTCATAAACCAACATTTTAAATGGCTGGCTATTGTTGGCTTTTCTTTCAGTATGTTAAATCTTAAGCCTCCAACTTATGAGTTGTAT
This sequence comes from Cassiopea xamachana, assembly GCA_900291935.2. Taxonomy (NCBI): domain Eukaryota; kingdom Metazoa; phylum Cnidaria; class Scyphozoa; order Rhizostomeae; family Cassiopeidae; genus Cassiopea; species Cassiopea xamachana. Next base: position 7,321,867 of record OLMO02000325.1, read on the forward strand.
GTTGGTCAACAGAGTTTGTCAAAAATGTAACTATTTCTGAAGTTCAAAGCTTTTACTGTGTTAAATCTTTGTTTATTGTATTGAATTTCTCAAGAAAGATTGTTTGTGCAAGCAATTTTTTTCCATAATAGGTTATTTCAGGGACGATTTTCTTGCATTCTCTTTGTGCAAACAGCTATTAACATTGTTTGATACCTCCCAGTATTTTGATAATGGTTTTCCTATACTGTTTCATACCCAAACCTTCTCATGAAAGAATTGATGGTGATGACTTTTAACGCATCACCTTCATGATTCTCTCTATGCATTGCTATATTGTTACTATGTACAAATTGTTAGGGGACTAGGTACTACTAGTGCAAATGTAATTCATAGTCGTGGTCAGGGACGGCCAGCCATGGCAGACTGGGGTGATTTTGAGTGCCACTCCCTAAAATTACAACGCAATTTGGTTGCCATACCCATTTCAATATCTTGCTAGAGGTCCCTCGCCCCAAACCTAACTTTTCTCATCAAAATTTGAGGACTTAGAAGTTTGATCTTGGCGAAAAGTGGAGGGTGGACAAGTCCCCCTCATTCCCCCTCAGTCTCCCCATGGCTCCGCCACTGGCCATGGTCCTAAGATGTTATGATCCATGCAAGAACATATGTCCTTAAATATGTACTCTTTCTCGAGTAATCGCTTCCTCCAATAGACTGCCATTCCTCGTAGAAAGTTAGAATGTAAACGCCCCCCTTTAGTAAGCGCCCCTACTCTCCTCGAGAGAAGAGACTTGGAAGAGGTATTGAAGTATTTTCTCAGCTTCCTACAATAATCCAGGGGATGTTACTCAGAAAGAGCCCTTGCATTTGTAGAGAATGCTACAAAAGTCATAAAGTTTAATAAAGTAAATAGCAAGGAATCTCATAAATTTACACAAGAAGTCACGAAAATCGTGTGATGAGTTGCAAACTTAACAAGAAGTCACAAACGTCTCATACACTTTTGTACCAGTGATATTCTCTTTAGAAACGATTTTCAAAAATGATTTCTCATCCTTTTTCCTTAACCTTCATGGAAATTATGCACTTGTAGTAAGGCTCCTGTGGACCCTGGTTGAGAACTTTGAGGGGAAATCCCCGCTCAAACTTCAATAGAATACCTCTGTAGTGAAAATCTGTGCTCACCTTTATCTCTGCTTTTCAAACATGAACAAGACAATTTGTGAAAGAATAATGAACACATGCAGAAACATACTAGCGTCAGCAATACTGCCAATGAAACGCCCTTTGTAGTAGTGGCCAATACAAGGAATTGGACCATTTTATAGGCATTAGCATACCTCAGAGCTTTTATTTTGATTCATAGTAATTTCTATGACTCTTGCTTACCATGAAATTGAAAACTATTAAGCTATAATACATATTATGAGTACTCTGCATCTTTTTCTCATCTAAAAAGAAAGAAGATTCCCTTAAGGGAAAAATTTGCAGCATCGTATTTGCACAAATAAAATCTATAGAAGCTTGAATAGAGGTCATTCAAAAAAATTCGTAGCGGTAGGGGATGGTTGGGAAGGTATGCAATATTTTTGTGACAAACTGTTACTGAAAATATAGGGGTGAGGGGTGTAAATTACTTTCGTGACGTACTGCCAAAAATATCTTAGTGCAATAGCTCTACTTTTTTGATTTCTGATGAGCATTTCCAAAAAATACTCATATAGGCAAAGAGTTCAAAGCCTTATCGACCTTGAATCTTGCACTTTCCCTAATCAATCTTTAACTTCAGCTATGTTGAACTATTGTCTTTTGCTATACTGCATCAATTTATATTTTGCACATAAATAGAGTCTGGTGTTAAAGGGGGGTCTCATGCTAGAATATTATTTAGCAAAAAGGGGAGTATCAGCTTGAATGAGACAAGCCGTTGCGTAGGAGGGTGAGTTGGTCAAAATGGCAGTCTTTTCCTGCTGCGTACATTTTGAATGCTTCCATAATATGGAACAATGTAATGTAGTAACTAATGATTACATATTCATTCTTACTAGGTTCAGTTCTTTGTTTGATGCTACTTTCCTTATATTTACATAATTCCTAAGTCGGTTTCTTATTAAGCGAGATGCTAAACAGATTTTTGTTGACAGAGTTTCTTTTCCTTTTAAATCACTCCTTGTAGTGATTCACGTGCTCAAAGAGAGAACGAAGCACTTGTGCAAAGCAATAACTTAACTTTGTGTATCATTACATCACGCAAAATTATTTACTTCTACATCTTGTTGCAACCCAGTAGACCATTTACCTTATGACGTAGTTTGTTTGATACTACCACTCCCAAAATGTATTGTAAAACTAGGTCATAAGGTAAATGACCAATTTACTGCTTCCATCAAGAGTTAAGTAATCGATTTATTTTATAACTTAGTAGCTACTTGGGCATTGAAAGATAAAATCATCAATGTTACTAAAGTTGGCGAATTTGATCTACTTTCTTTCCAGTCTCAATAAATCTGAATTACTTTAATACGTTCTACTTCTTAAGGTCTATCTTCATAGCCTCTTCAACTAAATTCGGTGATTTGTATATAGTTGGATGGTAAGCCAACCTTCATACAGGGATGTGCCGATGGGGGCGTGGGGGCATTGCGTCCCCCCAATATTTTCAAATTTTCAAGAAAGTTGTTCAAAAAGGCTAGCTAAGCAGCAAGAGGGTTAGCCACAGTGTTTTCTGTGACCTTTTTCTTAGTAACAATTTAGTAGCAATAATTAGTCAGTTGGTCAGAACGCCCCCAACAGAAAGTGTCTCGGCACATCACTGCCATCATACAGCACGTATTGGCACCTTACTACGGTGCACTCAGAACGTACTGTCCTAGAGCTATCAAAGTACGTAAACAGTCTGCTGGTACTACAGAACTTTACTTCTGCACGAAAAAGCGGCAATATTCTTCGTAGGAACATTCTTGATTCCATGGATCTCTCTTGTATTTCATGCAAAAGGCTACAGTTTCTTAACGAGGCTTTGCTGATTTCAACTAGATTGCTTCTTGTATTGTTTCTACCCTGAGATCCTGTAGAATAAAACGCATTTTGGCACCTATTTCTTCCATCAGAATTTCCATCTATCAAACATCCTTCAGTCTTATCGTCAAAAGAATTTTGCAACTTTTTCGTGCTGTAGTAAAGCCATCAAAGTCATTCAAGTCATAAGCCGAAATAACGGTTTTTCTTCCTTTCAAAGGTTCGGAACAAGGTTATACCAGCTAGTTTGCTTTTCCTACTCATCCTTTAAAACAATGTTTTTGCAAGGTTTCTTATATCTCTACTAAACACCGTCAATATAACAGCATTGCATGATCCATTGGCGAGGAGCAGTATCCTTGCAAGATGATCAAGTATGACATTTTCAACGTTTTGCACCCGCAGCAAACCCTCAACAAGTGTAGGAATATAGCATACTATTATAACTATTACTATGAGCAGCATTGCTCTTCCAATGTCTCTGTCATTCTTTTTCCGATTACTTGCATCGTTTGAGTTCCTGGTTGTCTTCTCAGACTTTGCATGAATGTTTCTACATTGACTGGCACCATCCTGATTACCATGATCATTATCAGCCATGCTACCATTCCCACAGCTTGTAATCGCTACATCATTGGTACATACATTGAGTTTTATGGATCTCTCTTGCATTTCATGCAAAAGGCTACTGTTTCTTAACGAGGCTTTGCTGATTTCAACTAGATTGCTTCTTGTATTGTTTCTACCCTGAGATCTTGTAGAATAAAACGCATTTTGGTACCTATTTCTTCCATCAGAATTTCCATCTGTCGAACATCCTTCAGTCGTATTGTGTGCTTCGGGATGTGATGGAGTAACTGCCGTATTGTGATGAAATCTTGCTTCCTCGACAGATATCACATGAGTACGTCGCATATTAAGCTGCAGATTTGAAACTGTGTGCTTTGTTTTACAGTAAGTAGTTATATATAAAAGGCAACCGAAAACTAAACAAAGTATGTGGAATATCCCGTATGCCATCTTGAACCCATTTATATATGGTCCAAGGTAACCAACGAATTGAACGATGTCTAATACAGCATTAACCATTAGTACTAAATTTGCTTTCGTTTTTGTCATTTTACTGTTATACATGTGCAGATACTTCATTCGAATTGATCGATCAATTGCAATGATTATCGTAAGGCGACCTGAATATCCCATGAAGTAGGCCCTCGCCACGTAAATATATGGAATCCAGTAGCAGTTGAGTCTTTTAAGGCAGGATACAGAACTAACATCAAGAGTGAATCCACTCAGGCCGATAGAAAGGTCAGATATACTAAGCCAGAATAAGAACCAAAATGAGATGTTTCTCAGTTTATTAAGTTTTCGAAGGGCATAAATAATAAATATGTTCGTAACGATGTTCGTTACATCGATCGTAATTGCAAAGACGTAGTAGGCTATCGATGTAAATTTTTCCATATTCTTAATGAGAGCGAAAGGACGATGAAGTTATTCAATCAAGGTATCAGATATAACTTATCTTTGTAAAGACTAGACTCTTTGTTTTCTTTTCTTAAAGTGCACAATACTGGCAATACACAAAGACCACTTCCAACTTCTTTTCTCATTTGTGAAAAAATCTTTGTCATTTACACAAGTAGCTCGAATGAACGTTTGGCTTTTGACTTCTAATTTCTGGTCCTCATAACGCAAGTGTAATATGTTCCAAAGCTCACAACAGACAGTGTCGGTGAGGCACGCAAGTCCTGAATACAAGAGACACTGTAGATGGGCCGTGGCCTCTGCTACAACGAGTATCTTTTTAAGTAGGAGCCTTCAAGATCTTTTCTCCTTATGTGCAATGCTGAACACATTCAGTGTTCTGAACATGTAGCAGTTTGGAGTGTTGAATACTCGTCAGATCAAAGGCAATAGGCCTACTGGAGAGGTACTTCTTCCTACTTGAGAGGTACTAACAGAGCTCGTCGTTGAAATAAAGTGACTAGTAATGATTTAATTTCGTGATTAAGCCCGAGTGTCTTTTCATTGCAGATATTTTTTATGAAACAAGCCAACCAATCCAGTTTTCATTTGACACTTGAATTGTTTGATCTCCATAGCATCGTTGTGAAGCCCTGCAAAAATACCTGATTAAAATGTAGATTACCTCCTTGTGATTGTAAAAGCTGCTATTAAAGCACCTATTAGTTATTATTTGCATGCAGAACTGTTCTTGAAAGAATCAACGGTAGTTAATTATCGATCACCTTCGTGATTCTATCGATGAACTCATATATTTCTGCTATGTGAATTATGCAGGAGGACTAATCACTACTGATACAAATGGAATGATAACTTTTATGATCATTACAAAACCACGTTTCTTGAATGAATGCCCTGCTTAGTATAGGCGCCACTCCTGGGATAAAATTTGCTATGTGAGCTCCTCCCTTGAAGATGCACCCTCAGTTTCTCCGAGAGAAAGAGATCCTTGGAAGAGATCTTCAAGTATTTTCCAACTCCCATTTTATTCTACAATAGTCCGTGTGGTATGGATAGAGACTTCCCTTTCACGCTGTAAGAAAGCCGCAAAAGTTCATGAGAACCAGAGAGATCAAAGCCAAAACTTCACAAAAATTTGCACGAAACAGTCATGAATATCATAAATACAATCGCAAAGCTTCACGAAGATCACATGAAGAAACTCAAAAATCACAAAGTTGTGTTGTCGCCTTGGTATCGTAAAATTCGGCAAGATACCTCATTGATATCTAGACTATTTCTATTCGCCTCTATAAATTTTCAGTCGCCATGGCGTCGTTGTAAAATCCGGCAAAATGCCTCATTAAAATTTAGATTATCTCTATTCTCCTCTATTAATTCCAATTTTCACACCTGCAGGTTAGTAGGGAGATGACTATCACTGGGCAGACTATTTTTGCTGCTGTGATTTTGTGGCAAGCAACATTTTTTAAGTTCTTCAATTGTTCAAACAACTTTACATTAATAGAAAATTCCATTGGATGCATCTTTGCATTGCAAGTCAAAGTAGAGAAAATGACTGTGAATTTGAATGTGATTCTGTTGAATGCATACTCCTTCGCATTGTGAATTCTTGTTATTCCTGAGTTCTGTATTCCATAATGTGAGAACCACAGAGGCAGAAGTGCCCCTTGCTCCCACTTTTCACAATTTGTATGTAAAATGCCCTTTTCATCTTACATAGCTGCCCTTTTATGCTTGTAAGGGTGTCCATAAATACATGTCTCTTCCCCCAATTTTTAATTGCTTCCTACGTCCCCTGACTCGCAGTAAAATTTTTCATTAAGAGTAAAATATTCATGCCAGTTCTGCTGCTACTTAACATAGTCCTTTGTTTGAGACATGCATGTAACAACAAATAATAGCAAATGACAGTGGCTTGAGGAAGAAATATATTGGTTGAAAATCTACTTTTGAAACTCCAATTAAAGAGATCAATATCAATTATATTAAACATTGAACATTGGCAAACTTTTCATTTTCTTCTCAAGCATACAACATACGAAATCCAGTAATTATCAAACATACTGGTCAACACTATTTTTCTGCTGGGAAAAACTTCCTGTCTCTATAATTAGTTTTGGGGTGCTAATTTCAAAAGTGATACCTGTTTTGTCTTTGCACGTCAGGGTTAGTCAGTAAAAATCACATGACTACCAGTTAGACATGCAAGTAAGACAAATTTTAAAATATTACTGATTAACAAAATTGTTTTTGCCGCAGCACGTCAGGTTTAATCAATGCAAGGTCCTATCATTACAGTAAAACAGGTCAATGGGAATCTGATAGTTGATATTTACTAATAGTGATGTGAAAAGTTGTGAATGTCAGACAATTAAGTAGTTACAACAACTATCAACCTAAAATAAGTGTTTTTGGGATTTATTGAAAATACACTTTACGACTACAGGCCCCCTAGCATCCAAAATGGAATAGTATTGTACCAGCAGAGGTGTGAAAGTAGTGTAGACAAAGATGTAATAGCACAGTAGAATGAAAGACCAGTAGGCTTCCACAGTCGATGGAGATAATAATTGTAATTGTGATCGAAATTATATATAGTAACAGTACTAAGATGGCAGGTAAGATAGCAATAGCCAGAGAGTGGCCAGAACCATGCATTCTTTGCCTAAACGCTTCACGTAGAGATCAATAGTTAGAAAACATTAAGTTTGAATCGTGATATAAGTCAGAATTTGTGTAAATCGTGGAAGTAACGGTATCACTTACATCTCACTTAAGAGTGCATAAGACTTACGTGAGTATGCATTTAGTATATTTAGATCCGTTATAGGCAGGCTTCACTGCATGTATGTATGTATATATACAGAAATATATGGATATATGGCTCTATGTATATATTGATATATGCCCATTGTATGAATAGTTATATGGATCTACGTTTATATGTATATATGGTTCTAGTTATGTGGATCTACGTTTATATGTATACATGGATCTATGTATTTATGATTATGTATTCATTGCTGATTTCAGTAGCTGTACAAAATATGTAGAATTTGTTAAAATTCTGTAAAATGGGACATGAAAAATGCATAAAATTTAGATGTGATGAGAGAAAACTGTTTTGATTTTCAGAATCATCGCACTTAAATTGATAAGAGTCGCCTCAGATAAAACCTAGCAAAGAAAAAAGTTTCTTTTTGTTGACCAGTGAAATTGGAAGCCAGAAGCATTTTCAAAACTTTGTCATAACCGTCACTCTAACATCATATTGTCTTGGTTTCATGATGCTGTCATGCAGAAACTAGTAATCGGTATAAAATCATGCTTTTCCCTTCATTAATAATCACATTATCAAGAAGAAAGCATTACTGATATATCGTATATGGGAAGTCTTTTGTACGTGAGAGATGGTTTAGGCCCCATTTCACACAATATCGGATTCATCTTGTACCACATTCTTGATTGAATCCGATATCAAAATTTTACATTTTTCACATTACTCCGCTCCGCTTCATTCACGTCACTAAGCCTTTTGTTTAGAGGAACTTTTCATGGCAACTATCACTGCTTGAAAATTGATTGACGCTCGAAAGCAAAGCTGACTGCATCTGCAGCTCAGAGACAGCTTCCAGAGCGACGATGTATTTGACTCATGCATTCACACTAGGACGAAAGTGATCCAATATTGAAAGTAATCCGATACATACCACTTTCACAGCGGAGTGATTTTACTCCGCAAAAGCGACACGGAGCATATCGGATTCATCCGGTATAGTGTGGATGGAAGGCCTATCTGATATAGAAAATAATCCGATATGTGATGAATCCGGTATAATGTGAATGGGGCCTTAATGTTGTTACTCCAGAGTATTGTTAATCTATTAATACTTTAGATCAAATTGGACTTTGTTGTAATGTAAGAGCATGACGCTAGTACCCATTCCCGCTTCTCTTTAGCTTTTCAGGAATAGAATGCGGTCGATGTAGTCCCCTTTGAATTTAGAGCGTACATAAAATGCAACAGACTTCATTCCAGTTCTAAGTTTTATCTGCATACACATACGATCATTTTCAGCTGGCTGCTGTCTCCTCTCCAAGTAGACAAATTGCTATGCAAGCGCTCCCCTTAAATATACACACCCTCCTACCCTCTTTGAGAGAAGGAGAAACTTGGAAGAGATTTTTGAAGTACTTTCTCAACTTAAATCTACAATGATCTATGGGATATGACTTAGAAGAGTCTCTTACATTTGAGATAAAGTTGCAAAATTCGTAATAATGAAAAGATCAATACCAAGATATTACAAACAAATCAAAAAGAGGTAACGAAACTCATAATAAGTTAAAAAAATTTTGCAAATATTTATAAGCAAGGAGTCGCAAAGTTGACAAAAATATCAAAAATGTCTTTTACACTTTTCTAATAGTGATGCACCCCTGGACATGGATTTTGGGGGCAGATTACTACTCATTTTTTCTCTCTAAACTTAGCAACAACATGTACTTCTTCTTTTACATTAGATTTTTTGAGAATCAATGCTGTTATTTACCTTTTAGCGAAAGCTCTGTAATAGCTGTACCTTTTCTTCGATGTTCTGGAGCAGAAGTATTTCTGAGCGATTTCTTCTTTCTTCTTTGCCTCTAGAACAACCTTTTTGCGAGATTTCTTACACCTCAGTTGCTTAGTTTTGGCGCTGAGTTTTTCGCTCCACAGACCAGACTATAAGGTACGTAGTTGATTTGTCTCGGCTTCCGTTACAAGGTAGATCCTTGAAGTTAAGACATTCCGGACATATTCTCCTTGTGTCTACAAAACTAAAAACACGTTCAAACTGAAATGTGTCTTTTCATCACAGATGTTTTATGCGGAAGAAAGTAATCACTCCAGTTTGCATTTGACTTTGGAATTGTTTGATCTTCATAGCATTATTGTGATGTCGAGCAAACGTACCATATTAAGTTCTAAACTTCCTCATTACCCCTCTATGAAATAATGTTTATGTACCTGTAAGTTTCTTACTGTTCGTTCTAGATAACTGTTGACAACAGAAATTTCTTTATGAATGAATCAAGGTTGTGGAGCAAGAGCGTATCTCAGCGCACTTCTTTCTTCTTATCCTCTACAGCAACCTTTTCGCGAGATTTCTTACATCTTTACAAAAAACTGTCAATATGATTGCATTGCAGGATGAATTGGCGAGGAGCAATATCATTGCTACGTGTTCAAGGACAGTACTATCAGTATGTTGTGTCAGGAGCATACCCTCAGCTGCTATAGGAATATAACATAAGATTATAATCACTACTATAAACAGCATTGCTCTTCCAATGTCACTATCAGTCGTTCTGGGATTGTTTGTATCTGTTCGATTCTTTCTTGTCTTCTCAGCCTTGTTGGAAATCTCTTTAATTTGACTGGCAACCTGCTGGTTACCATGATCTTGACAAGCCATGCTGCTGTTCCTCCTAGGAGAGTATTTCATTGCATCATCATTAGAAGATGTATTGATTTCCATAGATCTCTCTGGTACTTCATTTGAAAGGCTCTTACTTCTTAAGGAAAGTTTGCCAGGAACAACTAGCTTATTTCTTTCACTGTTGCCCCCTTGAGATCCTGTTGATTGAAGGGCAGTTAGACTTTTACTTTTACCTCGACAACTTCCTCGAATCAACATTCTTTCAGCCCTGTCAAATGCTCTGGGCTGTGAAAGAGGAACTGGCACGTTTGGGTGAATCATTGCTTCCTTAACTGTTATAATTTGCCTGCGTTGCATTTTCCAATGCAGACCTGTAACTGTTCGCTGAGTACTACAATAAGTGATTATGTAGAGTATGCAACTGGAGAATATACAAGTTGCATAGAATACCCCATATGCCATCTCAAAGGTTTTCCTATGTGGTCCAAGGTTGCCAACAACATTAACGATGCCTAATATGCCACTAACAATTAGCACCAGATTTGCTTTCATTTTTGTCATTATACTGTTATACCTGTAAAGATATTTCATTCTTATCGATCGATCAATTGCGATGATTATGGTTAGGCGAACAGAATATCCCAGAAAAAAGGCCCTCGCCTCAAAAATATATCGAATCCAGTAGCAGTTGAGTCTTGTAAGACAAGATATATAGCTAATGTCAAGAGTGAATCCACTCAGGCCAACAAAAAGATCAGAAATACCAAGCCAGTATAGGAACCAAAAAGAGATGTTGTTCAGCCTTTTTAGTTTTCGAAGTGCATAAATGATAAATATATTCATAAAGACATTTGATATATCGATTGGAAATGCGAAGATGAAATAGGGTAGTGATGTAAAATACTTCATGTTTTTAGGCGAAGATGAGGAAGTGTATATGTTCTACCTTCATTTTCATCCTCTGGAATGCAGACTCGTTTCAGTACCCAAGGAATAAGTCTATCTATTTTTTGCATGTGCGAGATGGCTCATCGTTCTATCTTAATTAGTGAAACAGGCAACTCGAATGCATAGTGTGTTATGGCTAGTATGTTCTTGTGTCATCACAGTGCAAGTGTAATGTGTTCCAATATTCACAATAGGAAGTATCATGAAGGGGCGCAAGTCCGCCTCAGTTATGAAATCTTAGCCTTCTTCACTTCTCCTCACTTCACATACTATAAGTAAGTGGTTGATTTGCCTCGGCCTACGCTGACAGGAGGGCCATTGAAATTAAAATCTTCCAGATCTATTCTCCTTTTCTCTACAAACTAAAGACGTTCAATATGCTGAGCATGTAAGGCCATAACATGCTGCCATTGAGGAATCATAAGAACTAGTCATGCATCCAACCTGACTGCAAGTCTTTTCATCGCAGATGTTACTTCCGGGGACAAACCAATCAATCCAGATTGCATTTGACATTCCAATTGCTATATATCCATGGCATCGTTGTGAAGTCCAGCAAAAATACCTCAGTAAAATTCAGATTACCTCCTTGTGCCTTGTATTAATGGGTATTTAAACGCCTTTAACTTTCTAATTGCTCGTAGACCTTTTAATGCCAAAATCAGCGTTTATTATTTACAGATCGCCTTCGTGATCCCTTCTATGCACTCCACAATTTCTACAATGCGCATAATGCTAGGGAACTGGGTACTACTAGAACGAATACAAGTCTTAGCGATGATACAAAGCCTTTACAATCATTACAATACCATATTCTCCTAAATGAATTTCCTGCTTAGGATAGGTGCTGCCCTTGAGTAATTAGTCCTCATAGGAGATTTGTCATGTAAGCGCCGTCCTTGCATAGCCCACTCAGATCCCCAAGAGAAGGAGCAACTCTCAAACGTCGTTCTAAAATGATCCAGATGGTATGGCTCGGAAATTACTCTTTCGCTCTATAAGAAAGCGGCAAAAAAATCACAAGAACCAACAAGATCAATGCCAAGATATCATAAAAACTTGCAAAAAAGTCATGAATATGAAGTTGCATCGTAAAACTCAATGAAAACAACATGAAGAATCTCAAAAAGTACAAAGATGTGTGGTCGCCATGGCTTCCCTCTGACATCCGATAACAGCACCTCATTGAGCCCCAAATTTCTTTCATTCGCCTCTATTAATTGCAATTTTTACACCTGTAGGTTAGCAGCTGCTCTTTCTGAATAAAGGATGACCCATAGCAAATTAGTTACCATGGCATAACTAATTACTGATCATATGTCCATTTATGTTACCTAACTGGTTATCAAGGTCATCCCACTCACTTCTTCTTTTGATAATGTTCTTTAGCGTCACTCTATATGTGAGTTTGAAGTGCTGTTATTGAACTTGAAGTGCTCTCCCTACTTGTTGAAGAAGTTGCGTAACAGTTGAATTATCTAGTTATTTATTTGCATTTATTCGTGTTCTTATGTTATGTGTAATGGCAACAGGGTTGCTATGTAATTCCATGTAATTCTATATTGTATCGTTTTGCAGCTGTATGTTTGTAGCTGCTTCTTCTAAATAAGGGCGAACCATAGCAAGCTGGTTGATGTGTCACTTTTTTAGACTGGTAAACAATTTCTTCCCTGTGTTTTCCTGGCAAACAAAATTTTTTAACACAAACTTCCTAATTTTGCAAATTCTGGATATCCCCGAGGTCTGCATTCTATGTTCACAGCTTTTAGGTAGGAATCGGAAGGGGGCAGTGAGAGCACGTGCTTCCCAACTTTTGTACGTATAGTGATCCTTCTCATCTTACATAGTTCCCCTTTTTTCCTTATAAGGGTGCCTCTGATTACACGTGTCCCTTCACTTTTTGAATTCTTCCCACGTCCCAGAGCTACAGTAAACTTTTTCTTAAAGCATCGAAAATTCTTACTAATTCTGTTGCTACTTGACAATTAGCAAGTTTTTCAGTAACTTCTCAAGTACATAGCAAACGAAATCCAGTAATTATTAAAAAGTGGAAGCCAAAATTATTTCAAAACTTTGTCCTAACTATCAGCCGTACATCTTTTTATCATCTCAGTTTCATGAATGCTATGATATAGAGCTAGCAATATGTATACAATCTTGCTGTTTCCTGCATAAATAATCAAATTATGAAACAGAAAACATAACTGCACTGTCATAAAGTGATATAGGAAGCCTTAGCACTTGAGAGATGGTTTAATGTTGTAAATCTATATACCGGTGTTGTTAGCTTATCCATACTTTAAATCAAATTGGACTTCATCTCAGTTCTAGGCTTTTAGACACTACGTATACACATGCCAGCATTTTAAAATGGGCACTGTCTGCTTTACATTCATTATGTCAATTCTTAAGCTTCTAACATGTGAGTTGTACGTTGGTCATCTGAATCTATCAGAATGTAACTATATATGAATTTCAAAGTTTTTGGTTGTGTTAAACATTTGGTTGTTACGTCGAAATTCTAAAAAGAAATCGTTTGCGCAAACAATATTTCATTGCATGGAATTTTTCTTGCTTTTTCTCCGTGTAAACAGTTTTTGACGATTGTTGATACCCTCTCCTCCGGTACTTTGAAAAAGGTTCGCCCCCAACTATTCACCCAGACCTTTCAAAGAAGAATCAACGGTGTTTGTCCACATATCGCCTCCCAAATGCTCTGCTATGTACATTATGGTTGAGAACTGGGCACTACGTTTACCAATGAAAGTCATAGCAATTGTCCTAAGATTTAGTGATCATAATAGTGCTAACCTTAATATTTTCTTAAATATATGCCCTTTCTCGAATTAATGCTTCCCTTAAGTTAGTGCCTCTCCTGCTAGAAAAAGTGCTATGTAAGTGCCCCCTTGAATAAGCAGCTCCATGAAGTGGGGGGGGGGGCGTTTATTCGTTACTCAAGAGTATAGCTTAAGAGGAAATAGACAAGAATTATGCAGTATCATTCATATATATTCTCTTGTTGCTTAAAAATTAAATAAATTTTAAGGGATGTTTTTATTCTCATTGGAAAAATCCTTGCTGAAGTGGACCTTAAGCTGTTAAATTTTGCTTGTGGACCCTCAGGAGTATTTCGTGGACATGTAGGGTTCACTTGAACCTAGTTGAGAACCTTTAGATCAGTGACTCTTAACCTTATCGGAGGTGCTGAGCCACACAAGTTCTATGTATGCATTCATCGAACCCATTGTAGTTGGAAAAATATAATGTGCTTTTCTCTTCAGATTCAAAACATGTATATACTTATACACATTATTAGTGCAGAGCTTGACATCAAGAACTACACGAGTGTGGTGAACTAATCCGCTGAGCCCCTGAAACTGACTCACCGAGCCCCTAGGGTTCGATCAAGCCCAGGTTAAGAACCATTGCTTTAGACTTTATAGTGAAACTTCCAATTCGCCTATGAACAAAGCAGCATGTGAAGGAAGTATGAACTTATGTAAAAACTGTAAGAGTCAATTCTGCACGTTACTTTTTTTGTAAAAAAACCATCATTTTTCCCTAGCCTCAATTTTCTTAACCCTACCCCAAATTGAGCTTTGTGATTTTCTTAAGGTTTTCTTAGCTTTTGCTGAAGTAAACTGGCTAGAATGGGTTACTTTTTCTTTGCTAATAATTTTGAATGGAATAATAACGAAGTACTGATTCTTAGCCAACAAAAACACTTAACTTTAGAAATTGAGCAGCCTTGTGATTTTCTTAAGCTTTTGGCCATTTCAGCCTCATTTTCTTGTAAACTTTTTCTTATGAAAAAACGTTTATTTGCAGTGCATTGCAATAGAAGCCAAAATTAGCAACTGGACGATTTTGTTGATAGTAAGGTGAGTCAGAACTTTTATTGTGGTTGATAACAATTTCTACGACCCTTGCCCACCATGAATATGAAAATTGCTAAGCTGTAATGGATATGATGAATACCTCTGGATCTTTTTCTTGTTCACAAAACAAGCAAGTTGAATTCAACTCTAAGGAACATTCACAACATCCCACTTGCGCTAATAAGATTATAGAAACTTGGATAATATAATATCATTTGATGTAGTAAGGAATGATTATAAATTCTTTATTACAAGATACAATTCTCACTTGAATATACTATCTTTGTACAATCATAGATCCTTAAAGTAGTTACTCTTAATTGTCTAATTGCCGTCCCCACAGTTAATTAATTTTTGAAAATTTTTCCAATCCCCCGTCTTCTACCAGGATTCCCGATTTATGTGTAGAAGGTGTTCAAAGCATGCATGAAAGAGATATTTTGGAACAATCTTCCTGCCAGTCAGGAAAATTTTTATTCTTACTTAATTTTAACAGCCATAGACGCCTGATTTATAACCATGGAGAGCTTTATGGCAGTATTATCTTAGATTTCAAAGCATTTATTCCAGCCCCCTCCAGCTTGTTCCAACCTACCAGCAATTGGACACTTGAGCGTATTATTAGATGAAACGTTAGCAAGATGTTTAGTTGACTAATTATGTCCGAAGGGACAATGGGAGGGGGGCTGTTACACAAAAACTGGACAAGCATGGACAGAGGGGTGGAGGGATTAAAATTTGGCAGAAGTTGTGTTTACGATCTTTATGAATGACCAAACACATAATTTTAGTATTTGTTATCACGCCTTCTATAATGGTAGGGAATTGATCTATTCATTTCTTTCCTGCAGCCTTGAGCACAGTATATATTATATGGGTGTAAGATGAGAACAAAATCTTTGAGGGCTGCAGGGGTAAGAAAGGATAGGAGCCATTGCCTAAGAGCACCTACTTCTTCAGCTCCTTCAGGCCATGTCTCGCAAAACTCAGTGGCTTGTGTACAGCTGGAACTCAATCCAATTTTTATCAAAGAGCAGGCCTTACCAACTTACTATAGTGAAATCTGAAAGTTGTGCGAAGAATCCTTCTAGTTAGCACAGTCATATAGATCATGAATTCAGATAGCAAGTTCCCCTTCTGTTGGAATTCTGGAGTAATTTCATAGTTGAGAATCTTTATATTTTGTTGCTTCCTATCCTTGGCACAATGATTGCTAGCCAGGGGTGCCAGGCGCCAATGTAAGAGCTGCGAGAAGCTTCCACCTTTATGCCAAGAACAGATCAAACAACGCTTAATTGTAGATCATAACTCTGGATTCAATGCCAGAGAAAATTTTTTTAGGGGTTTGGTAGTAAATATTATGTTGGTACTACAGAACTTTACCACAGCACAAAAAAGCGGCAACATTCTTTTCACATACTGAAAGCTTTTTTCGTCTTACACTCATCAGAGTATGAATACGTCGCATAGTGACCTAAAGGCTAACCGAAATATATATCTTATATAAATATATATTTTTACTCTTCAAGTAAATAATGTTAATAGGTCCTAATTGGTCACACTTGGGGCCAATTAGACGCATCCTATCACATTAACCGCATCTGGATGTATATCTCGGTTAACCTTTAGGTCACTATCCGACGTTTTCATACTTTGATGAGTGTCGGTTTTAAGTATGTGAAAAGAATGTTGCCGCTTTTTCGTACTAGGGTTTGGTAGCAACCTCAGAGCAAGCACAATGTCTTTGCAAGATTTCTTACATCTGTGCTAAAAACTGTCAGAATTATTGCATTACACGACGCATTGATGAGGATCAATATCCTTGCAACATAATCAAGCACAGCATCTTCAATATTTTGCACCCGGAGCAAACCCTCAACAAGTGTAGGAATGTAGCATATTACTATGACCATTACTATAAACAGCATTGCTCTTCCAACATCGCTATCACTCCTTTTCTGATGATTCGTATCCTTTGGATTCTTCGTTTTCCTCTCATTCTTGACATGAAAATCTGTACGTTGACTGGTAGCATCCTGAGCCTCCTGGTCATGATCAGTGATGCTACTGTTCCTGCTAGGAAGGTCTTTTGCTGCATCATAATTAAAGGACAGATGGATATCCAAGGATCTTTCTGGTATTTCTCTGAACAGGCTGTTGCTTCTTGAAGATGCATTGCTAGGGGAAACTGAATCGTTTCTTTCACTGTTTCTTTCCTGAGGTCCTCCAAGATCGAGCGCAGTTTCGCTTCTGTTTGTGCCAAGAAAACATCCATGCATGAAATTTCCTTCAGCCGTACCGTATGTTTCGGGCTGTGAAGGAGGAAGTGGTTCATTGGAGTGAATCTTTGCTCCACTAACAGTTATAGGCTGGCTACTTTGCATATTCGACCGCAGATGTGAAACTTGCCTTTGAGTATTGCAATAAGTGATAATATACAGCATGCAACCTAAAGCTACGCAAATTACGTGGAATATCCCGTATGCCATCTCGAAAGATTTTTTATGTGGTCCATGGGTGCCGGCGAATTGAACAATGTCTAATACACCATTGACAACCAGCACCAAATTTGCCTTCGTTTTTGTCATTATACTGTTGTACCTGAGCAGATACTTCATTCTGATTGATCGATCAATTGCAATGATTATGGTTAGTCGACCAGAATACCCCATAAAGTAGGATCTCACCACATAAATATATGGTATCCAGTAGCAGTTACTTCTTGTAAGACAGGATACAAAATTAATATCAAGCGTGAATCCACTTAAGCCAACAAAAAGATCAGATATACTTAGCCAGTATAAAAACCAGAAAGAGATGCTGCTCAGCTTTTTTAGCTTTCGAAGTGCATAAATGATAAATATGTTCATGACGATGTTCGATATGTCGATCATTATTGCAAAGATGTAGTATGTTATTGATGTGAAGTTTTCCATATTTTTGACGGAGTGAAGGGGTGATGACGTTTATTCAGTTAAGAGATTAGAAAAAGCTGATTCACACAATGATACTACCTCCAATCTGTCGCACAACGCAAGGACTTTTTCCATCTTCTTTACAGATTGGTCAAAAGCCCTTAGTCATCAAAGCAGATTATTCTACGTAACGCTGTGTATGTATGACCCCTTTCTTCTTCCTCATGATGCGAGTGCGTCCAAAGCTTTTTGGCGCAGGTGTGTCTAAAACCTTTTATCATCCAAAACTAGTTTCGCACAAGATTGTTTTCGATAGAAGCAATAAATCCAGTTTGCATTTGACATTTTCAATGTGTGGTCTCCATGGCATCGTTGTAAAGTCCAGCAAAATTGCCTCATCAAACTCTATATTACCTCCTTACGTCTCTATTAATTGTTATTTATGTATCTGTATGCTACCAATTGCTTGTTCTAAACGACTGTTTAGTGCGCAGATGCTTTGCATATCAACTATCTTGGTATTGTGTACATAATGTTAGAAGACTGGATACTACAAGTACAATTTGAATTCATAGTGGTTGTCCTAGGCAGTGGCGGCCTGGCTATCTCTGGCAAGGGTGGCCAATAACTGGTTAGTGTCCCCCTCACGAAGAGCTAAAGTGTTTAATTTGTAATTGCTTCACAGCCACTATAGATTCTATGGCTGAAACAACATCATTTACCATTGACTGACTTAAAGCAATGGAAATGGAAGCACCCAAGCAACTTAGCTGCAACTAAGCACTGATCTCTTTCCAAGAGCAGGCAAAATTTTGTACATTGCATAAGCTATAAGTTGAGGGCATCATCAGCGCAGGAGAAGGGAGGTGTTAGATACGCGAGTGAAGGGAGCGAAAACTTTTTTGAGGCTACACCCTCTAGAACGTCAGGAAAAGCCTGTTTGGAATGTAGCACGAACATTATGTTCATCACTTATCTCTAGTCATAGAAGAGACATGCCCTATCGGAATTGTTTTTGAATTGGGTTGTTCAGTACATAAGTCACTATATTCATATAAAGACCTCTTCTATCTTCCATCAGTAGCGTTACTGCCAGATTTTGGAATTCATGCTTATAAATTAATTTCATCCAGAAGCTGTTGATATTTGCATGTACGCACATAGAGGTCTACAAATTATACACTCCTAGACAATTACTTATGTGCTTGTTTAGGGGTACTTTGGCATGGTTTATGCTCGTTTTGGCTTGTTTTAGGGTCGTTTAGGCTTATTTTGGGGAGCTGTGGCTCATGTTTGATCGTGTTGAGAAGCTCCGTCTCATTTACTCAGCCTAGTGCTATACATGTGGGTAGGTTTCCCACATGCCTCGCTTCGCGCTTCGCGCTTCTCGCTTCGAATAAGTAGGACGCACCCCAATTAGTGAATTTCTCATACATTTTAAGATTTGAAACTTGAGAGGTATAATACGAAGTGTGTGACGGTGCAGTTTCACACTACTTAATCCCTTTTTATTTTCCTGTTATTCAGGCAGGTGCAACTCTCCTCAACAGTAGGTCATTTGGAAGCAGAAGAACTTTTATCTCTAGTGCTAAAAAAGGCAATTGAACCTTACCATTATCCTAGATGAAGAAAGGTGAAAGTAACAGTCAGGAGTAATTTATAGCATGCAAGAGAGATTGGGCAATCGCTAGAAGTCCTTTCCTTGTTTCAATAGTCTTATGAGATCATTCTTCCTTAAGCATTTCCAGAACTAAACTGTGAGAATGCCTTCCCGTAAGATTCAAAAAGTGCTTTTATAATTTCAAAACAGTTCAAAGATTTTGGATACACTGTTTCCGAAACAATGCTTACTGTGGTAGCAACATTGGAAGAAGGACTGATCAGAGACTTCTAAAACTTTATTTGACTAAGTTGGAAGGACAGACTTAAGATATAATAAACATTTAAACATCACAGTCAAGTTAATCACATTGTCTTTCTTTTTATATCAAATTTAAAACTTACATAGCAAAACACTTAAATGTTACAAAATACTGTAATACAATGCAATGGCGGAGCCCAGGGGGAGCAAAATACCAGGACCACATCCTGGGGTTGAACATATACCTATAAATGTAAGACTACATATAACTGCCTTATCGCATTTCACATCTGATGCCTATGGTTACAACATATCATTGAAATTAAGAGACCCTTGTTGGGAGGTATTCAAGAGACCTTGTCTCTCGAATATGAACAAAGATTTCTCTAAGCGGTTGCCCATAATGATTGTTTGGACCGTAGGGGATGGATGGTGTTAGCAATAATGCAGACACAAGTGGACAGGGGGAGGGAGAGTGTTAAACGGAAAAGTGGACGTCCTTTTCAACGAAGCTATTTTAAGAAAGAACGCACAAGTCATGCTATCTTCAGTTTCTTTCATTGAAGATTGAAAAATAGAGAGACAAAAAGCAATAAATATATTATACATTTCTATTTCAGAGATCAACAAAGTAACTGAAAAGTATTTGAAAATTGCAATTTCTGCAAAGTGTATTTTAGTTGACTGACGAACAAGCATGGAATTGTTACAAACCTTATATTAGAAAGCATTTTGAAGTTAAAAATATCCTAAAAAGTCATAAAAATTTTACCGATAGTCCTAAAAAGTCCTAAAATTTTGGATCAAATGTGTCCTAAATCCCTGAATAAAATCTGAAAATGAACACTGTGTACACAGTGTGTCCGCAGGTATACAGGAAACTATGAGATAGAAGCTATGAGTTCACAGAATTGAAGAAAGGGTCACCAATTGCATCCACATGGACAGGGGGAAGGGGTTGTTCAGCAAAATACGGATAGGCATAGACAAGGGGAGGGGATGGGTTAAAGACTGACAGAGACATGCTGACATCCTTTATGGATGATCCGTAATGCAGTAACTAAGGATCATAACGTCGTTCATACAAGTTGTAATTCTAAGCTTGATGCTATTTTCCTTGTGCATAGACCTATAAATATGCAACTCCTTGGTTTGATTTTAATCAAGTGATATTTTCTCAACATTTTTGTTGAAAATTGTTGTTTCCATTACAACCATGTATGACAGGGAGTCATGTGCTCCTTAGCAGTGACATGTGACGTCACCATCCTGTGATCCTTTCAGGACGAAAAGGGAAGTAGACACCATCCTTGCATTCTCTAAGGCTAAACCAGTCTTTGTGCAACAATGCTCTATCATAAACAAGCATTACCTCCTCACTGCGTTGCACTCAGATTTTCACAAAATATCTCATAGATCGTAGTCCGTCTATTAATTTCAGGAGACTTCCCCCTCCCGTTGCTTATTGACATCCCTTTCTATTAAATTTTATAATTCGATCCTGATCAGAACACGTAGAAACTTGAATTACTGTCACTAAAACAATTTACCAGCATGAACCATCTGTTAGCACCTCTTTTCTATTGAAAATTTTCCGACATGCACACCCCCTTCTATTAGCATTCCCTTTTTATTGAAAATTAGCGGACATGAACACCCCCTTCTACTAAATTCCCCCATTCTCTTAGTCTGAAATGGAAGTTCTCCTTTTTGAAAGTTTGTAGTACTCTTTGTACTTGAGAATTTTTTGTTACTTCCTACCTACCAGGGGTGGCAAACTTTATTTCAAGGGTTGCAAGAAGCCTACATCTCACCAACAGGATTAGAATAATCGATTTATCGGTCTCTTGCAGCCTTCAATTAAGTGTCAATTGTAGGAGATACAAGATCAGAGCAAATGTTTTTAGGTTTAAAATCATGCTAGGAGCCATTGATCTAGCGCAATGTCTGTGCGAGACTTTTATATCTCTACTAAAAACTGTCAAAATGATGGCATTACACGACGCATTGATGAGAATCAATATCTTTGCAACATAATCAAGCACAACATTTTCAATATTTTGCACCCGGAGCAAACCCTCAACAAGTGTAGGAATGTAGAATATTACTAGGACTATTACTATAAGCAGCATTGCCCTTCCAATTTCATTATCTTTCCTTTTCCGATGACTCGTCGTGGCTGTTAACTTCTTCACTTGCTTCTCTGGCTTGCAATGAATTTCTCTGCTGTCACTGGCAACATCTTGATGGCCATATTCATGATCAATCATGCTATCCCTTCCGTTATGCATGCATTCAATCGCAGCATTATTGGTAAACAGCTTGGTTTCTATGGATCTCCCATGCATTTCATTTAACAGGCTACTGCTTCCTATGTAGACATTGCTAAGAATATTTGGGTGATTTCTTTCAGTGTTTTCCTCTTGAGACAATGTAAGAAGAAACACTTCTTGACACCTACTTCTTTCATCAGAACTTCTATTTATGAACTTTCCTTCCACCGTAATACTTGCATCGGGTTGTGAAGAAGGAACAGTCATATTATGGTGAATTTTTGCTTTATTGTCAGCTATGACTTGATTACGTCCCCTTTTCGAACGCAGATTTGACACTTTTTGCTTGTATTGCAATACGTAATTATATATAGCATACAACCGGAAGTTACACAAAGTATGTGGAATATCCCGTATGCGATCTCGAAAGGTTTTCTATATGATCCAAGGTAGCCAGCAAATAGAAGAAGATCTACAACAGCATTTACCAGTAGCAACAAATTTGTCTGCGTTCTTGTCATTATGCTTTTATAATTATTTAGATACTTCATTCTAACTATGAGCGAGGTAGCATAGTGGTTTGAGCGCATGCCTCCCATGTGGAAGGTCTAAGATTCGAGCCCGACTCGATGCCCTGACTGAACGCTCGCTCAATGTTCACCCAGCAGCAAATGGGTACCCATTGTGAACGCTGGGGAGATAAAGGCGGGTAGGAAAGGAACTGGCCACCCTACCTCATATGCCGATAGCTCAGGATAAGTGTCCTCTCTAACAAGCACTCCCCTACGTACGAAAGTATACGGGACTACCTTTTCATTCTAACTGATCGATCAATTGCTATTAGTATGCTTAGTCTGCCAGATCATCCCAGAAAGTAGGCCCTCAAAGCATAGATACATAGTTAATGTCATAAGTGAATCAACTCAGTCCCACAAAAAATATCAGATATACTGAGCCAGTATCAGAACCGGAGAGAAATATTGCTTAGTTTTTTTAGCTTTCGAAGTGCATCAATGATGAGGATGTTCATCATGACGATGTTCGATTTATCGATCATTATTGCAAAGATGTAGTATGTTATTGATGTGAAGTTTTCCATATTTTTTGTAGAGTGAAAGAATGATGAAGTTTATTCAATCAAGATATCAGTACAAGTGATTGATATAAAAACATCACTATCATTTCCATTCTATTGTGAAATGTGAAATGCAAAATTTTTTCAGAACCCAATGACTCTTTTCATCTAATTTTCACATTTGTGAGACAATCCAAGTCAATGTGATTTCTGCCATGTAGCAGTTAACTCTGATTAACGCCATATATATACATTTGGTTGGTATAGGTATAATTTCTGGTTCCTCATAGTGCAAGTGTAATGATTTCCAAAGCTTGTGTTAACGATCAGATACTCAATTTCATTCTTGAAAACAATGTTCTCACCAAGAATCAGTCAGCTTTTAGAAAACTGCACTCTTCGATAACATCCCTTATAGGCAATACCGACTATTGGTATGAAAATATCGATAGCAAAAAACTAAACCTAACAATAGTTCTTGACCTTAGGAAAACATTCGACACTGTAGATCATGAAATAATGATAAAAAGTTATGGAAATACGGTATGAGAGGTAATACTGGGAGTTGGTTCCAGTCGTATCTAGATTAGAGGAAGCAATGCTGTTCTGGAAATGGGCAGAGATCCATGGCTAGTGAAGTAACCTGTGGTATACCTCAGGGTTCCTGCTTGGGGCCTCTACTTTTTATCATATTTCGAAACGATTTTGAAAAATGTTTAAGATTTTCAAAGGCAAGTGTCTACGCTGATGACACCACTGTAGCAATCACATCGAATGATGTCGAAAAAATTCTGCATGAAGCACAACAAGAATTGTTCAATCTCTCAGAATGGATAAGAATAAATAAGTTAAGTCCAAGCCCAGAAAAAGCAGAATACATTATCATAGGTCATTCTCGTAAATTAAACACACTAAATACATCAAATCCACTCACAATAAATGGAACAGATATCAAGCGTGTTACAAAAACGAAATCGCTTGGTTTAGTAGTTGACGAGAATCTATCTTGGGATGAGGAATATAACACTTTTAAAGGTAAAATCGTTAAAAAAGTTAAAAAATATTATTCCCCAAACAAAACTGTGTAGTGTCTACTATGCCATCGTAGAAAGCCATTTACACTATGCCAAAGGAATTTGGGGTAGCCTTCCAAAAACTAAACTTGATGCTCTGCAACGCCTGCAAGACAGGGCCCAGATAATAATCGAAAACGCCAGATTGAAAGATAACTGGTCATGTGACTGGCTGAGCATTGAAAAGATCATCCGATTTGATCGATCAAGTCATGGCATACAAAATAATTAACAAGTTAAGTCCGGAAAATCTTTGGAGTAAATTTCAACAAAGGTCTTCTCTATCAAATTATGCAACAAGGCATTGTAAGGATCTACAAATTCCCAGGCTTAACACTGAACATGCGAAAAAGAGCTATCAACACTCTACTGTAAAAATTTGGAATACGATTCCAACGGATATCAGGGAGCTCCCAACTATTAGTCACTTTAAAAAGAAATTAAAGGAGCTCCTAAAGAGCTGATTAAAAATATGCTTGGCCACTTAGAAACACGACCCCCTGGAAGAACAGCATCCTAGGATATAAATTTAGTTACCTACTCTTTTTATTTCTATTTATTTAGACTATTGTAAATATCATCTACTTGGAATTTTGTGTATTATGATGTAAAATAAAAAAGCTGAAGGGTGGAATCGTGTATAAATAATATATTATAATATATTATTTATACACGATTTCATATCATCATATCATATCATATCGCATGTCTGTCTCAAAATCTGACTATCTTTTCATCGCAGATGTTATTTGCCGAAGAGAGCAGCTGATCCAGTTTGCATTTGATATTTGAAATGCTTTGTCTCCATGGCATTGTAGTGTAGCTCAGCGAAACCACCTCGTAAAACACCGGATTACTTCCTTACGCTTGGATTAATTACATTATACATAATTGAACGTTCCTAGTTGCTAATTCTAGATAACTGTTGACTATATGGATTTACTCATAAGTGCTTCTAGGTTAATTATTAACGGATCACCTTCGTCATTCCCTCTATCAAAAAAGTCCTTTCCCGCGCCCACAGGCGCATAGGGCGGTGCCTTTCTCCGTTTCTATGGCCCTAGGCCACGTGTCTGCGAATGCAGTGAAAGCTACATCGGGGGGCTGGTCCGCTGGTAGCTCTGTGAGTTTAACTTTCCCACTCCGTTTTCATATGTCGAGCGCCAGACGAGAGGGGAGTGATTACAATTTTTAAAGTCTTTGGTATGACTCGGCCGGGGCTCGAGCCTACGACCTACCGGTTGTGAGGCAGACGCTCTACCACTGGGCGATCACCACTGGGCCTCCATTCGCTGTATGCATTACTATAAATCGAATTTTTTTCGCATTTTTATACAGGATTATCTATCAGTGCAATACTGCACTGTTAGCAATAGAGTCCTGGTCCTAAAATTCAGTCGAAATTAATGTCTTAGAAAGCAAAAGTAAATAACAAGACTAACAATAATAAAGCAATAAAACACTAACAAATAAAGTCTATGTCCATTCAAAATGTTCGTCCAGTGCTTTCGTAAATACTTTTCTATATCTTACAGTTCTAACTTCAGGAGATAGTTCATTAAATATCTTGGCACCAAGAAAATAGAAACCCTTCCGTCCAGTCTCCAGCTTTACTTTGGGCAGCCTCAATGAGTCTGATTGTTTCGTGTTACATGCTTGTGATCCAATTTCTCAAAATATTTGTCAAATAGTTGATGAATGTTACTGTTTAGACAATAAAAACTATTGTACACGCTCTCATTTTAATCAGGCTAGATGCTGATAGTATACGTATTTCCATGGTCTATTCAATTGTCGATGCAATTGTATTCTTTCTTCTATTTTCGATTCATCTGATCTTTTATTAGCTTGGAATCCGGTACTCCCACTGTGTGACAAAGTACCGCAATAAGTGAAAATTGGCACTATGTACAAAGTGTTGGGGTACTGGGTGCTACTAGCACAAATGGGATTAAAAGATTTCCACAAAAGCTACAAACATTATACAAACCAAACAAGAATCAAACATTGAGCCGCACAATCTAGAAAAACATGAGTCTATAAAATTATTGAATTTGATGAAGGGTTGGGCTTTGTGTTATTGTAAAGCTGTTATTTAGTGTAAACGATTCAAGGCTTGATAGTTTTATGGTATGTTATCTTATAAGAAAAGCTTATCAAGGATCACAACTCTCCTAATTTGTATTTACAGATGTTTTGGGCAAGTGCTAAATTATGCATTCCTAACTACGAAAAATGTTGAGCGAGCAGAGAGCTGGCACATTTGCTTGCAATTGAACACATTTGACCTAGGATTTGCTTGTACTTTCACACGTTTAGCCTAAGACCTCAATTGCATGCCTTGTTTTTCTCATGATACCAGTCTGAAAAATTGTAATTAGCTGTGTGCAGTCTTGCATTATTACATGTTAGTGCGTCCAGTGTGATTTTTGCATGATTATTGCATGATTATTATTGATTATCTGTTTTTCTTTTTAGTTTTAGATGGGGGGGGGGCTCCCTCTCGATTAGTTTATCTATTAGGGAGCTCCTCCTTAGAGAAATATATATAAATACATAATGTCTTTTAGTGTTCTTATTTTGTTAATTTAGGTAGTGTATGTCTAAGTACTTTGTTTACATGTACCATGTGTTTTTGTCTTATTCATTTTAATTAAGATAATGTTAGCAGTTGTATTGATCTGTATTTAGGTATTTTTGTTAATAGAATTGAAATTGAAGTTGAAGTTACATGGAAGCTTTGGCCTAGTAAGTAAGTATCCTAAAACATTAGTTAGTTAGCCTTATAAAGAGCAGGGATGGCGCTAAGGGAATTCTTGGGGGTAGTAACCCCCAGAACTTCCATATGATACCCCGTCGGCAGCCCAATTTGAAAAAGGGTGAAGAGTTTGTCGACACCTTGACTTTCCAAAGATTGAAGTTGTTTTTTGAAGTCAATCGGTTGGTTATCTTTTTTATACACCAAAACTTGTTCCACCACAACAAAATAGCTCCTCAATCTGCTGACATTATCAATAACTGGGCTGTAGAGATCATTTTCTGATTAGACAACAATAACTCTATTAATAACCTCTCGGATTGTCTTGCTGTGGAAATTAGAAGAGACTGTGCAACTGAGTTAAAATGGTACTTCAGCTGCGAATCTAATGTTGCTTGCAAACATATGCGAAACGTAAGGGGGTATGGGAGGGTAATTCATCCCCCAACCTTCTATTCCGATTCCGACTGTTAGTAGAGATGAGCCTGCAGGATACTATTTGCACAACACTATATATTTGGACGGGATCCTGAAAGCTTAGGTCTTTGCCCTTTTCTTCAGAAGGATAGAGTTGCCATTCTTCATGTAGAAATGTTGATACTATTTATTTTATGCAGCTTTTCAGATCAGTGTTACCTTCAAAAGGCATTTTCCGACGCTCTAGAGTGGGGCCCTCAAAACTTTTTCTTGGGGCAAGCCCCCAGACTCCTATTTCCTCCCCGTTTCTCTTCTGTGCCAATACAAAGTGTTTTTGGTTAGAATTCGAAACAACTATGCCTTTTTTTCAACAAAACTTGTCGTTGCAAGGCTTGCTTTGCACCATGGACAAGTAGAGCTTGCAAGCCTCTCTCCTATGAAGTTGATGATTTTTTGTTTGGTACCTTGGCATTGAATGAATCTCGGTCGTGAACTTTACATGGAACTGCAATGCCTCAGTATCAATCAAATAGGAACTTGCAAACTTTATGAAGAGAGCAGTGTATCTGAGAAGCATTTTTGCTGCAATTACTTTCTATCAATACTGCTATCACATTACAGATCTCCTTTCAACAGGGCAAGATCTGACAACCCACCAACATTATATTGAAATTATGTTCCTGTTTGGAAAGGTACATTATCCAGCGTTGTAAGGGATGTAATGGTAAAACTATCTCTGGAGGCAAGCCCCAACCTCTTGGTGATTTTTGCAGTCAATGTAAATGTTGTAACATTTCTGATAGGAGAGCTCCAACTCCTCTCGTTTCCTGTGTATGAAATAAGCACTTTCTATAAATTTAGGTGTGGCTGTCACTTCCATCCTGCATGGCTGTTTGTCGGCAATATTTGTCGGCTTATCAGGGCCGTAATTTCCACAAAAACTTTGAGGGGGCTAATTTCTAGCGTAATTCAGTGAACCTTGGCTATCGCAATGACCATAGGTCATTGCCTAAAACAGCTGGGGGTCTGGGGGCGCTGTAAGGCAACCAGCGGGTCCAGGGCAGAGCCCTGGCAGGGGTCCAGGGGGCGGAGCCCCCGGAAGCTCCAGAGATTTTGCCATCTCTGAGGCCTTAAAATGACTTAGGATCACGAAAGTTCTCTTTCTGCACGGTAATAGAAAAACACCAGAAATAATTACTGTATAGCCTTTGTCTGCAAGTGCACAGGCATGGCAAATCACAGAATCACTATCTTCCCGGTAATGCAAAAATGTAAATTGATCAAACGATTTGGGGTTGAACGCTCGCTTCTGCTTCCCTGTGTCTCTCATAGGAAACTTTATTAATCTCGGTTGGTGTGGCTTTTCCGGAAAATCGCCAGTAGATGAAGAGCTCTTCCCAGAATCTGCAGATGCCATTTTGAAAACTGATCTGCTTTCTTTCTCGGCTTATATTTTAGAAGGAGAAATCCAATTTGTTTTTTCTTTGTATGATAATTCAATTCGAGACTCGGATTCGAACTTGATATTCGAAATATGTAATTTTAATAACAATTTTAATACAAAGTTTCTTTTGTGAATTGAAATGTACATTTTTTATAGTTTTAAAGCGTCTAAAACTACACTACCGTTATTAAAACAATTTCCGCAGCATAGAAAAAGTCTGGCCTAAGTGTGGCCAATATAAAAAGAAAAAGTTTAGAATATGAAGTGACTATACTGTAGTGCCCCCCTAGCAATTTACCATGTGGTTATTGATGTTGATGCATTCTCTGATCTTCTAAACGCAGTATCATTTACATAAAAAAATTTTTGTATCATCAAAATTATTGGGGGGGCTTCAGCCCCCCTAGCCCCCCCAGAAATTACGTCCATGCTTATGAGCTTTTGGTTTCTAACGCCACCCCTGAAAAAGAGCTTTCCCTTTACGATCAAAGGATCAAAGGATGTGGAGCCAATACTATTTACTCTAGAGTACCGAATAATCGGGAGAGGGTGGAAATAATCTGGGGAATGGAAAATTTTTGGAAAACTAATAAATAGGGGGTTGAAAAAAATGGGGGGTGGAGAAAGGGATGGGATAGAGAATAGAAAACAGATATTGTTGAAGTAGATATTTCAAATAAACACATCTACTTATATGCATCTTGTTTTTTCAAAACTGCCCCGTGTACTTCTGTACGCTAATTCTGTTTTGCACACTTCAGTGAAATGATTCTCTAAGAACTGATTTAAGATTCTCTAAATTTAATAATAGAGGGGTTGAAATAGTGACGGGGGGTTGGAAAAAATCTGAAAACATGGTAACCGAGAAAGGATGATTATTCGTTCCGCTAAAGTAGTTCAATTAAGCATTCACCCCCAAGCAAATGCATCAGTATGCTAAATTTATTATCATTAGCCTATTTTATATGGAAGGTGAAACTTCAACATCCTGAATGTATACTTTCGAGATCATTATAGAATTATTTCTATCCCCCAATCTGTTCTGCCTGCTTCTCTCTGTCTGATATTTTTCTTCGGATTTTCTTTGTTTTCTCTTTCCTAGCTGAAGGTCAGGAATAAGGTCACCGCAGGCTATGCAAACTCTACATAGTGCAAGTTGGTTTTTTGACTTAGTACTCTCTTTTTTTATTCTTTTTATTTACTTTTTTGATAATCCGTAAGGTTTTTATGTACATGATTTTGTAATGATATATACTTTGCTTGTTCTCATTTATGCTTTAGAGTAGGAATAACTTAGCTTTTTTAGCAAGTTAATGTCAACCTACTGTAAATAAATCAATTATTATTATCATTATTATTATTATTCTCTACATGCTCTTCTTTTTAAGTCCGCCTGTACTTTCCTTTCTCTCTTTACTCATTTTTTATTCCCTTCTCCACTGCTCCTTAAGTGCAGTTTACCTCCTGCTGTTTGCCTAAAGCCCTTCCTTTTGTACTCTTCTCTTTCTGGTCTTTTATTATTCTCTGCATAAACTTCTTTTTAAGCTCTTATCTTCTTCCTCTTCTTTCAGACCCCTCTCCCTGCTCTTCTTCTAAGTTCTTTGCCTCCGCTCTTTCTTTAAGCTCTTCATCTCCTGCTCTTTGCTGTCAGCTCTCCTCTTTGTACTCTTCTCTATCCAGCCTCTCTTCTCTGTACGCTCCTCTTTTTAAACGCTTCTCTCCTTGTTTTCCTTTACATTCTTCATTTCCTCCTCTTTGCTTTGAGCTCTTCTCTTTGTACTCTTCGCTGCGTTCTCTTTTCTGAAAGTACTTCCCTTCATACTTCTTCCTAAATGTTCTCCTTTTCTTTTTCTTGTCTGCTAGCTCCTCTTTCTATTCTTTTTGCCTACTTATCATCTTCCTAATGTTGAAGCTACATTCAGAATTCGTATTTTTGCAATTTCCTACGTTCGCTGGATGGAAGTTCAAGGAGCATTAGATGCACAACAACTGATCATTTCGAACTGTAGCATGCGATACAATGTTCTAATTATAGCTTTAATGCCTTGCAAGTGTTATTGCTTCTGGCTAGGTTTGAATATTTATATTCAGATAGGTTGCTTGGTCTCCAGCTTTTTTGAAATTTAAATAAATTGCAACGCGATGCGTATACAAAACAGCATAAGTACTAGAAGTGGCATACTTAGCGAAATTTAAATTTAGGATGGGTTGCAAGCACAAGTCTATTGGTAGAACTGGTATTGCAGGAGCTTTTTGATCTATGGAATTCTTCATTTTAAGTAGAAACGAAACGTTATAGCTTACATTTTAAATCAAACATCATCCAATTTATTCTTGTCTGTTATTCCTCAGAATCAAAAGACTATAGCCCTAGGTTTTGCCCAACAGCTGGCTGAACTTCTACTGCATGATTCTCATTAGAAACTAAAAGCAAAAGATTTACTTTTCACTCAAAACTTTGCTGTCTGTTTGTTATTAAAGATAAAAGATCGTACACTCACTTTCTGACCAAACATCAATTAACCTGAAACTGCCTAACGCCCACTCAAACAGGAGGTCTCAGTCTTATTACCTCATGACCCCCAAGTCAGGCAGATTGTGTACAATCCCATCATGATCTGAGAGTCGGTTACCTGATCATCAAGGTGTTTACTCGTTGCAGGCAATATATGACACAATCTAAGTCAGTAGACTGTAAAAGTAGTTGGTAATCGTTGTATATTGTGGTAGACCAACAGAAAATATTTTAATTGCAAATTTCGTGCTTCCGACTGAGCTTTAGATGAGAAATGTAGTTTGCTGCGTACTGCAAGACATCTCAATTTTGATTTCGTCTTCTGTTGAATAATGGTCTATAGCATAAGTTCCTCTGCACATGCATTTCTCACTATCATACATGAATAAAGCAATACATGCAAAAATTATGAACGCATGTAAAAACACACAGAAGAGTGAAATCCAATGTATATGATGAATATCCCATTTCTCTTTTTAATTTTCAAAGCAAGAAAGTTTGATCTAGCTCTAAAGAAATATGCACTACATCTAATTTGCATTAATAAGAATAAAGAGGCTAGAATAATTTAGTATGATTTGATGCAGCAATTAACGAATATGAATTCTTTCTCATAATGTATAGTCAAAAGTTAACTCTCATATATGCGTACAATAGTTGCCAAAAGTCTCTGGGACACTCGCAGAGAATTACGAAACAATAAAATACCCTCAGAATTTATACTATTGTGCAGTGTACGCACCCCCCCCCCCTAAAACAATGTTGTTCTGAGACACTTGGTGTCATTTTGCACGGGAATTGTTTTTATTTGCGCAGGGGACGGGTGCTAAGATCAGACAAACTACAGTACAGGAATTTTGGCGACTATTGTAGCTTTATGATTTAGTTAGTATCAGTAAATATATAAAATAGAGTAGCTTGGTATGGTAAAACCAGTTTTTAATGGTTTTGAATTCGTGCTCTTGCAAAATATTTTTCTAAACTGGGCTCTGTGTCCCTGATATATTCATGCTTTCTTAATTTGGCGTTTGTTAGGGAAAATTTCAGCAAGATGTTTACAAGGCCTCATAGTTATCGTATGAGGTTGAGCTTGCCACATTTTCTATTCCCCATTCCTAATCTGAGCAAATTTATAACACAATTTGGTATAAACTAATTTGAATAGTTGTGTTGATATTAGTTATTTTTTCTTTACAAAAGTAGTGAAGAGCCTTAGGTAAAATATTCGTTATGCATCTAAGAGGACAAGTCCTGAATATTTACAAGAAAGCAATGTTGCACATTCTTAGGTGCCTTAAAGCAAGGACGTAGGAGAAATTGTGCTTGAGGGACACTCTCATAAGCATTTAAAATTATGAATCAAGACCCCAGGCAGCCTTCCCCACTTACGCTATAGGTCCTCAGCTTTTCAACTTATGCACTTAGTTAAAAGTGGGTGGCTCTCTATTCTGCATAGACACTTTACCTGACTTTGTATTAAAGTAGAGGGGCACGTGTTCCCTGTGTTTTTCCAGTTCTTGCATCCTTACCTTAGAAATTTCTAAGCATGTCAATGCAGAACTAACATGGCTTTGTATACTAAGTAGAAGTTTACAAGCTCAGTGTGAAATTTAATAACTTATTCTAGCCAGAAGCTAGATTGTGTCAAAGTAAGCGAAATTTGTCCAGTCTTATTCCAAAAGTTTATATAAGCATTTTACTTCTTGACTTTCATTTCTAGAGCCTATTCTGCTATGTTCAGTGCGAGACTTCTTTCTGTACTAGCCAAGCTTTCTTAAAAAGGGCCTTGGCTCAGCAGCTGATAACACAGCTCCATCATCAAGTTATCATTACTATCTCGCTGTAGTGCACACTGAGAGTGTTATAACTTTTGAGCTATGATCTTCATGCAAATCATAAAGTAAGATAAGAGTTATCCTTCATTTCGAAGTTCTGCAGTCAAATAATATCAGAGAGTTTATTTCTCTGAATCAACGCTTTAGCGAAATTTCTTATTTCTCTGCTAAAAACTGTCAAAATTACTGCATTGCATGATGAGTTTATGAGGAGCAATATAATTGAAAAATGATCAAGCACGGCATTATCAATATTTTGAAATCGGAGAAGGCCCTCAACACATATAGGAATATAACATACCATTATTGTCATGGCAATAAATAGCATTGCTCTTCCAATGTCATTATCATTCGATTTCCGATGATTCTTATTGTTCAGATTCTTCCTATTCTTCTCAGTCTTAATGTGAACGTCAGTATTTTCACTGGCAATATTCTGCTCGCCATGACCTTGATCTGCTATTTTGTTTTTCCCGCTATATAGACACTTGGTCGCGCCATCGTTTTTGGATTGATTGTTTTCAATGGATCCCTCTGGTACTTCAATTAGCTGGTTGCCACGTTTTGAAAAGGCTATATTTGGAATGGTTGGAAGGTTTATTTCGTTGTTCCTCTCCTGAGCTCCTATCAAATGAAATGCATTTTGGCATCTGTTTCCTCCATGAGCACTCTTAATTCCCTCAGTTGTATCTTGTCCTTCAAGCAGTGAAGAAGGAACATTTTCATTAGAGCGAGTCCCTGCCTCGTTAACGTGCTCTAGTCGATTGTTTTGCATGTTGGCATGCAGATTTGCAATGTTTTCTTTAGTTTTGCAGTAAGTGAATATGTATAGCATGCAACCGAATACTACACAGATGATGTGGAGTGTCGAGTATACGATGTCAAAAGTATCGCCGTGCGATCCAAAGCTGCCAATGAAGTTAACAGTGCCTAATACAGCATTAGTCATCAGAATCACATTTGCTTTTGTTTTTGTCATTATAGAGTTATACTTAAAACGATATTTCATTCGAATTGATCGGTCAATTGCAATAATTGTCGTTAGGCGAGCGGAATATCCCAGAAAGTAGGCTCTCACCTCAAAAATATATCGAATCCAGTACCAGTTGAGTTTTGTAGGACAGGATACAGAGCTGATATCAAAAGCGAATCCACTCAGGCCAACAAAAACGTCAGATATGCTAAGCCAGTATAAGAACCAAAATGAGGTGTTGCTCAGCTTTTTAAGCTTTCGAAGGGCATAAATGATGAATATGTTCATGACGATGTTCGATATATTGATTGGAAATGCTAAGATGAAATAGGGTAGTGATGTGAAATCTTCCATGCTCACAAATAGATACGAAGGCGTGATAAAAATTTGTCAGTCAAGATAGCAAGAATACCTAAGAGATTTAAAGAACTTAACTCTAGCCAAATCTTCATAAAGTGTAAGCTGCTGGCAAAGCGCAAGGACTACTGTCAGCTGATTTGTCACATATGTGAACAAATTTTAGTCAATCAAACAGTCAACTTAAGTATACGTTGTCTCTGTTTGGCTAGTATGTTCCTCCTTCTTGGCTCCTCTCAGCCCAATACTCACACCAGATAGTATCTTTCAGATATGCAAGTCCACCTCATTTATTGAGTCGTAGCACTAAACTTATTTGCTTCACACATCCGAACACAAGACACGTAGTAGATGGGCCGTGAACTCCGCTGCCTGTAAGACAATTAAAGAAAAATCTTTGAGCCTAGCTCTCCTTGCTTTTATGAGACTAAATACTTGTAATGTACTGACCATATGGAAGCTGTGAATATTCGATACCTTTCAAAATCGATGTCATGAAATCCAATGGAAGAGGAGCTATCAGAGTTTGGCATCGAAGTAAACTCGCTGCTTTTCATTGCAGGTGGTATTTGCAGGACTTGTACTAATTCCATTATCCAACAGCAAATGATTGAAACATGCCAATCTAGGAGAATAACTCGAATAGACTAGACTCTATGGGCTGGCAGTACATGGTGATTACAGTGGCTTTTAAAAATTGGACTTGAGTAAATAATAACATGTATGCTCAGCTGTTGAACCTCGGTGAAACCACTTTATTGCCATGGACACAAATGGCAACCTCTCGTAACCAGCGATTCTGAATATTTCTAGTGATCTGGAAGAGAAACAGCATTGGTTCATGGTGATCTGCAATATGAAGGTGAAAGAATTGGCACCTGCTTTGGGTATTCTTATTGGCAAGAGGCTCTGTGAAAAACTTCTTTAACGTCTGCTAGTGTTATCTAATGTTTTAAGGTACAAGACGCGGGGACGGGAGAGTGAGTGTGGAGGTCGCCGTACTGAAATTGATGGGCACTTTGCAACTGTTCTTCTTGTACCTCGATACATTCGGGAAGCACGAAAAAAAATTGGCATTGTGAAGGTAGCTGACAGCTAAAGGGTAGTAGAAGCATGATAGCAAGATATGCAATGAATTCTTGAATGGCATAGACAACTGTGATGCCTTTATTTATTGGCATCCTCTTAAGCCATGTGGCCTAGACTTTTGATTAATATATATAGCTGTTGCGCATTTCTTCCAAGAATTGCCATGAAGCACTGGACTGGAAGCAATAGAGACCATCTAGGCAATACCAGTAGAAGGTAGTTAGACAGATTATCTTCAATTACATGGTCCTATCAAAATAATATCTGATAGATCCCCCTATAGGGATTGTTGCATTCTCTGACTCTGTCAATCTGCAAAAAGTCACGACTATACTTCATGCAGACTGTTCAGCATTCACGAAGCACAAAGAGAAGCCAAATCATAACATAAAAGCAGTTTTCAACAATGGCACACAAAGGACTAAATACATAGAACTAAGAGGCACGTGCCCATACCATTTCAGTAGCCTCGTTTTCATTAATGCTAAGCATTGGAAAGAAAGGTGTCCAAAAAGCAACTTTTCTTTCGTGATTTCATCGTCCTCAGATAATTACAACGTTAATATTCTGAGGGCTTTCTATGGAATGAATAATCTTTACTCGCTAACAACTTCTTCATAGAGAAACAAAGTTTTATTTCTGAGAGTTTTCTCAGATCCGAACATCTTCTGTTATGAAAGCTAGTGCATGTTTGGGATTTCATCAGCTATGAAATCATAAATCGACGCTCATTGCTACATTTTGTTCTAGTCCATTTACTGCTTGCATCAGCAGTTAAATATTCCTTGCATTTTGCGTGCACGAAGATACTACGGATAGATAAGTATGGCAGTACAAACTTGGTCTTGTAATTCAAACCTCAAAAAGTGTAGATGTTCGTCTTACATCGAATGTTTATAAAAGTATTGCCTCTTGAGCTTCAGTCTCAGATCTTGTTCTGCTAATTTCAATGATTCATATATAGCTGGATCTTAAACCAATCATCATGAAGTGCCGCTCTATCTTAAAACAGGCTTGATCATTACCCTGTACCACACTCTGAAGGTCTCACAAAGAATTTCATCAGATGAAAGAATCACACAGATCATGAAATATGATGAGTATTTTCCTTCATTTCGAACTTCTGGATCGGTATTGCATCGGAGAGTTTGTTTTCTCTTTTCTACCCTTTAGAAATACATCTTAACGAGGTTTCTCATTTCTCTGCTAAAAACTATTAAAATGATTGCGTTGCACGATGAATTGATGAGGAGCAGTATCATTGAAAGATGATAAAAAAAGGTGCTCTTAACCTCTAGAAAATTGAGAAGACCAGAAACACATATAGGAATGTAGCATATTGTCACAGTGACTGTTATAAACAACATTGCTTTTCCGACGTCATTATCATTGATTTTCCGATGAATCATATCATTTAAATTCTTTGTTTTCTTCTCAGCTTTGATATGAATGTCTCTCCTTTGACTGGCAACCTTCCGATCGCTATCATCATGTTCAGTCATTCTGTCATTTTCGCACCGAATTCTTGTTGAATTATCATCTTTACTAGATATATTACTTTCTATGGATCTCTCTGGTACTTCATCAAGCTGCTTGCTGCCATTGGAAGAAACTCTTCCAACAACATCTAGATACTTTCTGCCGCTCCCTCGAATTCCTGACAAGTGGAACACATTCTGGTTTGCATAGTTCTCCTTGGACACTTCATTTTCCATGTTTCTTTCAGTGACATTCTGTGCTTCGAGTTGTGAAGAAAAAGCGGTCGAGTTGATGCAAATCTTTGTTTCATGATCGTGTTCGATTTCACTGCTTCGCATATTTGAATGCAGATCTGAAACTTGTTGTTTGATATTGCAGTATGTGACAATATACAACATGCAGCTGGAAGATATGCAAATGACGTGGAGTATCAAGGATGCCAACTGGAATTTAAGTCGATGCAGTCCAAGAGCGCTAGCAAAGAGAATAATGCCTAATACAGTATTGACCATTAGCACCAGATATGCCTTCGTTTTTGTCAGTATTCTATTGTACCTGTGCAGATACTTCATTCGAATTGAACGATCAATTGCAATAATTGTTGTTAGACGACCAGAATATCCCAGGAAAAAGGTCCTTACCTCAGATGTATATAAAATCCAGTTGCAATTACCTCTTGTAGCACAGCATGAGTAGTGAATATCATAAGCGAACCCACTTAGGCCAACAAACAAATCAGATATGCTAAGACAGTATATAAACCAGAACGATATGTTGCCCAGTTTCTTAAGCTTTCGGAGGGCATAAATAATAAATATGTTCATAAAGATGTTCGATATATCGATTGTAAATGAAGTGAATAAATAGATGAAAAACAGTACCATTTTAATTAAGTACGAAACAATCTATATTTGTGAGCAGATATGATGGGATGATGCAATTTTATCCTTCAAGAGATCAATAATAGCTGACTCATCTAAGGACTTTGCCTTCAAACATAACAGATGTGAAATGCTGACTAGACCAAATGATACTTTCCATCTGTTTTTCGCTCAAGTTTAAAAATGCTGGTAAATGAAACAGTTCTTTCAATTGCGCGTTGTCGTTTGTTATAATTAGTAGAATTTTCTTGTCTGGCTCCTGTTGAATCATGTGTGATGCGGTTTAAAACTGATTTAGAATAATAGTCTTCAGACATGTAATTCCAGCTCATTCACCAAGTCTTAACACTGTATGTCTGTGCTTCGCACACCTTGTTATAGGGCACGCAGAAGATCAGCTTTACCTTTCGCTGCCTGGCAGTCTATTAAGGGTAGAGCCTTTACAGTCCATGCTTTTTGTGCTCATAAGACTAAATACCTTCAATATGCTGAACAAGTGGAAACTTGCATCGGATCAAGCGACAAAGTCCCATTGGAGAGGATCTTCAGAGTTCATCATTTAAGTCAAACTACCTAGTCATGGTGAAATTTGAAGTACTTTTCATTGCAGATGGTACATACAGCTGTTATGATAAACAATCCAACTGAAGTTTGAATTCTTTGGCCTCCATGGCATTATATTGAAGTCAAACAAAATACTTAATTAAAAATTAGCTTACTCCATTTCATATCACAGTATGTGCTACGTACATATTAAATAGTACGTAGTGATGTCAAGTATGAATTCATATTTGACTGCTGATCATTGTAAAACGACCGTTTTACTAAATTAGTTATCTGTTGAAAGCCACCATGTGATCCCAGCAATGTGCATGTGCATTTGTTTTAGGGCGCATAGAGCATCCTTCAATAGATCTAGGATTGCACAATTTATTTCAAGGAACTTTCTGCTGATGAAACTCTCGTTCTAAAGCCTTAACTTTATTGCCTTGTTAAAGGTTTTTACGTTTCCTACCAAAAGATTTTGAGCAAGGACTTTTCAACAGTTTGAAGAACATTTTTCTGGTCGCAAGCCTCCAGACCCCTAAGTTTCTCTCTAGGAAGTTTGTGAATAAAAGTGCTTCTCAATTGATGATCTACATCTGAAAAGCACTTTTTTATAGCATTTGAAGAGGTTGAACAACTCATGTTTATCACATTTGAGTTCATATTTCTTACTTCGCTACTCGAGAGCTGACACCCCATCATGACTTCTTTCTAGCGCCGCCATCATAGTACTTTTTAAGAAAATGTCACTGGGCGACAGAACCTATTGCAAGTAAAATGTAGAAAGGGGCGCATTGTTATCAGGAACCATGTTG
Organism: Cassiopea xamachana; assembly: GCA_900291935.2. Taxonomy (NCBI): domain Eukaryota; kingdom Metazoa; phylum Cnidaria; class Scyphozoa; order Rhizostomeae; family Cassiopeidae; genus Cassiopea; species Cassiopea xamachana. The sequence goes on from OLMO02000325.1 coordinate 7,360,913, forward strand.
TATGCAACCAGAGTGCATGGCGCCACAAATGGAAGAAACTTGTGGTGCTAAAGACCGTATCCCTAAAGAAATTTTCAGCTTTGCATATGTTTTACTGTACACAATCGACTATTATGCATCTGGAGTCATTCATTGCAGTCAACTTCACACGAACTACACGTAAATCGTGTGAAAAATATGATATTGACCTAATAAAGGGGATTTCGTTGAAACCTAGTGCCAGTGGACTGCGCAGTGGAGTGGAATACGGGGGCATGACTCGGAAAGAAAGTGTTACGTCATGCCCAGAGACGTCACGAGAACTCTTTGGTTGAGGGATGTAAAGTTGAATTTACTTGAATTTACTTGGATAGTGAGCTGTTCTATTGTCATTGATCACTAATCAACGTGCTAGACAATCTGTAAACTTTAGTGCCTGCTACTTTCCTTAGTGGAAACAAGCATCTGTAATTACGCAGATGATACTACCATATCTGCATGTGACAAAACTCTGGAATCAGTAGCGGCAATACTGGAGAGCGATTCTGCGTAATTGCAGATGTTTGTTTGTGTAATTACATCTGCATAATTACAGGTGTTTGTTTCCGATAAGGAGAGAGCAGAGTAGCAAATCGTTTATGTAGCTGTTAAAGAACAGGGGACCAAGAACTGATCCTTGTGGAGCACCAAGAGACAGCCTGTCTATGAAGCTGTAAGTGAGGCATAGTGACTCACGGCTCAATCCGTAAGTATCTAATTTTGCTAAAAGAAGATCATGTCTAATACAATTGAACGCTTCTAAAGGTGGCCTCTTTGCCTTTCAAAGGCTGAAGGATATTCTACCCCAGCCAAAGCTAGCTGATGTATACCGAGCACTGATTGAGAGCCACCTAAGGCATGATAACATCATTTGGGGCTGCATTTCAGATTCAAAGCTAGATACTCTGCTGAAATTATAGTCTAGAGCCAAAAAATTGATCAAAAACAGAAAAAACAAGGATGGATGGATCTGTGACTGGCTGCTTGTCAAAGAATTGACAGAATATCATAGGTTAGTTGTGACACACATAATTCTCAATGGCAAATATCCAGAAAATTTACAAGATAAGTTTGCCAAGAGATCCCAGATCTCAAGCTATTCCACCAGAAATAGCCGAGATTTGCATCTACCCAAGCCTAGACTAGAATTTAGAAAGAATAGTTTCCAATTCACAGTAGCCTTCACATCGAACGAGATCCCGCAACAACATAGAAATTACCCCTCTCTAGTTCGCTTCGAAAAGGAAATGAAACAGCTTCTGAAAGGCTGAGATGGCTAGTAGCAATCAAGCACAATCACTAGGAAGAGCAGTTATTATTATTATTATTATCAATGGTGATCTAAACTTTATAATTTCTAAGATATCCACTATAATTGTCCACTTAATATACTACATATTTTGTATGAGGAATAAGCCATGGTCTAATCCACAACTCCTAAGTTATTAATATCTTTGTATTCAGCTGCTAGGTATCGATTTTATATTGACTGTATTCTTTATTTTTTTTCTTTTTATTTGTAAGCCAGCCGAATATAAATTACTTTATAGCAAGTAAGATTTGTATTTGTAGAAGTAGCAATACATACATGCATGAAGTTTAAAGAAACATTATTACCATTATATCCTTTACGAAAGCAGCATAGAATTGAAGATAAACAAGGTTCTATATAAATAGCAATCTGTTTATTCACAAATCTCTCAAAACCTTAGAGACAGTCTGTAAAACGTTCACGGGTCTGTAATTTTTCATACTGGTTTCTCCCATCACCTTTATGAAGGGAAGTAACGTCTTCTAGCTTTAATAGATCTGGGAAAAAACGATTTGCTACACAATTGTTGAATATGAGTTGCATCGGTTTGGCGCAGATGTTAGAGCTACTTTCAAAAATTTTGCAGGTATGTTTCTAAAGGACTTTGCTCTTGTAGGATTAAGTCTTTCAATTTTAATATTCATCTGTTCCAAGGATACAGCTTGGAATTTACAAAATTTTTCATTTTTTTGAGCTGAACTACGAATTTTTGTTATGCTTTGATGTTTTGAATATTTGATTATAACCCATTCTATATGACCTGAAGCATCTTCTGCGCTTATGGCAACGTCACTGTTTTCCCTGAGGCATAACGAATCAGTAATAGATGCAAAATAATCATTCAAGGTGTCTGCAGCTTTCTTATCATTTGACATTAACGTTTCATTTTCGATAAGAGTAATTCCTATAACACTTATGCTAAATTTCAAAAGCCATGCCCTTACTGCTTTGATAAAAATGCCAAAATTTGTTTCTGTTTGATTTCCATCCGCATTCAAAGGCTGCATTCTTGTATAATTGATAAATGCCAAAACTATTTCCTATTGCACTTTTACTAAAATTATAAGGCTATATACTTGCTTCATGATTAAAATTTCCAACATCTATTCTTGTTTGATGCTCATGAAAAGTAACAGGGTACTAAAAACCAAAATTGTTTCCTATTCCTTTTTGCTAAAGTTCAATGGCCATGCATTTGATTTGTGACTAGAATTTCTACAATTTATTCCTGCGTGAGCTGATAGTTGTCCTTTTTAGTTGATGAAAGCCAAAATTGCTTCCTATTCCATTTTTGCTAAATTTCAACGGCAATACACTTGCATTTTGACCAAAGACGCCAAAGTTTTTCCCCGCTTCATTTTTATCCAAATTAAAAGGCTACATTTTTAATTTTTAATTGATGAAAGCCAAAATTAATTTCTACTGCGCTTTTTCAAGGGCTATGCGCTTCCGCTTTCACTGCAAAATGGCAAAATATACTCTGGTGTGATTTTCATCTAAATTCAAAGTCTTTAGTCTTACTGATGAAGTCAGAATTGTACCTATTGCGACTTAGCTAAGTTTTAAAACTATTGACTGTTTTTCCACTGAAAAATGCAAATATTTCTTCTGGTATGATTTTTATCCACATTCAAAGCTATAGTATTACTTTTTATTTGATAAAGACGAGATTTGTTTCCTATAAGGCCTTTGCTAAGTTTTAAAGGCTATACACTTGATTTTTGACTAAAACTGTCAAAATTTATTCTAGTATGATTCTCATTCAATTTGAAAAGTTATAGTTATGCTTTTCAACTGAAAAGAGGTTAAATTTGTTCTCTATGATGTCCATTCAAATTCAAAAGCTATAGGCTTAAATTTTTACAGGAAAGTAGAATAACTCGATCTTTTGCAATATTCATTCAAATTCAAAAGCCATAGACTTATTTTGTGACTAAAAAGTAGCAAAATTTATTTCTGCATGAGTTTCATCCGAGTTCAAAGACTATAGTCTTACTTTTTACTGGCAAAATTGTTTGCTGCATCATTTTAGTTCAAATTCGAAGGTGATATACTTAAATTTTGACTGAAAAGTAGCAAAATTTATTCGTCTATGATATGCATTTAATTTCAAAGGCTACAGACTAACTGAAGAAGAATTGAAGCTGCCGAGATGTGGCTCCTGCGAAAGATTTTGCGTATTTCCTAGACTGAAAAAGTCAAAAACGAAGAAGTCCTTCGACGCGCAGACATGACAAAGAAACTCGTCCAAACAATAAGAAAGAGACAGTTATCCTTTCTCGGACATGTGTTCAGAAAGGACGACTTAGAGAGAGCAGTTCTTACCGGAAGAATCGAAGGAAAAAGAGACCGAGGCCGCCAGAAAGTCACGTATTTGGAGAGTTTGAACACCTGGGTCAAAAAGGAGCAAAGTGCAAATCCGAGTTCCTGAGAGTGGTCGAACGATGAGATGATTGGAGGCTCATGACCGCCGATGTCTGCGACAGTCCTGGCACATAGGAAGGAAGGAACAGACTAACTGTCTTGCTGAAATGTGACAGATTTTGAAGACATAATTCTGACCGAAAAGTGGAAAATTCTAGTTCATTATGAGTTTTTACTCGAATGCAAAAGCTATATAGACTGACTGTCTGACTGGATAGTGTCATCTCTGTTACTAAGAAGTGCCAATATTTCGTACTGTGAGTTTTTCATTAGTATTTAAAGACTATATATAGGAAATTTTGCATTTCGTTCTGTGAGGACATTAAATGATATTCAAGGGCACTTAATTGTCGCTAAAAACATTTGTTAATCTCTTAAATTTACTCTCTTAAATTTTTGTATTAAAGAATAGCTACATATTTATTTAAGTGCTTTTGATGTTTTCTTAAATATCAGTAAACTTTTGAATTTTGTTCTGTAATAACATTTAGTGATAGTTAAAGGCACTTAAATGTTACTGAAATCACTTCTTAAATTGCACATAAGGTCAAATCGAAAACCCCGTTATTTCGACAGTTTGTGATGTGCTAAATTCGAATTTGAAAATAATATCTGTACTTAGAGCTTGTAAAGTGGTCAAAACTGCAGTTTAAATCCAAATTTGAGCCACTTTTTGCTAACAGAGCGTGCTGACAAAGGAAGCTGGAACGAGGGAATTGATGATATAGATTGAGTCATTCCAGCGATTCAAACATCCCATTGCTAGTAAAAGTTCTAGTACGTGTCTTCGTACTTAGCAATGCTTGATCTTGATTAAAATTGTAACCAAAGTTAGCAACAAAGACGATTTTTGTATTTTGTGGTATTTAGATGCTCAAAGTCCGCTTGTACTGAGATGGGAGATTTTTTCATCGTGAAGTTTACTTGCAAACAAATTCTTCAAGGAGTAGCAACATTCTATTACTAAGAATTTCCACAGATACGTAAAACTTCTTGTGGAGGACTTCCTCTGCTATGAAAACAAGTGCGTGCTTGGGACCTCATCAGATATGAAATCATAAATCGACTACTGTCATAAGCATAGCAGAATGGGTTGCAGGGGAGCTGCAGCCCCCCTCAGTTTGGCAGAAATCCGTTTCATTCTTAGAAATCCGTTTCATTCTTAGAAATCCGTTTCATTCTTAGAAATCCGTTTCATTCTTAGAAATCCGTTTCATTCTTAGAAATCCGTTTCATTCTTAGAAATCCGTTTCATTCTTAGAAATCCGTTTCATTCTTAGAAATCCGTTTCATTCTTAGAAATCCGTTTCATTCGAGTAACTTTACTGGCAGGACAATGGGAAATTTAGGCAACTTTCCTGACTGCTCTCCAGATCTCTCTGGCATAAAGTTTACATTCCCCCTAAATTTGAAATCCTCCTACGCCCATGTTTACTGCTATATTTTGTTGTAGTCCATTTACATCAGCATCAGCAGTTAAATACTCATTTCATTTTATGTGTATGAAGTTACTGCGGATTGATAAGCATGGCAGTGCAAACTTGGTCTTGTTCAATTACAGTTGTTCGTTTTGCATCGAAGTTTAACAAAAGTAATCCACTTCTTGAGCTCCCGTTCGAGAACCTGTTCTGTTCTGTTCTCACATACAACATGGTGTAGTATCAGTTATCTTGAAATGCCATTGCATCATAAAGCAGGCTTGCCAATTATACTTTGGCATACTCTGAAGGATTCACAAAGAGTCTCTTCAAATAGAAAATTTTGAAAGATGTCGAGAGTTTTCCTTACCTTTGAAGTTATGGTGCTGTATTCCATCGGAGAGTTTGTTTCCTCTTTCTTATCCGTTAGAAAAATGTTTTAGCGAGGTTTCGTAATTCCCTGCTAAAAACTGTCAAAATGATTGCGTTGCACGATGAATTGATGAGGAGCAGTATCATTGCAAGATGATAAAACAAGGTGCTCTTAACCTCTAGAAAATTGAGAAGACCAGAAACACATATAGGAATGTAGCATATTGTCACAGTGACTGTTATAAACAACATTGCTTTTCCGACGTCATTATCATTGGTTTTCTGATGAATCATATTATTTAAATTCTTCGTTTTCTTCTCAGCTTTGATATGAATGTCTCTCCTTTGACTGGTAACCTTCCGATCGCTATCATCATGCTCAGTCATTTTGTCATTTCCGCACCGAATTCTTGCTGAATTATTATCTTTACTAGATATATTGCTTTCTATGGATCTCTCTGGTACTTCATCAAGCTGCTTGCTGCCATTGGAAGAAACTCTTCCAACAACATCTAGATACTTTCTGCCACTTTCTCGAATTCCTGACAAGTGGAACACATTCTGGTTTGCATAGTTCTTCTTGGACACTTCATTTTCCATGTTTCTTTCAGTGACATTCTGTGCTTCGAGTTGTGAAGAAAAAGCGGTCGAGTTGATGCAAATCTTTGTGTCATGATCATGTTCGATTTCACTGCGTCGCATATTTGAATGCAGATCTGAAACTTGTTGTTTGATATTGCAGTATGTGACAATATACAACATGCAGCTGGAAGATATGCAAATGACGTGGAGTATCAAGGATGCCAACTGGAATTTAAGTCGATGCGGTCCAAGAGCGCTAGCAAAGTGAGTAATGCCTAATACAGTATTGACCATTAGCACCAGATATGCCTTCGTTTTTGTCAGTATTCTATTGTACCTGTGCAGATACTTCATTCGAATTGAACGATCAATTGCAATAATTGTTGTTAGACGACCAGAATATCCCACGAAAAAGGTCCTTATCTCAGATGTATATAAAATCCAGTTGCAATTAGCACAGCATGAGTAGTGAATATCATAAGCGAACCCACTTAGGCCAACAAACAAATCAGATATACTAAGACAGTATATAAACCAGAATGATATGTTGCCCAGTTTCTTTAGCTTTCGGAGGGCATAAATAATAAATATGTTCATAAAGATATTCGATATATCGATTGTAAATGAAATGGAGAAATAGATGAAAAACAGTACCATTGTAATGAAGTACGAAACAATCTATATTTGTGAGCAGATATGATGGGATGATGCAATTTTATCCTTCAAGATATTAATAATGGCTGACTGATCTAGAGACTTTACCTCCAAACATAACTTTGTGAAATACGAACTCATGTATAGACCAAATGATACTTTCCATACATTTTTCACATAAGGTTAAAAATCCCGTTCAGTGAAGTATCTCCTTCAATTGTTCGTTGTCAATAAGTATAGTTAGTAGAATTCTATTTTCTGGCTCCTGCCTGAGCGTTGCATGTCCTTGCTTCGCACACCTAATTATAGGACACGCAGAAGATCAGTTTTAACCTTCACTGTCTGGTAGTCTATTATAGGTAGAGCCTTCTTAGTCCATGCTTTTTGTGCTCATAAGACTAAATACCTTCAATAAGCTGAACACGTAGAAACTTCCATCGGATCAAGCCACAAAGTCCTATTAGAGAGGACTATTAGAGTTCGTCATTTAAATCAAATTGACTAGCACTGATTTAGCACTATGATGTAATCAGAATTGCTTTTCATTGCAGATGGTATATACAGATGGTATGACAAACAATCCAACTGAATTTTGAATTCTTTGGCCTCCATGGCATTATTTTGAAATCAAACAAAACACTTAATTAAAAATTGGCTTGCTCCATTTCATATTGCAGCATGTGCTATGTATATATCTAGAAGTAAGTAATGATGTCAAATATGAATTCATATGGGTTGCTGATGATTCTAAAATGGACGTTTTATTAAATTAGTTATCAGTTGAAAGCCATCATTTGAGCCCAGCAATGTGCAGGTGCATTTGTTTTAGGGCGCAAAGAACATCTTTCAATAGGTCTACGATTGCAGAATTTATTACAAGGACATTTTACCATTGAACTTGTAGTCCTAGAACTTTAATTTCTTTGTCTTTGTAAACGTTCTCCTTTTACGACCAAAGGACTTTGAGCAAGCATTATTTATCTGATTACAGCCTCACCATTTACCTTTAACTTGACTCAATCTTTTTCTTCAGAAACTTAATCGGTGATCATGGGCTGCAGCCTTGCTGACTTAATCTTTTTGTCCATGACGCTCTTTAGCAATAAAAGGCTACAGCTTTAAGTTTTACCTATGAATTACCCCTTATGTTTTCTTTCATTACTTTTGTTCACAATGAAAGGCAATGACCTTACTTGTCGTATGCAATTTGACTCACATCGTCTCATACATGTTTTTTTGAAAACCAAGCGCTGTAGACTTACATTGTTGCTAGAAATTTTGCATCAATTCCTTCCTCTATGTCATAGTGTCTATGATATTCATTCAAATGCAAAGGCTAAAGCTTTCCTTTTTACCTAGAATTTGACTCAATCTTCTTGTTGATGATTTACACATTGTAACCTGTTACCTTATTTTCTAACTAGAACTTGATTAGATATTTTTATTACTGTCTTTCATTAACAATAAAAGGCCATAAGCATTACTTTTTGAATGCCACAAGCTATAGTCATACATCCTAACCAAATAATAGCCCACTTTCCTGTAAAATGTTTAATGAACGCCAAAGCCCATGGTCTTACTTTCCCTTGAACACTAGAGAATTATATTCTTGTATGGTGCTTATTTAGGACTAAAGGCCATATATTCGCATCTTTACTATCAACTCACCCAGTCTTTTCCTGCATAGTGTTCACGTAATTCTGCCCCCTATAGCCTTACTTTTTGCTTACTCATAGCAAACTCCACATCCCATAGATTAGCTTCTGATTGAAAAGTAACGAAGTTTGTTGCTGTATGACTTTCATTCAACTTCAAAGGCTGTAGATTTACTTTGTGACTAACAAGTAGGAAATTAGAACCTTTATGACTTTCAATCAAATTCAAAGACTGTGGTCTTACTTTTTAACTGAAAATTAGACAAGTTTATTCCTTTATCATCTTCATTCAAATTCAAAGGTTATCGACTTACCTTTTAACTGAAAAGCAGCAACACTTATTTCTGCATATCTTTCATCCAAATTCAAAGACTATACTACTTGAATGACAGGAAGTAAATTTCTCCGTTTTTACTTCCGTTCAAATTCGAACACTATGGACATACTTTTCAACTGACAAGGGGCAAAATTCATTCCTCTATTAATGTCATCTACATTTAAAGACTATACCCTTACCTTTTAAATGACAGAAAGGAAAGCTTTTTCCTGTATACTTTTCATTCAAATTCAAACGTTGTAGTCTTACTTTTTGATTGAAAATGGGTGAAATTGTTTTATTGTAGCACTCCCATTGAAATTCGCAGACCGTAGATGCACTTTTGACTGAAATGTACCAACATTTATTTACATGTGATTTTCATCCAGATTCAAAGTGTATTGTCTCACTTTTTAAGTCATAAAAGCCAAAATTTTTTGCTATCGCACTTTCGTTGAAATTCAAAGGTTGTACACTTGCTTTTGACCAAAAATACCAGAACTTATTCTGGAGTGATTTTCATCAAAATTCAAAGGCTATGCTCCTAGTCTTTTTGAAACGGGAAGTTAAATTTTGAGAAATTTTATTTTATTCAATTTACCCCCGCTGAATTTTACAGACTATAGACGTACTTATTAACTGAAAAGCACTAAATTTATTGGGGCGTGATTTTCATAAAAATTCAAAGGCTATAGTTTTACTTTTTAGCTGAAACGAAGCAACATTTTTCACATATAATTTTAATTTTTATTTAAAGACTAAACTGTTGCTTGTTGAATCCAAAGAGGAACAATCATTTCCTGTAACACTTACGAATTCAAACAAACTCGACGAACAGACTCAAAAGCTATAGTTCTCCTCTTTGGCTGGGATACAATTCCTTTATGATTTTCATTCAATTTCGAAAGCTATAGAATTACTTTGTGATAGAAAAGTGCCAAAATCTATTCCTGCATGGTCGTCATCCAGATTGAAACACTATAGACTTACCCTTTCACTGAAAACCCTTTTAACATTTCTTCCTGCATCATATCTGATCAAGCTCAAAGGTTATAGACTTGCGTTTTGGCAGACAAGGTGAGCATTCATTTCTGCATGACTTTTATTCAAATTCAGAGGCTATTGTCTTACCTTTTACTCAACAGGAAGAAAATCTTTTCAAGTTTCAATTCATGAAAATCCAAAGGCTACAGTCCATTCTCTCTGAAGGCACGCAAAATTGTTTCCTGTACAACTTACGTTCAAATTAATAAGCTATAGTCTTACTTTTTGACTGAAAAATGCCATTATTTCCTAAGGTGTGATATTCATCAAAATTTAAAGAATATACTGTTCTTTTTACTTGATAAAAGCCAAACTTGCTCCCTTTTTCACATCCGCTAAAACTCAAAGGCCATACCAGTGGTTCCCAGACAGGGGTTCGCGGTCCCCTGGGGGACCATGAAAGGTTTTTCGAGGACCGCGAGAAGCTGTTGAAGCTTGCAAGTTGCAGAGGCACTTTCATAAACTTTTAGGTCCTTTTTAGCGCAAAGTTGTAAACCCCGAAAAGTCGGAAAACTTATGCTGTCAAAACCTGTTGGAATTTTTCTGTGAAAGTGCATTTATTGCTATTAAATAATCGGGATCTGCATCTTGCATCTAACGGGAGATGATCTTAGATTGCCGATGGCATACCTATCTGCGTATATTAAAGAGCGTGACAGAAAATCAATTTGGAGTCAGAGCAAACTTTCTATCAGCCACGTCCATTTTGAAGCCATATCTCCTCCAGAGGACTTCGAGTAGAGAAAGCATGTAGTAGGGACCACCATGTAACATATTTTGAAAAGTTCGACAACCACTAGGCTATACCCTTGCCTTTTGACGTAACATTGCCAAAATCTATTCCGGTATGATTTTCATCCAAATGCAAAAGCGATAGTCTTACTTTTTAAGTAAAATAAAACAAAAGCTTTTCCTGTTTAATGTTAATCAAATTAAAAGCTTATGTTCTTACTCTCTCACCAAAAGTAGGCGAAATTGTTTTCTGTATAGCATACATAAAATTAAAGGCTATATTTTACTTTTCACCGAAAAATGCCAGAATTATTTTCCTATGAGTTTCATCCACCTTCAAAGGCTACACTCTCAATATTTAAACAACAACATAATGCCAAAGTCTATTTCGGCTTCATTTTCATCTATATTAAAAAGCTGTAGTCTTTTTTGTTAATTGATAGCAACCAGAACTGCTTACAATTCCACTTTTCCTTAATTTCAAAGGTAATACACTTGCTTTTTCGATAAAAGTGAAAAAATTTATTTCGCCTAGACTTTCAACCAAATTCAAAGGCTACGGTCTTAAATTTTGATCACTAGCAGCCAAAATTGTTTCCAATTAAGCTTTTGCTAAATTTCAAAGGATATCAACTTGCTTTTTGACTAAAAATGCCAAACTTTATTCCGCCTTCATATTGATTTAATTAACCAGCTATGTGTTTTTAATTAATAATAGCCAGAATTGTTTCCTAATGCTTTTCGTGAGTCTCATAGGCTATACACTTGCTCTTTCACTGAATAATGCCAAAATTTGCCCTGCTTTGATTTTTTCCCTCAGTCAAAGACTACACTTGCTGTGTAAACATAAAAACATGCCAGAATTGTTCTGGTTCGAATTTATCCAAATTCAAAAGCTATAGTCTTACGTTTTAACTGATAGAAGCCAAAATTACTTCGTATTTCACCTTTGCTAAATTTCAACGGCTATACACTTGCTAATTTCATAAAAAATACCAAGATTTGCTCTAGTTTGATCTTATTGGAATTCAAAGCCTGTAGTCTTAGATTTTAACTGATAGAAGCCAGAATTACTTCCTGTTGCACTTTCGCTAAATTTCAAAGGCTATAAACTTGCTGTTTTCATAAAAACATGCCAGAATTGTTCTGGTTCGAATTTATCCAAATTCAAAAGCTATGGACTTACTTTTAGCTGATAGAAACCAAAATTACTTCCTATTGCACTTTTGCTAAATTTCAAAGATTACAAGAGTTATCTTATTGACTAAATATGCTAAAATTTATACTTGCTTGATTTTCATCCAAATTCAAAAGCTATGGTCTTAATTTTTAATGATAAAAGCCAAGGTTATTTGGTATTGCACTTATACTAAATTTTAATGGCTACACACTTGCTTTTTGACTAAAACTAGCAATATTTATGCTAGTATGATTATCATTCTAATTCAGAGCGTGTAGACTTACGTTTAGACTGAGAAATAGCAAAGTTTATTCCGGTTTGATTTTGATTTGATTTCAAAGTTTGTATTCTTGGTTTCTGATTCACATGAAGTAAAATTGCTTCAAATTTTGTTTCATTTAATTTCCAATGCTATAGACTTAATTTATTACTGAATTGCGGCAATATTTTATCCAGTATTATTTGTGTTCAAGTCAAAAGGCAATATTCACAATTGCTTCTTGTATCACTTCCCTTTAAATTTAACTCTCGACTGAAATGTACCATAGGGTTTCCAGTATGACTTTCTTCCAAATTCAAATTAAAATTTTCCTCATATCGTATTGAGTTCAATTGAAGGGCTATAGACTTGTGTTTGAATGAGAGGTACCAAAATATAGTCTAGCTGACTTTCACTCAAATCTAAAGAGTGTACAATTACTTTTTGACTGAAACGTACTAAAATATATTCCAGTAGGATTTTTGTCCAAGTTAAAAGGCTATAGCCTTCCTTGTAGACTGAAAGGAAGGAACATGGTTCTCCATTTAACTTTCATTGAAGTTCAAAAGCTATAGTCCTTTTTTGACTGAAAAGAGACGAAATTTTTTCCTCCACCATTTCCTTTGAAATTCGAAGGCTATATACTTAATATTGACTCAAAAGAAGAAATCTCTTTCCGGTATAATTATCATTCAAATTCAAATGTTCTAGAATTACTTTTTGAATGACAAGTAGCATAATCTAGTCCTGCATGATTTTAACCCAAATTCAGAGGTTATAGTCTTAATTTTTGACTCAAAAGTATTTAAAATTGTCCCTGTATGAATTTCATCCATTTCAAAAGCTATAATCTTACTTTTAGCAAAAGTGTTCCCTGTATGATTTCCATTCAGATTCAAAAGCTACAGATGCACTTTTTCACTGGACAGTAGAACAGTTAGATCCTTTAAAATTTTCATTCAAAAGCTATAGACTTACTTCCTGACATAAAATTGTAAAATTTATTCCAGTATAATTTTCACTCAAATTCAAAAGCTATAGTTTTACTGTTTCACTGACAAAAAGTCAAATTGCTTCTTTTCATTAATGTCCATTCAGATTCAAAGGCTGACTTTTATATCCTTACTTTTTGAGTTAAAAGTAGCTAAATTTAGTCCTGTATCATTTGCATTCGAATTCAAAGGCTACAGACTTACTTTCGTACTGAAATGTAGCAAGCTTGGATGAATTATTATTGCACTTCAAGTTCAAGGGATATAGACCTAATTCTGACTTAAAAGTAGCAAATTTGGTTTATTATGAGTTTTTACTCTAATTCAAAGGCTATATAGAATGACTTTCTCACTGAAAAGTTTGGTCCCACTTACTGAAAAGTGCCATTGTTCCGTCCTGTATGATTTTCATTCACAGTGAAAAGCTATAGGCTTACTTTTTGACTGAATTGTAACTTTTCTGTTTTCTGTATGATCTTCATTCAAATTCAAGGGCTGTAATTCTGACTCAAGAGCCTGGGAATTTGTGTTGTTTCCTGTAAGCTTTTCATTTAGAGCCAAAGGCTATAGACTTACATTTTGACTGCAAGAGAGCTTAGTATATTGTCATTTTTTTCTGCCAATTGTGACACTTGAAATTCTACTGGTAAGATCGTAGAAGACATCAGGAGGTTAAAAAGGATAATTTGATGCTATTACATCTTAGAGCTAAAAAAATTGAAGCTATGCAGGTCAAATATTAGTATGCTCAGAAAATCAATGAAGCAAGGAAAGAAATAGATTAAAATGTTATTACACTTAGTGACAACAACTTGCAAGATGCTTGAAGATATACCCAACGACGTCCGCTACACAAGAGATTCGTGTGCGACATAAATGCCTGAATAATTTAGAATACAGTCATTGAAGTATATCTTTGGTGCTCTGTAGATATGCTGTTCTCCAGTGGTGCCGTCGTAAAGCTGTAAGAGGGGGGGTTTGTGTTGTAGAAAATATATTGAATACGCCTTTGCCCAAGTTCAGCTTAATTTCCTTGCTACAGCTGTATATATGTGAAAGATTAAAAGAAGAAGCAATCCAGCATACGGTTGTAGCACTCTTCTTTCATTGGTTGGAGCTTACCTTTCTGTTCTTCTCTTTTGGCAAATGCATAGTTGAGAACTTTTACAGCCTAACATATGGTCGATAAAGGTAGCCCCTCAACAGTTCTCATAATTTTAGCAAGTAAGCTGAGTCCCGTGAGCCCCCCTCTGCAATGTATTTGCTGATCTCTCTCTAAAAACCACATATCCACATTAATTTGTGTTTAGTTTTAGTTATAAATATTTCCTACTAGTTAATCTCTGATCTGTCTCAAATTGAGTATCTAGGACAGTTCTTCCTCTTTTTCCATGGAATATGCTACTTCTACTTCTGAATTTTCAAAGCACTAAGGAGAATTTCTTATATTTTTGGAATCTTTTCCAAGAAACTGTTTGCTTATATCCAATACCTCACTAACATATTTACGATGAGAAATATCCATTCACCTTGGATTTCAATAAAAATTGTGCAAAAAAGCACGATTTTATGTCCTTTAAGTCTTCTATTACCTTTCAGTATTTCCTAAATAACGATTTTGCAACATTTCGTATTCCTCTGCTAAATATAGTCAAAATGATTGCATTATTGGATGAGCTGATGGTGAAAAACGCTAATGCAATTATGCCAAACGAGCCACTACTGATACCGCAAAACAGAAGAGTTCCCTCAATAAACATTGGGAAATAGAAAAGAATTAAAGCAAAAGTTATCAACAACATAGCTTTTCCAATGTCATTATCAGTTCTATCACGATGAGTGACATCATTCAAATTGCTTGCACTCGTTTCAACTTTGATATGAATGGTTTTATCTGGAAGAACAGCACCATGTGTGTCAGCATCATGATCAACCATTGCAACACTTAAATTCTTCAAACCTTTGAAGCTTTCTATTAACTTTTCCTGTATTCCTTTCAACTGTTTGCTATTCTCTGACGAAGCGTTGCCAAGAGTAGATCGATCATTTTCTTTATTCTGAATGTTTTGAAAATTTCCTGGCGTTTTGACATCAGTTGAAGCATGGTACGTGTCATATCTCGGAGGATTGCAAGTTTCTATGACCTCTTTTGTACTTACTTTGTTGTCAGGGTTTGAGGATTGATCTCGTACATTCAATTGCACACTCTTTTTATGGATTGGGGCATTATCATTACATCTCAAGTTGGAATTCAAGTCTCGTACTTGCTGTTTGATACTGCAGTACGTAAATGTGTACAGTATACAGCTGAATATTATGCAAATGAAATGAAATATCATGAATACCAGCTCAAACATCATTCTTTGCGAAGAAAGGTTACCATAAGCTTGAGCAAGACCTAACAAGGCGCTCAAAATTAGCACAATGTATGCCTTTCTTTTCGTCATGACATCTTGGTATCTGTTTAAGTACTTCATTCGAATTGATCGATCAATTGCAATAACTGTTGTAAGTCGAAAAGAATATGATAGGAAAAATTCCCTCATTTCCCAAATACAACGATAAGCAAAGCAGTTGTTTCCTATATAACAGCATAAAAAATATGTTTCAAAGGCAAGTCCGCTTAGGCCAACAAAACAGTCAGATATACTAAGGCAGTATATAAACCAAAACGAGATGTTACCAAGTTTACCAAGCTTTCGTAAGGCGTAAATAATGAACCCATTTGTAGCAATGTTCGCGATATGGATCATAAAAAAGCAGATGAAATAGATAGTGAGATTTTCCATATTAGTATAGAGGTATCAAGGAGGACGAAGTTTAATCAATCAATAGTGAGGCCTTTTTATTTCACATGCCTAGAAATACAATGCCTGCACCAGCTTTTGTTGTATATTCTCATACGAAAACTGTATACTTGGAGATGAAAAGCTCAATTTGAGCTACCAGACCTGAGCAGCTATTGTCAGTGAAGAACCAACACCAGAATTGGCAATGTATTTGAAGTGTTTTTATGCATATGTTGTATGTATAAATAAATCTATGTACAAACATCGCAGTCAACTTAGGCGGGTAAAATGACAGTTGTTTGGCTGCAGCTCATCGTTCTAAAAGCAAGCAAGAAATATTTATTAAAGTTCAAATTCTGTTAAGTACATATAACTTCTCCATGTTTTTCAAATATAAATTGACTTGAATAAGAATGAAAACTAAATGAACGTTTTTCTATAAAACTTTTCTTAAAATGCCATAATGCAGAAACAACAAGAACCAGCTGCAACTGCAGAAAAACTACAGAAGGCGAATCAAAGTAGATGAGCAGCAGCCAAATCAATTGATTATCTTAGCTTATTTAAATAGCAATTTAGATCATACCATCTTTCAAAGCCTCAACATGTGTGCACATTATTTATAAGAGTTCGGTCTATAAGAACATTCGCGTGCAATTGCGCTGACATTTATGAACTTGAATAACATAGGGTTTAAGCTTTACCAAATGTTGAGTTTCTGGCTTATTTGAGCTTTTTGAGTAATGCTTTTAATGCCAAAGTTAGCATTTTGTTCTGCTGTTCTTTTGTTTCAAGATCTTAATATTTTTTCTTTTATTTTCAAGAGAATTAACACGTACTGTTGCTCAAGAATGTAGAAATAATTGTATGCGCAGCAAAGTGCTAAGTTTCCTTAACAGTGTGCAGTATTTTGAAATACTTCCCATGTTGTTGCTTATGTATTTCAAAGGATTTAAAATTATGTTTTTAGTATCAAACCTTATCAAAGGCCCAGTGCTCAATGCAAGGGCTGCTGCTGAAAGTACTATACACACATTTCATTATCTGTGCCATCTGTGTTCTATTCTACCTGTTCGATCCTTCATGGTGGGCCACTTGGGCACCCATAAAACTACTGTTGGGGCTCTCCAAACATGTTTTAAAATGGGCCCTCTTTGCAGGAATAGTGTTTCCAAAGCTTATTCTAGATATCAAACTACAGAAGTATGGAGTCCTAACAACTTTGACTTTTCAATGGACTTTTGCTACCATCACGCCTCTGTCACACAACTCTATAAATTTGCAGTTGTGAAAAATCAATGTTATCTTCATGCTCTACGCTCTGCTGTCTAGATGCAAGAAAGAAAATCTGCTCAAAAGAAAACGATAATTCCAAACCAATATCATTTATCATAGTAGTATGGTATAATGTAATAAGAAATATCATAAAGCATTATAATATAGTATAGCATAATGCAACATAATGTAGTAGATAAATGTAATATAGTAAAATATAATATAATGTAATATGATATGATATAATATAATATAATATAATATAATATAATATAATATAATATAATATAATATAATATAATATAATATAATATAATATTAGTATAATATAATATAATCGTATTATATTATACTATATTATATTATATTATACTATATTATATTATATTATATCATATAATACGATATAATATAATATAATATACACGTATTTTTATAAGAAAACCGTCATTTTGCCTGGGCCTCAATTTCCTTAACTTCTCCCGAAATTGAGTTGAGATTTTCTTAATTTTTCCTAACTTTTACTGAAATAAACATGCTAAAATGGTTTACCCTTTCGTTATTAATATTGTATACTTGAATTTGAATTCTATCTTTAAACGTTTCAATGTAGTAATGACTTTTGGCCTATAAAAACATTAAATTTTGGAAATTGAGCCTAGAGATTTTCTTAAGATTCTCTTTAGATTTTGACGATTTGAGCTTCACTGTCTTATAAACTTTTTTCTTATAAAACACTTGTAATGTAATATAATATAATGTAATATAACTATATGTTAACTACAAAGCTTCTATTGCCAGCAGTTCATATGAAAAATAAGGGTCTTGGAAGTGAGATAAATGTATTAAATAGAATAAATAAATGCATATTGTTTAAAGAATAGAATTTAAGGTAATGATAATTGCAGTGAAGGTATTTAAAACTGATTGTTAAAAATAGTTCAACTGATTGTTAAAAATTTGGTACGTGAACTTATAAGTAAACTGGTAAGCAACTGGGAGGCAAATTGGCAGGTAAACTGGTAAGTATATCATGCAGCAAAGAACAGACAGGCAGTTTGGCAAGTAAATTGTGTAACAAATAGTACCTTTTTTCAAATTTTCATATAAAAGAGTTTATAACTATTTTTCATAACTTGCGGATTACGTTTTTGGAATCTCATGTGAATAGTCTATAGTTAAGGATTCTTGCTTTAGGGATTCAAATTGATTTCAATTGTTTTAATTTGTGAAAATAAATGTCAGCTAATTTACTATCGTGGAATTTCAGTTAAATTTATCATTCTACTCGTGTTTTGAATTCCTACCTAATCGACGTTTGATGCCAAATCCAAAATATTAACTTGAAAAAGTTTGGATAGCTCAGTTTGCATGTTGTTTTCCTCTGCTTCATCAGTTTGCATCTGTTCACAGTTGAGAATAGCTACCTCATATATACTCTGTATTAAGCTTGAATGAAGCCAATATTTTCTTTTGAGAGTCATTGCTTCTTGGATATCAAAGAGACATGATACGAACAGCAGCACCCATATAACGAATCGTAGTTCCAAAAATTGTCTTTGATGTTTCTTTTTGGACAAATCGACTTAAAGGCAGAGGTACACCTGGATTGTTTGGCACTTTAAGAATGCACCAAGTTTGCTTTCTGATCTTTCAAATTTCTTAGTTATTTTCTGTTTTGCTTTGGTATATACCCTGCAATCATTCCCACAAGTTAACATAAACCAAATTTCGTTAAATAAAAATTTCTTGCCAGTATGATAGCCCATCTCCTATTAGATGTACTTATAAAGCAAGCCCAGCTATCCTTTTTTGTAACCAGCTGGATTGTAATGCAGA